>ML783967.1:564960-645589 GCA_009831015.1 Picea engelmannii | reverse complement strand
GGGGGGGGGGGGTGCATGTTATTCTTATACCCTATCCTCCCTTGAACTAGGTGGATATTGGTGGCCACCCACCTATTCCAACTGGCTCATTTTGGCAAATTTTTCCTAGTTTTTGGGTCCTGAACTTTAGAGGCTGTTTTGAGGACCTAAACAACATTTTTAGGGCTCTCCATAGCCAAACTATAGACAAAGTCAAATTTTGATGACATAATGTGTATTTATAGGATAGACCTTTCCAACGAGCTATCGTGCACCTAAAATGAACATTGTATGCAAAAGTTACGACCCCGAGAAGTTGATGTACTAACTTACCCCAATGGGGCCCACATGACTTTTGGAGTTTCATCTCCTGGGGTTAGGTTTTTGGATGTCTATGGTTTTTTCATTCATGTTTATTGTAAAAATGATTTTAGGGCCTCATTGTACTCATCGTCTTGGTAATGAGTGTGGTCGTCACATCTCTTCTCAGAGATAAGCCGCCACCATTCTAGCAAGCATGTTTTTAGTCTGCATTTTATAGTTTCATCATATTTATTTATTGAATAGAAGCCAACTTTATTGTATCTCTGTTATTTTTCATTGCGTCTCTATGTTAATGTTAATAATAATAATAATAATCCATGTTCATTCGTTTTGCTCATAAAATCAGGGTCAGTGGTATCAGAGCGGTTTGTTCCTTGTCATTCTTAGTGCATGTCCCCAATGAGGTTAGGGTACAAAGAGTTAGGTCTCGAGCTTGTTTCTCTTAAGGAAGAAATCTATCACACGCCCAAGAGACCTTCCATGGAAGGAGAAAATAAAGATGAAGGGACAAGATATCGATTCAAATTGTTTCTCGAGGAAGCCCTCGTGCAACAAAGGAACGAGATGATGGATAATTTTGCGCAAATCCTTTGGTGGATACCAACAGGCGAAGCATATTCCTCTAGTGGAGGCACCACCTCCTTCAAGGTATAGATAAAATTTGATATTCCTATATTTGAAGGTTAGATACACAGATGTTGTAGACAAATGGTTGAATCTACTAGAAGAGTATTTTTCTGTCCATAACGTTTGCGCTCCTCAAAACCATTCCCCGTGTCAAAGATTGGCGGGAGACTTTCTGTGAGAAAAAGGCAACAGAGGAACCCTCATTATTTACAGTTTCACTCAACTAGGAGTCATTTAGGGATGTTATTAAGGAAAAATACTACCCTGTTGGAAGTTATGATGACCTGTATACAAAATGGACCACACTACATTAGGAAAGGTACCAAACAGTGACAGAGTTCACAAATATCTTCCATACCTTAAGCACCAAGCTGGGTATCAAATATTCTGAGCGACATCTAGGGCTCAAGTATTTTGGTGGTCTGATAGATACATCCATGAAGAAATGGAGTTTATGGACATCTCATCCTTGGGCACGACCTATCGATATGTCGTCAAAATTGAGCATAAGATTAAAAAAAAGATGTGACAGTTTGGGTCTGGTAACCCCTCATAGCAGAAGTAGGGAAAGGGTAGCCGCAACCCACAGAACAAAGGGAAGAGAAAATATGGAAAACCTCATGAAAACCAGTCTAAGACAATAATAAAGAAGGACAATGGAAATATGAAGAAAGATACTGGGAAGTGGTGCGACTTCCATAAAAGACCCTAGCATAACATTGTTGATTTTCACTCAAAGCAGTCATTGGTGGCTAAGGTTAAACCCTCTGAATCAGATGTGGGTTCTAAATTTGATTCATAACCAGAAAAGGGGAGCCATATCATTGACGTGGAACCCAGTGTCGTTGTTTCTACCACCAAGATCTAACCCTGTGAACTTGAGATCTGGAGGAAGGTGAGCACCTCTTTCATTCACAAATGTGGGTGAAAGACACCCCACTATACTTCATCGCTGATAGTGGTAGACAGAAGAACCTCATTTCATTGGAGGTCATCAATCAGTTGGTCCTTCCAATAATACCGCACTTGCAACCCTACACTATTGGATGGCTCCACCAAGGAAGCGATCTTCACGTCAGCCAATAGTGTTGTTTTTCATATAACATCAAGCCCTTCAAAGATGAGGTATTGTGTGATGTTTCTCTCCTTGAAGTTTATGATATTATTTTGGGCCAACCTTATTTGTGGAAACGTCATGTTATATATGAGTCTATGCCTCGTAGTGTTATTATTACTTTGAACATGAAATTGTACAGGATACCCGAGGTAGTCCCACCTAGTTCCATTTCCTTGATCTCTGCTAAGCAATGTAGGAAGGTCATCTCTTAGACTAGGAATTTTGTCTTCTTCTTGATTCATTCTCAGAGTGAGAGAAAGATTGCAACCACATCCAAGGCCTCCACGAACGACCTCTCCACACAGAAAAAGTAAGTGGATAAGGTTGTGGAAGAATACAAATACATCTTTTCCTCACCTATTGGGGTACCTCTGCACTGTCAAGTCAAGCATTCCATTGATATAAATGTTGGTGCACCGCTACCCAATGGGCCAGTCTATCACCACTATCTGTTAGAAAATGAGGAGATCAAGTGTCAGATCTAAGAAATTATCCAAAAGGGGCACATTCGACTCATATCATAACCTTGTGGAAGACCAATCATGCTTGTGTAAAATAAAGACAGACTTAGCGACTCCGCATTGATTATTGAGCCCTAAATAAAATCACAGTTAGGAACTGATACCCGATTATCCAAATCGACGATCTCCGTCAAGGGGGCCAAATACTTCAACAAGATTGATCTGAAGTATGGATACCATCAGGTCCCAATAGAGAAGATAGATGTATGGAAGACTGTCTTCAAGTCAAAAGAAGGGATTTTTGAATGGTTGGTCATGCCCTTTCGTTTGAAAAATTCCCTAGAAACTTTCATGAGGATGATGGATGATATCTTGCAACCTTTTACCAATTATTTTGTAGTGGTGTATCTAGATGACATCCTCATCTACAAAAATACTTGGGAGGAACACTTGCAGCATATTCAACAAGTTCTGCACACTCTGTGACAACACAAGATATATGAAAACTTGGAAAAATTCCCCTTTGGGATGGACAGGGTCCAATAACTAGGCTACATTGTTGATGATCATGGTGTGCATGTGGATCCAACCAAGATCTAGTTCATTTGTAATTGGCCAAACCCAACCACGCTTATTGAGCTTCAGATCTTC
This sequence comes from Picea engelmannii, assembly GCA_009831015.1. Lineage (NCBI taxonomy): Eukaryota > Viridiplantae > Streptophyta > Pinopsida > Pinales > Pinaceae > Picea > Picea engelmannii. Next base: position 642,430 of record ML783967.1, on the reverse strand, counting down.
TTAGGCCTTGCTAATTTCTATCATAGGTTCATGTTGGGATTCTCCCATATTACATGGGCCCTCAGCCAAGTAACCAAGGGTGGTGGTAAGGAAAATTTTGTGTGGAACATATCCAAACAACAAGCTTTCAATGATTTGAAGAAGTGCTTGTTCTCAGCCCCAATTCTTTCATTACCCAACCTGCAACAACTCTTTGAGATCGAGACAAATGCTTTAGACTATGATGTGGGTGCAGTTCTCACTCAACACGGGCACCCTGTGGCCTATCATAGTGAGTCACTATCAAATGTCATCTGTAAGTATCCTACTTACAACAAAGAAATATACTCCATTGTGAAATCCTTTTGCTAGTGGAGTAATTACATTCTCAGGAAGGAGACAATCATCCACACTGATCATAAGTCGTTGTAGTTCATGTAGACACAAGACAAATTGTAGAATGACTGCCATCAGAAGTGTTCCACATACTTGCAGCAGTTCCACCTCAACATCAAGTATAAGACAAGAAGTACCAACCATGCCATTGTTTTCCTCAACCAACCTCTAGTCGTGACACTCACTGCGGTGCTAGACTCTTGCGGCCACAAGACCTTTGGATGGCCCCACCTCTATGAGAAAAATCATGACTTTGCCACCACCAACTAGATGTTGGGTGAAAACACAGTTGTCACTATTTTCCATCTTCAGGACAAGTTGTTTTTCCATCTGGGCCATCTCTACATTTCATCAAGCGAGCGAACTAAGATGATTTCGGAAGCCCACTACAGTCAGGTGGCAAGACACTTTGACATATAAAAGACAATGGTTGTGCTGCAACAATATTTCTACTAGTCAAAAATTCAACAATATGTCAGCAAGTATATTAGGTCATGCATTGCCTATGCTAATGCGAAACCGACCACTTAGAAGAAAGGCCCGTACACCCCTCTGCCTACTCCCGACAAGCCCTGGGAATCCATCTCAATGGACTACATGTTGGGCCTTTCATCCATCAAGAAGGGAAATGATTGTTTTTTTGTGGTTGTTGATCGCTTTTCCAAGATGGTGATTATGGCCACCTGCAATAAGAGCATCATAGCAGAGGCCACTACCAAGTTGTTCTTTGAATGAGTGTGGCTACATTTTGGGATACCAAAAACCATTATCTCAGATCGGGATAGTCACTTCCTCAACACATTCTGGTCGAGCCTTTGGTCACTGCTGGACACCAAGCTCACCAAATCCACTACCTTCCACCCCCAGATGGATGGCCAAACTGAGGTCATCAATCGGATGACCGTGCATATCCTACACATGTACAATTTAAATCACCCCTGTAAATGGGATGAAAGTCTTCCCTATTTTCAACACAACTACAATAGAGCCATACATATCTCAACTAACCACAACCCCTTTTAGGGGGGGTTGGGATTTCAACCATTGGATCCCATGGATATTGCACTACCCCTTGCGGCCACCCAGGAAGACTTGTCCCATGCTCAAACTGAAGCTGAAAAATACACCCAGTTCATTGAGAGGATCCAACACATCCACCAACAGGTTCACGATATTTTACAGAAGTCCAATGCTAAGTACAAGAAACGCCATGATCAACATCGGGTGCCACACAAGTTTCAGGTGGGAGACAAAGTTTAGTTGCACTTGCAGAAAGAACATCTTACAGGTCCCCATCGAAAGATTCATCCACTCTGTTATGGACCTTACACCATCATCAGGGTTGTGGGTGACAATTCTTTTGAGCTCAACATTTTCCCCTTCCTTGGTTTGCACCCAGTGTTCAATGTGGATCTCCTTCAACCATATTTTCCACCATTATTGGACACCTCAGAGATAACATAATAGTTGAAACCAACAGAGCTCAACCCTGAATGCATGGAACATGAATCCACTGATTAGATCATGGACACACATTTCAAGGGAACTCACTATCAGGGGATATATCTTTATTGAGTTGTCAAAGTAGGGCAGCTCTTGCACCAAGGCAAGTGGCTCACCCAGGGCCAAATTCAACAAATATTTCCTCATATGATGGGGCAAGTCAATGAAATGGATACCATTTCTTCCTAAGTGGGGAGGATTGATCTAGGTGGATATCGATGGCCACCCACCTATTTCAACTAGCTCATTTTGGCATTTTCTCAATTTGGCAGTTTTTTCCTAGTTTTTGGGTCCTGAACTTCCAGGGCCATTTTGAGGCCCTAGACAACATTTTTAGGGCTCTCCATATTCAAATATAAACAGAGTCAAAGTTTGATGGAATAATGTGTAGTCCTCAGATATACCTTTCCAATGGACTATCGTGCGCCTAAAACAAAGATTGTATGCAAAAGTTACCACCCTGGGAAGTTGATGTACTAACTTACCACAATAGGGCCCACATGAATTTTGGCGCTTCATCTCCTAGGGTTAGGTTTTTGGATGTCTAGGGTTTTGGAATTCATTTTTATTGTAAAAAGGATTTCAGAGCCTCATTGTACTCATCTTCTTGCAAATGAGTGTGACCATCACATCTCTTCCCAAAGACAAGCGACCACCATTCTAGCAAGCTTGTTTTTAGTCTGCATTTTACAGTTTCAACATATTTGTTTATTGAATAGAAGCCAGTTTTATTGTATCTCTATTAGTGTTCCTTGTGCCTCTATTTTAATAATACTAATAATAATTTATGTTCATTCGTTCTGCTCATAAAATATGAATCATCCATACTTTAGAGTACCTAGGATTCAATTAATTGTTGTATACAGTCATCCTCTTTGCATAAGGCCCAATGGATAATAATTGATATTTATTTAAGGTAAAAGGGTCCACTTTATAAGGCCCACTAGGTAGTTGGTACCCATTAGTGAAGGGACCATGCGTTGTTAGCGTTTTTTCTATGGAAAATATATTTAAAGAGATAAGAGACTATGTAATGTTTGTATTGGGTTGCCATGTTTGGAGCTATTCTCATTGAAAGGCCACCCCACCTTAAGACGAAAGTGAACATTGCATTATTCTTCACATTATCAATATACAAGGTGTTATCACATATTATTGTATGGGGTGTTTTCCCCATTGGATTTGGCCCTTGGGTGGAAGAATGCGAAGAAAAGGGACCAAAAACCCACTAAATGTCACTTATCCTATTTTTTTATGCCCGAGCGCATGGTGCTAAGGGGCGCGTATATTTGAGCAGCAAAGATCTGCGCACTCATATCTACGGTGCAGGATCCATATTAGAACCCCCTAGACATTTTTCCTTTAAAGGGGGGGGGGGTCCGAGTTGGTGGTTTCTGAGTGCAAGCACCCCANCCTCTGAGTAGACTTCTTACCGCTTGCCCTTATCACCTCCTGCTCTCTCGACACCTGTATCCCACTCAATCTCCCCCCCTCTGTCTGTCACATCTCTTGCTCCCACTCCCCCTCTCACCTCCTGACACCTGTTCCACTTCTCTCCATGTCACCTCTGTCATGTTGACGTGTCCCCCTTGACCAATCACACACCATCATAGCCTTCCCTTTGCCTCTATGTCCTCTCCCTACACTGCATCACCCCACATCTTTACACCTCAGCGCCCACGCATACCCAGTAGCTTGCTAATCATGCCCATCGCCTCATCCTTGTAAGATCCATCCATGTCCGCCAGCTAGGTCCCTCTGCAAAGGTCCAACGAAGAATAAAAGGACCATGGAGAGGCCGCCATGTCTCCCAGGTGCCAAGTTTGACTTGGTCCTTCCTGATCCTGATGAAGCATTTATGAAGCAGGGGAGGTGGTTGGAGCATCATCTCCCCCATGAATGAAAAGTATGAACTGTCTGACCGTGAAGGCAGTCGGTTAGCTCAGGTTTTCTGAGATCGCATGCACAGAGACACTACGTGCACAATATGACAGAGCAGAGCCTTAGAGGGAGTAGAAGAGTCAAGATCACGTCTGAAAGAGGAAGGTATGCACATAGGAGATTGCAGGTGCACTCTGACTGAGAAGACGCAGTGCCATGGAAGCTCGAGCACACCTCTACTTAGAATGGTGAAATTTTTGAGTATATAGATAGAGTTCCATGATTTTGTAATGGTCTTTTGGTTGAGAAGAGATCCCAATTTGTAAGTTTTGTTCTACCATAGTTGTTCTCTGGTTATGTAATCAACTTGAGACTTTCATGTTAATAGAAGTCAGCTTCCCTCTTTCCATTTTGTCTGTAAAAGTTGTTTAAAACACTCAGGAATGGATGATCCAATCAAGGATCGTTATACTTCTGTAATGGAGGTTTGATTATAGCGGTATCATGGTTAGTTTTATTCATTTCCTTGTGTATATGTTTCCTTCTTACATTGAATGGCTCAGGCATGGAGGATCCAATTGAGATGTTGCAGTTGCAGGATGATGGAGGTTTGATCATACTGCAGCTGTAACTGTGTTACTCGTAGAAATATTTCAGTGTCTGAATTTGAGCTCAAGAATGCTCTTGAGCTTGGGTTTTCTTCTCTAAGTTGTTGGAAGGCCTAATGCCTAGAGCAATCTCCTTCACCCTTTCTCCTAAGTCTTCCCTCTTCTCTCGCTTTAACTCAATTTTTGGACTGAAGTTAATGTTTCCCTCACTTCCCCGTGCATTTACTGTCCAGTTCAGTGTTGAACATCATTCAAGTTCTGAGTCTGCGCCAATTTGACCTTTTCTAAACCAATCGATGACATAAAAAATCTGATGGGTACTGGGCTTACCTTTGCTGCAATCGAGAGGTGATTTTCGGTGCTAACATTTCAGGCACTGTTGTCGAGGACGAATTGAATATTTTCCCTGGGATTGAACGACAAATCTTACTAGTTCTGAAGGTGCATCAGAAATTAGTACATCATATTACAACTGTGCACCTGGTGATTCCACTGTCTCAACTCCATTGTTTCAGCATGGTTGCTTCTGGCTACACCTAGTATCCCTTGGGAGAACAGAACGATCATATATGGTCTTTGATGGTGAACAAAGACCAGATACACTCTTACCGCACATCATTCACCTGGTGAATCCATGGTTGAAGGATCGATTGGCAACTCCATTTGTCTGAAATAGATAGGATTCTGGCTCGAAGGTTTTCTCCTTTTGATTTTTCTGTTGTTCCTGATTTGCCAAATGATTTCCCTACTACAAATGAATGGAATGATTATTTTCCTATATTTAGAGATTGTAAAGAGGACAACCCTTCTCAGCATCTCAGTGACTTTCATGAACTCATGCACCAATGGGAGATACATCATGATGATGTATTAATGAATATGTTCATTTTCTCTTTAGCAAGGAATGCTCTTGAGTGGTATCATTCTTTACCCCCTGCTAGCATTTATTCACTGGGAGAATTTCATGCAGATTTAAATGCTCATTGTCAGAAGTTTTATCCCTCTGAGTTAATTTGTCATAGCTATTGTGAGGGATATAATGACTACATTCAAGATATAGATGCTTCCTATGTAGGCTATGAGGATGAGCCTAATGACTTGGATAAGAAATCATTTCTTTCTCTTCCCTGTTCGCCTACATCATAGGAAAGATGTAAGGATGAGGGCCAGGAGGAAGAAAATGCTCTGAGTGAGTTGGTGGAGCTAGTAAAATCTCTTTTTGCAGAGATAGAGGAATTGAAGGTAGATTGGGACTGCTGCCTTTTTGAGGAAGAGTAGCAGATCCTTGCACCATATTTTGACAACTCGGGAAGAAACCAACCTCTGTATGACAACTACGAATCAGATTCCAAGATGGATATGTAGGATTTCCAAGAACATACAGAAGATCCTTATCCTCTGTTCACTAAAGAAAATTATCATGAGGAAATCAACCATCCTGGGCCTGCAGAAGACCAAGAGTAGAACTTTCCCTTGGGTCATTTTTATGATGATTATGATTATGATCCTTGGGAGCACTAGGGAGGAGAGGATCAACAGAAGGGGCAGTTTATCTCCTGTCCATAGACTGTAGGTGAGTATCCATCACCTGAGATCAATCATCCTGCATCAACTCCTCATTCGCCTATGCTTACCAATGGTATTCAACCTTGTGTGAGTAGCTGTGGAGCAGAGCAGTCTTTCTGCTATAAAATTTTTGGATTTTTCCACTCATTCTATGAGCTTGTCAGCAAGTACTTGGAGTGGAATTTTATTCATAGCTTAGAGTTTCCCAACTTTATCTTAATTTCAGCCTTGGGAGAGAAGCTGAAGGATGTAATCATTTTGCTGTCACCATTGCATCATCTGTTATTCATCACTGACAAAGTAAGAGAAATTCCAGTCAGGAAGTTACTTGAATGGCTATGGTAGAAATTTTCTTTCACCTAGCACCATGTAAAAATCAATTAGTGTAGGATTGTATATAAATAAGCTCCTATGGAGCCCATGTGTATTTTTTTTTATTTATTTATTTATCGACCTCTATTCCTCAACAGGGTGTTTTGAGCTTGACTCCATACCCCAATACAGAAGGTGGTTGGAAACTGCGAAAGATATCTTAGAGCCTCGCACGGAGGAATCTATTCTCCATGGAGCCTAATGTTATCACATATTATTGTATGGGGTGTTTTCCCCATTGGATTTGGCCCTTGGGTTGTAAAATGCAAAGAAAAGGGGCTAAATGCCCACTAAATGCCACTTATCCTAAGTTTTTATGCCCGAGCATGTGGTTATAAGGGGGGCGTAGATCTGGGCGACCGACATCTACGCACTCAGATCTATGACGCAGGATCCATATCGAATCCTCCCCCCCCTCCCCTGACATTCTACCTTTAATGAGGGGGGCGTCCGAGTTGGTGGTTTCTGAGCGCACCCCCCCCACTAACGTGGCACCTCATCGTTAACTGAAGCCCCTCCCAACCTTTCATGCTTNTTACCACTCGCCCTTACCGCCTCCCTCTCTCTTGACACCTATTTCCCACTCAATCTCCCCCCCTTTGTCTGTCACATTTCCCACTCCTGCTCCCCGTCTCACCTCCCAACACATGTTACACTTCTCTCCATGTCACCTCTTTCATTTTGTCATGTCCCCCTCGACCAATCACACACCACCGTAGCCTCCCCTTTGCCTCCACATCCTCTCCCTGTGTTGCGTCACCCCGCATCTTTACACCTCAGTGCCCATGCATACCCAATAGCCTGTCGATCATTCCCATCGCATCATCCTCGTCAACTCCATCCACGTTTTCCAGTCGGGTCCCTTTGTAAAGGTCCAACGAAGCAGCAGATGAGCATGGTGAGGCTGCCATGTCTCCCAGGTGCCAAGTTTGACTTGGTTCATCTTGATCCCGATGAAGAAGTTATGAAGCGGGGGAGGTGGTTGGAGCATTGTCTCCCCCATGAATGAAAAGTTAGAACTGTCTGACCATGAAGGCAGACTGTCAGCTCAAGTGTTCTGAGATTGTGTGCACAGAGAAACTGCGTGCATAGTCTGACAGAGGAGAGCCTCAGAGGGACTGGAAAAGTCAAGATCACATCTTATAGAGGAAGGCATGTACAGAGGAGACTACATGTGCAGTCTGACTGAGAAGATGCAGTGCCATGGAAGCTCGAGCACGCCTCTGCTAAGAATGGAGAAATTTTTGAGTATATAGATAGAGTTCTATGATTTTGTAATGGTATTTTGGTTGAGGAGAGCTCCCAATTTGTAATTTTTTTTCTGCTAGAGCTGTTCTCTGGTTATGTAATCGACTTGAGACTTTCATGTTAATAGAAGTCAACTTCCCTCTTTCCATTTTGTCTGTAAAATCTATTTAAAACACTTGGGCATGGATGATCCAGTTGAGGATCGTTATACTGCTCTAATGGAGGTTTGATTATAGTGCTATCGTGATTAGTTTTATTCATTTCACTATGTATCTGTTTCCTTCTTACATTGAATGGCTCGGGCATGGAGGATCCAATTGAGTTATTACATTTGCAGGATGATGGAGGTTTGATCATACTGCAGTTGTAACTGTGTCCCTTGTAGACATATTTCAGTGTCTGAATTTGAGATCAAGAATTCTCTTGAGCTTGGGTTTTCTTCTCTAAGCTGTTGGAAGGCTTGATGATCAGAGCAGTCTCCTTCACCCTTTCTCCTAAGTCTTCCCTTTGCTCTCACTTTAACTCAATTTCCTAACTGAAGTTAATGTGGCCCTCACTTCCCTGTGCATTTCCTATCCAGTTCCGTGTTGAACATCATTCGGGTTCCGAGTCTACACCGATTTGACATTTTTTAAACCAACCTGTGACATACAAACTTTGATGGGTACTGGGCTTACCTTTGCTGCAATATAGAGGTGACTTCTGGTGCTAACACAAGGGTATCTTTACAAATTTCATCTTATTATTTCTTATTTTTGGTTAATATGTAATTATATTCTTTGTATATCTAGTTGTGTTTCAATTTTCAAGGGTTAAGAATCACTACAAACACAATTATTGGTGAAAGGATTCATATGGGATGCCCCTCATACTCTAAAATGATATAGAAGTACCCTGTCACATAATTGAAGTCTACTCAAAATTTTCTTTTCCACCCGAGGTCATGTAGCACTACCTTGCCTCAGTCATAGGGGAATGGATAGTCTACAACTACTATAGCCAAACTACACCTCTTCACTTAGAATGTAGAAACCTTGGTAAATCTTACTAGTTCGTAATATGTAAACTATAAAATGTTTGGCAATATTTTTGTAAAAATATTCAAACTTCTAAGGATTTTATATATTTTCTATAAAATTTGGGCTATTTTTAAGGTAAAATAATTTTATTTTATAGAATTTGGGTGAATCACTTTTAGAAAAAATTGAAATTGGCGAATCTTTTTTTGGAAAAAGCATGGAAAATTGTCCCATGGGAAATATATAACCCCTAAAATTTCCCCTCCTTATCACTTTTGAGGCATTATCCTTTTATATGGGACTTTCCTTCCACTTGCAAGCATATTTATTCTAAGGTGAACCCAAGTTCCCACATAGCCAACTTGGTAGTGCCCCCATTTGTGCACCTAAGTCTACCCAAGTTGACCCAAGTCATTCCTAGTGCACACATTTTGTTTGTCCAAGTGGTCATAGTCTTCCTAGTCATTCCATCTGACTCGCCCCAAGTGCCTCTAGTTATCCTAAGTCCATCCAAATCGAACCAAGTGCACTCAGTCTAGTCGATTCCATCCAATTTGGCTCAAATGCATCTAACTGTGCATGAATAGTCTGAGTCCACCTGGCTACAACCAAGGTTTTATATCAATGTGCCCCAAGTACATGTAGTAGATGTGCACCTAATGGATGTGTGTCCAATAAATGCACCCCATGATTGTGATTTATGGATGTTGGTGCCTGAAGGCACTTCTATTAACTATCGCAACCCCCAGTTGTGGGCCACCTAACTCCATTGGTTGATATATATTCCAAGAACCTAAGCTAATCAATCTCTCTATGTCAATATTGTTTGTCATGAATAGTGCATGTTTGTGAATGAGTGATCCTTGCAACAACCTTCTTTTCATTTCCTCGCCAAGTTCCCTTATAAGATTCTATTGGTGTGTCCAACCAGTGAAAGCTGCCAATCTCTATCATGCACCTAATTTATGATCAAGGGTGCTCGAATTATCCATGGTACACCTTTCCAATGGGCCAAGGCACCCAAAATGACCCATTTTGTCCATCCAAGTCATCCCAATCTACCCAATCATTCCATTTGACTCGGCCCAAGTGCATCTAGTTCACCTTAGTCTGTCCAACTCAAACCAAGTGTGACTAGTCCACTTGAGTCCATACAATTCAACCCAAATCCATCCAACTATTCCTGAATAGTATTCGTCAACTTGACTATGCTCAAGGGAACCCAAAAATGTGCCCAAGTGCATCCACTAGATGTGTTCCTAATCGATATGTGTTGATGCATGTGTGCCCAACAAGTATGCCCCGTGATGGTGATTTGTGGATGCTTGTTCCCGAAGACACTTCGATCATCTATCATAACCCCCAAGTGTGGGATGCCTAACTCCATTAATTCATATATAGTCCAGACACTCAAGACAATCAAGCTCCCTATGTCAATCTTATTAATCATGCATAGTGCATGTTTGCAAATGAGGTTTCCTGCAACAACCTTATTTGTCTTTCCTTTCCAAGTTCCCTTTTAATATTCTCTTAGTGTCACCTTGGTGTGTCCAACTAGTTCAAGTTGACAATGTCTATGGTGCACCCAATCTATGAGCAAGGGAACCCAACTTGTCCATGTAATACCTTGCCAATGGGCCAAGGCACCCCAAAACAACTCTTTTATCCATCAACCTTATGTCATGTCCACTCGTTTTGATCAATAACCACCAAGGTGATCATGCGGAAGAGGTGCCCAAATATACTCAAGGTAATAGCCTTACATCCCATATCATGGACCTAAGAGTCTTACCCAAAATTTTTATTTTCATCATCTCTGGTCATGTGGAAATACCTTGCCTTGACCGCAATGGCTTAACCAACATGCACCCATAACTACACTACACTTCTTCACTTTAACCAGACTACACTTCTTCACTTTAAAGTATACCCATAACTTCAGTTTAAGCTACAACATGTTAGATGCACACTTAAGTCCAACATAACCTAGTTCATCCAACAATAGGAATATGTCCAACCACATCCTTAAAACATCCCAACAATTCATATACTTAGCCAATATTGTAACTCAACAAACACAAAGCAATGCAAGGAACATAACATCCATCCAAGTAAAGAAATTGTAGTACACAAATATAGGAGATACCCAAGGCAGATGCCTTAACTTTATTTATAGGAAAAATGCTACAATGTAAATAGTGGAGTGCAACCAATGTGTTCAAAGGAAAACATTTTTATTTTTCTTTATCTTTCAACCATTTTCAAAGTTTTGTTAAAATTCATAATAATTCGATTTATTTATTAAAAAAATATTTACTTTTATAATTGTGTAACTTAAAGGATTCAATTTATCATTGGTTCAACATGATATGGTGTGAATTTATGGTTCAACGTAATATGGCGTGACTTTATTCCTCCATCGTATGCAAATTTATTTTCACTATTTATCAGTATTAAAAATTTTAAACTTTTTATCATTAGATAGTCTCACATCCTTCTTAAATCATATTGATTGTTCTAACATCTTTCTGAATTCTCAAAGTAGTGAGTGAATGGATGTTCATTGCAATTGATGCATCCTCACATTTTAGTATGGAAACCATGTCTCTTCTCTCCTCCTTTTCCTACTGCCGCCATCCTCCAACCTGCATGCTCCACATTCTCCTTGTAGCACCAACAACTTGAATATCATTTTTATATATTCTTTACAAACAAAAGGGTCTTTGTGTTTGAGGTTCTCCCCATAGGTCTAAGATTTTATTGCCCAAATATATGGTTGCAATGAAGATGGGTTTTTTCTATAGAAACACTTCCTGGTGTCACCATTTTGGAGTACTATGATGTAACCCTATGTGAATTTGATGTTGAGCCTTCTCTTGTTTCTTCCCTTCATCCCTCACCTTCATTCCAATAGATCCCCATAATATTGTTTAGTAATTTCATCTTCAATTAAATTTTGTTCCCTCACAAGTGTGTATGTATCTTTTTGTTAATAGGAAATCAAGTGATCTCAGGTGATGCGCAAAAGAAATTATCCTAAGGGATCGATCCCAAAACTTTCTGCATGAATTTCAAAGAACCCAATCACTCAAGCTAAACCATCTAATTAAGAATGCATGTATCTAATTATTAATAAGCCATAAAATAAATATATATTTTTAATATAACCCTTAAAAAATTTGGTGTTCTTATCACCTTATTTATCCTGATTTAAATATTTCAATTTCTTATGATTCCATTTTTCTCACAATTCAAAAAATACATTTATATGTCCATATGTTTTTTATTCTCATTTTTCCAATTTTTCCAACCATTAGTTTCAACTACTTACTAAATTTGTGATAATGTTTTGAGAAAGTCTCCTTATAATTCCTCATTTAGACATCACAATTTTTAAATGTTCCTTTATTATTTTGATTTTTCAAATTCCATTCAATATGGAATCAAATGTTAGAAATAATATATTGAAACTAAAACCTTCTATACTAAGGATTTCACCACCATATTTTTCATAATTGTTTAACTCAACTCATTATCACTAAATTACTATTCATAATTGTTTAACTCAACTCATTATCACTAGATTACTATTGATTCATATAATGAAACAAATAAAACATCTAATACAAACTTGTAAGTCATAGGTTATAAGAATGCACAACAATTACAATCAAAGCACAATGCAAAATTAAATTCTCATAATTTACAAGAAACCAATTCAATTTTAGAAATAGGGGATGCTTTTATTTCTTCAATCACAAAGTCACTACATAATAATTTAGTGCACTAACCAAGTCAACCTCAAAAGTGGCCTATACCTTACTCATATGGCCAATGGGTTACACGAATGAAAGTCTTCATAATAAATTCATAGTTAGCTTCCACCATTTCCATCTCCTCACTTCACCTCCCTTCACTTTGATTTATGTGAGTTGTATCCAAGATGCTATCACCAAATGAATATATTGGTAAGATATATATTCATGCATGAAATGTATATAGATAGTATAATCACCCTATTTTTTTCACTTGTTCAAAAAAATGACCCATCACAACCATGTTGCCAATTTGGTATGTGTAATCTCCACCTTTATATGGTTGCACTCACTTGATTTTTATTTATGTGCATCACTTCAAATAGTAGGCCATATTCCCTCTGCTGCAATGACAACAAATACATCACCCACAAACAAAATTCAAAATATTAATCAATATACAACTGTTCAAGTTTGAAAGTTCGAACATTAAGTTGAAGAGAGAAAATAAAAACATCTTTAATCTATAATGATCCCATTACTGAAGCCACATACCTTCACTAACAATATTAGGAACTTTATCATGATCCTGTGAAAGCACAACCACTTTAGCATGCATCTCTTTCCATGTAAATATTATATGTGGCCCCATTATAAAGGGGGACATATTTCCATTGTTTCACATATCCATTATTTTCACATCCATCAAGTGCACATCCCTTTACATCAATGCAAAATCCACAAGAGAATGCATACTTTTGTATCTCAATTGCAAAGATGCCACCCATGTATTTACTCATAACACATTTTAATTCTTTTGTGCTAGGTATAGTTCCACAATACCAAGGCATGGATCTATTAACATCACCAAGTGAAACATCCCAAAAGAACCTACATCATATTAAATATCAAACATATTTTTTTCTACTAGGCATGTGTTTCAATGTATGTTGAAAATTTGAGCTTGAATTTTCATAATCTAGTCTCTTACCTATGCATTGACATCACTTGTTTGTAACCTTCATGCCCTCATTACAATCTTCACTAGTTGACTAATTCAGTGGATGATTCAAATCAGACTGTATCATTGATCATTTTGTACTTCTTGAGTGTTCATTTCACAAAAGCACCCACGCCATCATGTTCACCTTTTCCATGCTCTGTCTCAAAATCTTCAGGTATGCTGAACTCCTGTCTCCTTATTAAGATAACTCAACTAATACAAATATATTTTCTATTTGAAATACCTTGCACACCCATCAAACCAATTATACAGATTTATAAACTTTATCTCATTCATACTTAATGATTCATAGATCAACCCAAAGGAATGCTAAATAGACAAGGTGCCATGCTCATAATCATCACTGACATAAAAATTATACTTCTTATTGACATCACATGATTATGGAGTGTTATCCCTATCATCAACACTCACCTATGAACGTTTATACAAGACATGAAAAAATATAGAAACCTCTACAAACAAGTCATCCATGAGTAAAACATTAATTTTAATGCACAATACTATATAAAAACAAAAAAAATTATATGTGAAAACTACACATAGAATACCTAGTCAGAATGACAATACTCACTTTATATCTCTCTTTGGGGAGAAAATGTGCAATTATTGACAAAGTCTACTATCGATAATATTTTTCTTGGCTAAAATACTTTACGAGATTGCATGAATTGGAAATATTGCAACGTGGACCCGTGAGAGTGTTTGATATATTTATAAATTTATAAATTTGGTTTTGAAACTTTTCCATGAATTCTGAAATAGGGATATTTTCCTCAAGCAAGTCCATCCTCTTAGAGTCCACACTTAAAGAAGAGGATGGATTCATTGTAACATACTCATATCTTCTTCATGTGACCATGATATCTAATAATCTAGGGTGTGTGAGATTCATAGAAAAATTCCTATGGAACAATGCTAGATTACCACATTCGAGGCATCTTATTCCACCTACACTGTCAAGAAATGCAGAAAACTTCCACACTAGTCCTAGAAAAAGAGAAGAAGAATTTAATAAAGAAAGAAAATGACACAAGCAATCACACTAATACACCAAGATTTTACCCTAGAAACCCTTAACAGGGAAAACCAAGATTCCTTTGAGCATTCTGCTCTCTTTTTGTCTTATTTATTCATAATAAAATGTTACATGTCTAACCTTGGTCCACACCTAAGACACAATAGACATCATACCTTCTTTCACAGGAAAGAACAACCCTGTAGCCAATCCATCTTACATATGCATGACCAGTAACCTACACTTACACATGCATTAACCTGCAAAAGTGCATTCTAATATCACCAACTACATCAACCTTTACAACCTTACAACACGCCTCTTTATAGGATTTACAACAGGGAAAACCCTAAAGATTGGCACCCAAAAACTATTATAGATCCATGCATATCATTGGCTACAAATCCTGCAAATCTTGGGATTCTTTTACAGTCAACTCCTAGTCGGGTTTACCAGTCGACCTTCATTAGGTATCTAGTCGGTCATCTCATTCACACACTTCAACCTCTTTTCAATTGACTTGTCGTCGATATCTTCAACTTTGAATTTACCCGGTCGACTTCCTTGACCTTCAACTTGTTTTCGATCTACCTTGACTTCGACTTGTTGTCAATCCACCTCAACTTCGACTGTCAGTGTTGATTCACCTCGACTAGAATTTCACTAAAAAGAATATAACAACCCAAAATTGTCCCACTTGTTGAATTCTTTGCTGAAACAGTAGAATCCTGAACTTTTTCTCACAAACCCATGGAAATAATGACCATTGCCTCTCTACACCAAGAGAACTTCACAACACTCACAGACTTGGTCAATGAGTCTGTTATGTTTTCCAACATGTCTACTTTCTCTAGTAGCACCTTGTTACTTTCCACCATATCTCTTATGAAATGGTATTGTACATCAATGTTCTTAGTCTTTGAATGACAAGTAGGGATCTTTTCCAGAATATTGTTCTTTGACTATCTCAACTTACCTTCATATCTCTCTTCCCAAACTCGATTCCTGAACACAATATTTGAAGCCATGTTTCTTCTTTGCTTCCATGAGTGGATGTCATGTATTCAAATTATATTTTTGACAAGGCTATGACCTCCTGTCACTTGCTCATCCAACTTATTTCTCCACTGAAAATCTTGAATACATATCCATTGGTCGGCCTCCTTCAATCCAGATCTCCAGCCTAGTCGGCCTCGACAAAGCCATGTACATCTAATTTACCACTGTCACCTCCAAGTCTTCCTTGGTATCATATAGCATAGTATTTCATGCCACACAAATACTTGAATACTCTCTTGACAGTTGTCCATTGCTCCTTTCCAAGTGTTGACATGTACTTGATCAACACTCCCACTGAATTGGAAATGTCTAGTTGAGTGCATACCATCGCATACATCAAACTACCAACCGCACTTGCATAGGGAACACGTGTCATGTCCTCTATATCTTCCTGTGTCTTTGGACACTGTTCAACAGTAAGCCTTTCTCCCACTGGAATTTCCATCTTCATCAGTTTGCAATCCTACATGTTGAATCGTTTCAGAACTGTTTCAATATACTTCTTTTGATTCAACCAGAGATTTCTAGCAGCTCTATCTCTCTTAATCTCCATTCTCAGAATGAATTTAGCTGCACCGAAATCCTTCATGTTTAACTTGGAGGATAGATGCTTCTACACCTCCTTTATTGTGTCCATGTTGTTTCCAATCAACAACATGTCATCGACATACAAAGCTACATATATGAAATGCTCACCTTCTTCCTTGGAATATATACAGTGATCATCATTGCTTCTCACAAATCCAAAACTAAGGATGCATGTGTCAAACCTATGGTACCACATCCTTGGCGATTACTTTAGACCATAAAAGGATCTTTTGAGTTTGCACACCAACTCTTTCTTGCTCTTTACTACAAACTCTTTAGGTTGTTTCATGTAGATTTATTCTTCCAGGTGCCCATGTAGGAATGTTTTCTTCACATCCATAAGTTTTATCTCCAGATCAAATGCTACAACTAAAGACATTAGTACTCTAATGGAATTTAGTTTTGCAATAGAGGAAGAAATCTCACTGAAGTAGACTCCCTTGACTTGGGAATAACCTTTCACCACCAATTGAGCTTTGAACTTCTCGACTTGTCCTGCAACATTCAACTTCTTCTTGAACACCCACTTTCTACCAATGAGATTTCTTCCACTAGGTAACTTGACTAAATCTCATGTCTCATTATTTTACAAGGATTCCATCTCTTCGACCATGGAATCCTTCCAAATTTTACCCTTTGTCGAGTCAACTGCCTCACTGACCGACTTAGGCTCATCATTAATGGTAGTTAGCATGAATGCGAAACGAAAGTCGGGCAGACTATACCTTTCAACTAGTTTTCTTATTCTTTATGACCTCCTTATCATTAGATTCAATTATTCCACCTCTTCCTTAGATTCAATCGACTCATCTAAATCATCTTCTTCATTCCTCAGTTCAAACTTCACTGTATCAGGATAATTCTTGGTCTAAACAACTTCCTCGGGCTCAAATTTACCTCTGACTTCTCTGAAGACCACATCTCGAAGTTACACTGTTCTCCTTTATGCATGATCCCAAAGCTTATATCCTTTCATTCCTTCTTTGTATTCGATGAAAATACATTTGACTGCTTTCTTGTCCTGCTTGCTCCTCTTTCCCTTGGGAACATGAAAAAATGCATCACAACCAAATACTTTGAGATGTGCCACTGAAGTATCCTTACCAGAACATACCTCATTTGGATTTGTGTCAACTAGTGCTGATGAATGAGACATATTCACCAAATATATTGCAGTCGCAATTGCCTCCGCCCATATTTGTGCGAGCCCAACACCATTGAGCATGCTCCTTGCCTTATCCATCAATGCTATGTTCATTCTCTTGGCAAATCCATTTTGTTTTTGGGTATATGGTGTGGTATTTTGGCGTGATATGCCACACCTCTTATAGAACTGATCAAATTCCTTTCACAGAATTCACCACAACTGTCATTTCTTAACACTTTAATCCTCTTCTATATCTGGTTTTCCACAAGAGTTTTAAACTCCTTAAATCTATCGAAAACCTCTAATTTCTTCCTTAGGAAATATATCCATGTATTCCTGGAAAAATAATCTATGAAGGAGACATAATATAGGGATCCACCAAGTGAAGGCACTGTAACCAAGCCAAACACATCACTATGCACCAGTTCTAGAATCCCATTTTCCCTTATCGCTCCAGATGGGAACTTCACCCAACTTTGTTTCCCATATATGCAATGTTCACAAAAGTCAACTTCTAAAACACATTTAGGAAAACATTTGAACAAACCTTTTCTTTTCATAGCTCGAAGTCCCTTTTCTCCAATGTGTCACATCCTCTCATGCCATAACCTGGTTGGGTCAAGTTCATCATGTCTTATTGAGTCGGTTTGAACCGACATGGCTAGAGTCGAGTCGAGTTGAGTCAATTTCAGGAGTAACGATGTTGTTTCATCTATTCGAGTCAACATTAACTAAAAACTTGTATAGGGTACCAATCTGAACTCCTTTCATTAAGACCATCACACCTCTGACCATCTTGCACGAATCCTTCTAAAACAGAGTATGCACACCTGCATCACTCATCTTACTAAAAGATATTAGGTTTCTTGCCAAACACAGAATGTGTAGCACACCTGAAAGGGTTCTTTTCCTCCCATACTGCAGTGTCATTCAGAATATTCCCTGTCTGACAATTTTGGTTGTCGAATCATCCCCCAAGAACACATCACCCCCATCATATTTTTCATATTCACATAACCATTCTTTATGTGGTGATCCGAATTATTTTCGGTACGAAATGAGAGCAGAGATATAATAAATAAATGTACAGAGACATATCAAATATCAAATAATATAACATAAATATATCAGAGATGCAACCATAAACACATAGAGTAATACATAATTTATATTAATGAGCGAAATGTACAAAACTATAGAAATACAAAGTGAAAGACTCGCTAGAATGGTGGCAGTTTATCTCTGAGAAGAGTTGTGATAGCTACTCACATTCATAAGAAGATGATTAAAATGAGGCTCTAAAGTCCTTTTTAAAATAAATAAAATCCAAAACCCTAACCCCGAAAGATGAAAAGCCAACAGTTTTGTGGACCCCATTTTGGGTAGTTTGGTGTATCAACTTCCTGGTGGCATAACTTTGGCATACGATCTTTGTTTGGGGCGAACAATAGCTCATTGGAAAGGTATCATCAAGGATATTCATTTTGGGGGCTCAATCAAATCTTTTGGAAATCATTGGGGTGCCCGATACCAAAAAAATTCATTTAGGCCCTCAAAATGGCCCCGAAAGTTTAGGAACCGAAAAACTGTTAAAAATAGTAAATTGCCAGAAGACTATTTTGGGCCAGTTGGAATAGGTGGGTGGCCACCGATATCAAATTAGATCAATCCTCCCTCCTTAGGAAGAAATGGTATCCATTTCATTGATTTCTCAAGGGAGAGGGAAAAGTGTTTGTTGAATTTGCATCTTGATGAGTCACTTGCCTTGCTGGAGAAGTCACATTGCTTAGCTTGTTGAAGGTTGTCACAAACCTATGGATCGAAGGGTTGGGACTTTTTAAATAGTCTGGATACATGATATGTCTATGTGAAAAATGAATCCTTTCACTTTTCTTCAATATTGTCGACCTGTTTTTGCTGGAAAGAAGGTTCTTGGACCGAGGCTGTAGCAGTTGCGGTGTTCTTTTGTTCACCTTTTGAACATACTGTGAAGAAGATAAATTTCATAGTATGAGATACTACCTTGCATAACTGTTTAGGTGGGACATTATTTGGAACTACATCTGGTATCATGTAGAGATGACCCCCCATAGTAACAATGACACTACGGGGTCGAGACTCATAAATAGCACGACACTTCCACATATATGGTTGACCCAAAAGAACATCACACACATACAGTGGGGAAACATCACATAATACCTCATCCTTGAAGGGTTGAATGACGTATGAAAACTGACACTGTTGGTTGACACAAAGATCTCGTCCTTGGAAAATCCACCCGATATTGTATGGATGCGGGTGTGGTGTTGTCGACAATCCCAAATATTTGATGACCTCTAATGAGATGATGTTCTTCTGGATTCCGCTATCAACAATGAAATGCAACGGGGTCCCCTCCACCCATATCTGTGAATGGAAGAGGTGTTCCCCCTCCTCAGGATATGCTGGTTCTTTTGGTTGAATTATTGTGGTCACGACAGTGGGGTTTGCGTCGATGATCTGTCTTCTCCCATTATTTTCTGAATCAGATTTCAAATATGGGTTTGGATCTTTTTCTTTGATCTCATCCATGAAAGACTATTTTGAGTGACATTCATCAGTGTTGTGCTAGGGGCTTTTGTGGAAATGACACCACTTTCTAGTGTCTTTCTTTGTTTTTTTGTGACCCTTCTTTTCTTGTGGCTTACGCTGGTTTTTGGGAGGATGTTTGTTAGGGTCGTCTTTATCATACTTTGGTTGTTGTGGATTTCCATATCCAAACATTGGTTTGTTCTAGTGCCTAAATTTCTTCTCGATTTTGATAGCATATCGATAGGCATCTCTCAATGACGAGATGTCCAAAAAATCCATTTCAGTTTTGATGTATCTATGTAGAGCCCCATGGTATTTTAGAGCCAGATGCTGCTCAGAATATTTAATACCCAGATTAGTGCGCAAGGTATGGAAGGTATTGGTGAAATCTAGCACTTCTTGGATCCTCTCTTGACACAACGTGGTCCATCTCATGTACTAGTCATCATAGTTACCAACAAGGTAATATTCTTCCTTGACCACGTCCACAAACAAATCCCAACTGGTCTCGACCCCATATATTCCAGACTCCTCTGTGGAACTTTTCTCCCAGTAAGTTTCTCACCAATTTTTGACATCGGGGAGAGCTTTAAGGAGTGCGAAGGTGATCGTTTCCTTGTCGAAAAAATTGTGAACAAAGAAATATCCTTCTAACAGATTTAACCATTTTTTTAGGGCATCTACATCTATATGTCCTTCAAATACGGGAATTTAAAAATTAACTTGTACCCTGAAAGGTGAGGTGCCTCCAAAGTATCCTCTTGATGAAGACGCACTGGTTGTTATCAGCATGCATTGAAGGATGTAGGAAAAATTCTCCATCATTTCATCCCTCTGTCATGTGACAGCTTGCTCAAGATAAATATTAATAAAATTTCCTACTCTATCATTTTTATTTTCTTCCGCCATGGAGGATTTCTTGGGCATGTGAGAGTGATTGTCCTCAAGAGAGACAAGCTCAAGACCCAACTTTCTATACTTAGACCTCATCGGGGACATGCACTGAAAAAGAAAACAATCAAGAGTAGCCTCCTCTGATACCACTTATCTAGATTATTTTCAGTATGAAATGAGAGCGGAGATATAATAAAGAAATGTATAGAAATATCTTCTATATCCAATAATATAACAAAAATATATTAGAGTTTCAACCATAAACATAGAGATACAGTAATACACAATTTCTATTAATGAGCGAAATGTACAAAAATGTAGAAATACAGAGTGAAAGACTTGCTAGAATGGTGGCAGCTTATCTCTAAGAAGAGATGTGACAAATACTCATATTCACAAGAATATGATTACAACGAGGCTCTAAAGGCCTTTTTAACATAAAGAAAATACAAAACCCTAACCCCAGAAGATGAAAAGCCAACAGTTTTGTGGACCCCGTTTTGGGTAATTTGGTGTATCAACTTCCCAGGGGCGTAACTTTGGAATACGATCTCCATTTGGGGCATACGATAGATCGTTGGAAAGTTATCATTGACGAGATTAATTTTGGGGGCTCAATCAGAGCCATTGGATATCAATGAGGTCTTCAATCCCCAAAAAACTTCATTTAGGCCCTCAAAATGGCCCCAGAAGTTTAGGAACTAAAAAACTTCTAAAAATAGTAAATTTCGAGTAGACTGTTTTAGGCCAGTTGGAATAGGTCGGTGGCCACCGATATCCACCTAGATCATGTGGTGTCATATGATAGGATTCTCCTGAGCCGATTAACCAAACATATTGATCCAACTATGTATTGGTCGAAGCTAGGTACACATCACCTCCCTTTTCTGAGGTTGTCTTTCTCTCAGTCAACTGCTTCTCATTGGATCTGATATAGAATTATGTTGCCTTCGAATTATAGTCCTTTTTATAATACCCATATTTACCGCATTTCCAACATCTCCACGCAGACTGAACCGAGGATTTAGATCTTCCCTTTGAATTTAACTTTCTACTAGAGAATCTGCCTTTATCTCTATCTACTGGTCGACCTCTCACTACCAGACAATCTTTGCTCGATCCTTCCATGTTCTTTCTTCTCATTTGTTCCGACAACAGAGAAGCAACCACATCCTCTAGTGCTAATGTGGTTGTGTTACTCCCAATAACGGTGATTAATCTATCCTAAGAGTCTGGAAAAGAACATAATAGGATGATACATTTCGCCTCATCAATAATCCTTATATCCATAGAAAATAATTGGCTTAACACGGAGTTAAACACATTTAAATGATCAATCACTGAACTTCCATAACTCATCCTTAGAAGATACTTTTTTATTTCTGAGAAACAACTTATTTACCAAAGATTTCGACTGGTATAAGCTTCCCAACTTGTCCCACAATTTATTGGCTAAATCTTCACCCAAGATATTCAGGATCACTGAATTTTCAAGACAAAGTTGTATTGTACTTCTTGATTTTATTTCGAGTTTCTCCCATTCTTCCATCGAAATTCCTGTTGGATGGGTACCTGGATAGACCATTGTCCATTATTATCGATCCACAAGAAGATCTTCCATTTTAAGCTTCCAAAGCTCAAAATTTTGGCCATTGAATCTTTCTATCTCTATTATGGAACTACTCGCCATTTTTCACATGATCTTTAAAACAATTTATGACTTATGAATCTTACTGTACCTAAGGTTTGGTTCTCAGATTCAATATTTGTAGATCAAGATCCGATATAGTCACTAAAGAGTTACACTGCTCTAATAACTCACTTTTCAAGGAAGACCTAAGATTTGATACCACATGTTAGGAAATGAAGAACACTTCCACACTAATCTTAGCAGAAGAGAATAATAATGTAATCGAGAAAGAAAATGACAAGAAATCACACAATACACCGAGATTTTATCCTGGAAACCCTTAACTAGGAAAACCAAAATTCCTTTTAGCATTCTCCTCTCTTGTTTTATTATTCATTTGGAATAAAATGTTACCTATCTAACCTTGGTCCACACCTAAGACACAATAGACATCATACCCTCTTTCACAGGAAAGAACAACCCTGTAGCCAATTCAACTTACATATGCATGATCAGTAACCTACACTTACACATGCATTAACTTGCAAAAGTGAATTCTAACATCACCTATAATGGAAGCCTTTACAACCTTACAACATGCCTCTTTATAGGATTTACAACAGGAAAACCCCTAAATATTGGTGCCCCAAAATGATTACATATCCATGCGTATCATTGGCTACCAATCCCACAAATACCAAGATTCTGTTACAGTCGACTCCAAGTCAGGTTTACCAGTCGAATACTAGTCCGCCTTCATTTGGTCTCTAGTCGGTCATCTCATGCCTACACTTTGACCTCTTGTCGGTTGAATTGTCATCAATATCTTTGACTTTGACTTTACTCAGTCAACTTCCTCGACCTTCGATTGTTGTCAATCTACCTCGACTTCGACCTACTATCGATCCACCTCGACTTCAACCATTAGTGTCGATTCAGTTCGACTATAATTTCACTGCAAAGAATATAACAACCCAACATACACATGTTTTATTGAAAAACACATCTTTAATATTCCTTCTACATAATGTCATTAAAATAAAATCGTGCACTATGTGAGGATGGTCACCTTTCCAGTCCCTTTTGCATAAATCTACAAATGTGTCATATGAGAGATAGAATTCAATGTGGTATTAACGACAACAAGTGTCATGAACTAGGTTGGGCCTAATATACAATGGTTTCAATTTATCAAACATGATAATGGAAATATTGATAGTGATATTATTTTCTTGAAATTACTCAAACTATTCAACTTCCTTCATCTCCATAATGTGCTTACAATGATCCCCATACATTCCTCTAGATAAACGTCACCGCAAAAAAAATGCTTCCAATATAGTAAAATGAAAGAATGGGTTTCCTAAAACTATAATGTAATTTCTCTAATGCCTTCTATAAGTCTATCTTGGTAGGGCTACCTCCAAATAAGATCCCAACATGCAACTTCATCATTTTTATCTATATAGACCCTAAATTTAATATGACTTTGCAATGTCTTTCCTGAAACATGGAGAAATTTTGACATCATCATTAGCATTTGAATTCTTAAATTCCCTTGTGCCATAAAAACAATTGTTATTTCCCATGAGCAACTCAAATATCGAGTTTGCTTGATTTTCCAAACAAAGAAAATTATTTTTATAATTTTTTTTTATACATTCTCATGTGTCTTTGAATGTCTAGTATCTTGAAAATCCAATAGCTTTGTTGCATGCTTTAATTTTTTGTGTTTTATCAATCCATGTAGGATTTAAGCTTGTTTAATCACTAAAATTTTCTCCAAAAACAACTTAGTTATGTTATCGACATGCTATCTAACTATCCAATCAAGGATCAAGTCCCTAAATTCTTCTCTTATGTTTACATCCAAACATTCTGAAAAGTTTCCACCCCTTTCAAAACCACTACAACTCCTAATGATTATTCAAACCTAAGAGATGACAGGGTCCTATAGAAGTTGATTAGATTCTATTTCTCCATAGTGAAATCAATTTTATATGCACATGATTTACATATAAAACATAATATATAAATAATAAACCATAGTATAAATTAAAACTATGAGTATAATATGCATTAAGTTTATGAGGTTAAAAATTACCAATATTTCCCTCAATTGGATGCCATCGGGAATCTCCAATTAGATGCATTGAAGATTGGGGAATGGGTTGACCTACATTTTCTTCCCAATGTTCTCTCAATTCTTCTCATCTTTTTCTCATCCTCTCTCTATCCTTCTCTCACACTTCATCTTTGTTAACCCATTGGTGATCATATATCCTTTCACAGTTTCTCAATAGCCCCATTATGATTATTGAGTAAAATATGGTTTAATATTAGATTGACACAATTTTACTTATTTTTTGTTTTTTCCATACAATAACTAGGTGATTTGTCAACTCAGTTGTGTAAAGGTTTTATTTATTTTGTTTTTTTTTTATAAGAAAAATTGTTAACTTTTTAGTGTTTTTAAGTTATAGCAATACTTTAGTTGAGGTATTTTTTATAATTTTGTCACAAAACCTTGATCGAGGTATTTCCTCGATCACAATATTTTCTTATAATTTTTTCATAGAACCTCAATTGAGGTATTTCCTCAATAAATAAATTATATTAAACCCAACAAGACCTCTATTGATGGTTTACCAAACCACCAATCGAGGTCTTGTTGGGTTTAATATAATTGATTGATTGAGGAAATACCTCAATTGAGGTTCTATGATAAAATTATAAGAAAATATTGTTGATCGAGGAAACACTTCGATCAAGGTATTCTAAAAATTCAAATTAAGTGCTCAATCGAGATTTCAAATAATCGTTGACCAATCTATATAGCTCAATCAAGGGTTTGAAAACCTGAAATCCTAGCCCCCTTTTGTAGAATTTTCTACAAATGTGACTTGCAAGGGATGAAACCCCTTCATCTCTATCATGTCAAGAGGTGGATTTTATGTCAATGGATTTGTCATTGAACTCTCTATTCAATAATGTGTGATTTTCACAGTTTTGATTTCATATTATATTTTTAATTTATTTATTTATAAAACTTATACTTAATTTTTTTCCACAATTCAAAAGGCACTCAAAGTAAAATTGGTAGCATAAAATCTACACAACCAAAAAAATATAAAAAAAATCTACACTCTCTAGATCTATAAATGTGTAAAATGCAATTGAAATATTAATCTATTAAGTTCATAAAATAATAAAAAAAATACAATTTTCCAAAAATAAATAAATAAATAACAACACACTACAACTTTTTGTGTAGATCATGGTTATATATATATATATATATATATATATCACATAATTAAATGTTGGGAACAAAAGTCGTTTGTTAACTTTTCTTGAAATTTACAAGGATAAACATTTAATTAAGTACACATATGATACATCAAATGACATTAATATCTTTTAAAAAAAATATCATTAAAAATACAACAAAGAATACAACACAATTCTCTACAATTTTTTTTTTTATTACATATCAAAATTCACAGGACATATATGAGTTTGAAGAGATTCAATTTAAAAAATATGTAAAATGTAAAATTTTCATCATCACATTAAATAGTGAAACAAATTCATGGATTCACCCTTACTAAACAATCTAATACACTTAATAAAACAAATAATTTTCATAACAACCAATAGAAAATATATAACCAAGTCCACATCTCATCATCTAATTCAACCAAAATACTTATTAGTCCCTGCCATAGGCATAGAGGGACTATAGCGATTGATAATTCATTGACTTCATATTAGTTTGTTCTTTGACCACAAATATTTGCAGAAAATCTTTTGTTGGAGCTAGGGAACTAAAAAACATTGATTTTTATATAATAAAAAGTACCATATATGTAATGATCTGATTGGATAACAGATTGGAGGTCTTATTGACGGCTTCACTATTCCCAATGTTTTATATGTTAGCATATCCAAAATTTTTGATTGTAAATAGTCTTTTTGAATCATATATTTTTCTTATGCATTGCTTGAAGGTGGATTAATGCTAGCATTAGTTTGAATGTTTGTCTTAGCATTTTCTGCTAGCATTGTCTCAGATCATATACGGTGTTTTTTTTTATTTGTACTACTCATATTGAAATGTTTAGATATCCAAGGTTTATAGTGATCACTAATTCCAAAGTTTATAAGCTTGTATTGTGATTTATTTTTTTTGTTTGTGCTATTATTATTATTATTATTACTCCTTTGTATTTGTATTGAAATGTATTGACACTTTTTTTGAGCTGCTTAAATAGGCCTGACAACTTAAATCTTTACATGGCGTGAGGTCCTCCAACCGGCCTGACAACTTAAATTTTTGCATACCTCAAGGCCATTAGACAACCTGACAACCTTAAATGTTTATCTATTCCTTGAAATTTTCCATACAATGTTGCAGTGATTTTGGACAATATTGTTGTCTTCCACCGCCAGTTGAATATACATTCTATGTTTCATCCTTATTCTAGCCTAGCAATGCAATTTCATCATCGTTGAAGCTACATACATTGTTTACTAGTTCGGTGAGTGCTTCTTCTTCGTTGGTTTGTCGGTTGCTGCTTGTTGTTGTTGTTTGGTTCACAATTCAACCTGTGCTTCTTCCTTTCATCGTTTTAGAGTAAGTTTCCATGCCATAGTTTCATTTTCTATTCCTTCTTTATTGTTCAGTGTTTGTAGTTTGCAAGTAAGAATGTTTACTTATTTCTACTGACATGCTTGTCATATGTTTTTGGTTCCTTCTATGCTTCGACTACAGTTTAGTAATCGTTGGAGATACATATGTTGTTTACTGGTTCGGTGGTTGTTTCTTGTTCTCTGGTTCATTGGTTCGTCAGATGCTGGTTGTGTTTGTTTGGCTCAACTTTACGATTTGGGGCCCTGGGGCTGCAGTTGGACCTGTTCGTGCTTTCTCGCTGGTTTGGTGCTTGCTGTTTTCTTTTGTTTTATTTGTCATTGTAGGATTGGGGTCCTGTGCCGACAATTGGAGCTGTTTTTTTTTTTTTTTGTATTATTATTATTTTTAGGGCACTTTACGGTGTTCAACCCTTGCATCCATGAGTGGACATGCGGTTGTGTTATTTTCCCTGTCTGGTGAGGTTGATATCTGTTCTGTTGTGAGATTTTTCTAGTGCTTCAGTGTTGACATGATAGAAAATAGTTGCACGAAAAAATAGTTCGAGAAGTACATGTGAAATTGCAATATCCATTGTTTTTTTGTTAAAATAAAACATATGTAAGTTGCACTTATAAACCATGTATGGTGAAATGTGCCCATATGAAAATACATGCTCTTTATCCTTTACACAGACTGGTGTGACCATAATACAATTTGTCTTGTAGTTGGGATATGATATGTACAACAAAGATACTACAAAATTATATTTCCATGTATGGAAGCATATCTGGGTAGTTTGCCATGGAAAACAAAAATCTTGTATCGTGGGAAAAATAGTTTGTGTAGAGGATAAAGAACATGTATTTCCATGGGTGGAAGCATATCTGGATACTTTTCCACGGAAAAACAAAAATTGTTTAGCTATGACCACACAATTTCGTAATATTTTGTGGCTTGTAATATATTTTGGGCAGGGAAAAAATTACATATTTATAGCTATGGATAGAGAAGCACAAAGGTTCATGTTTCTGCCTATATTTTATTCTATTCGTTGAGTCTCATTTACTGTATGTACATATTACTTGTTCTCCGGTGCATACCAACTTCCATTCATGTTCATTGTATTTTGTGCATTCCCACATTCAAACAAACAGAATAGTTGGAGAAAACGACGAAGTCTTGACTGCATCGGTTGAAGAGTAGATAGAAAGGTACATGCTTGTACTGTTATTTCATATTTCGTTGTTTTTTATTTCATATATTGTCTGTATATGTGTTCACCTAGTTTATTATATGTTGATGTTGCGTACCTTCTTGCATAATAACTTATCTTCACTACATGTCTTCTTG
This sequence comes from Picea engelmannii, assembly GCA_009831015.1. NCBI lineage: Eukaryota > Viridiplantae > Streptophyta > Pinopsida > Pinales > Pinaceae > Picea > Picea engelmannii. Next base: position 614,186 of record ML783967.1, on the reverse strand, counting down.
CATACTAACCTCCTTCACGTCCATTGTATTTTTCCTTCATTGCTACATTAAAAAAAACAGAATGGTTGGGGAGGACGATGGACTCTTTGGCGGGAATGTAGACGAGGAGCTACAGAGGTGGATACCTATACTCTTATTTCATATTCCATTGTTCAGTATTTCATTTAATGTCTGTATATTTGTTGTGCTTGTTCTGCTACTTTGCACCCTTCTTCGTTTTTTTTTTCCAAATATAATTTTGTTGGTTTACCTGTATGTATATACTACGTATCTTTCTGTGTATTCTCACGTGAATGATGTTCTATTTGTTGTTACATTGGAATAAATAGAATTGTTTTTCTTTCTTTTACATGTATGTGTTCATACTAACTTGCCTTCATGTCCATTGTATATTTGGCGTTGCTACCTTGGAAGAAACAGGTTGGTTGTACAGGAAGATGAATTTTTCTGTGCAACAACAGAGGGTTCTATGGTACAATGTTCGAAAAGGTATACCAACTGTGTGGGGGGGCCTTTCTGCCTCCCCATTTCTACTTTTTCCATTTTCTATTATCCCTTTTGATTTCTAATTGCTCTGTTTAGTGGTCTTTCCGAAAATTCCTCGGTGCGTCGGTTGGCAGACTAACAGTTTCACATTTATGGTCACGCTTCTACCTTATTCCATATTTACCCACTTTTTTGATTACAGGTGTCGGGCTGGAGGGTTCAAGATTGCTCCCTTGGATTTCAGGGGTACGCGATATACAGATTGGTCGTCGTGCCCCACCATCACACCCTGTTTATTGTTACACATTTTTCCAATCAAAAAATCAAAGGCATACAATTTGACGCTTGGGTCCTCATGTTTCATGAGTATATTCCTTGACACCCTATTTTGTATTCCATCTCCTTCCACCCTACATGTGATATTAAGAACTATTATGGACAATATACAATGAATATTCTCTTTTAGTCCTTCTGATGTTCATCTACACATGCTTGCATCATAAAAAGTTGAACTAGTGACTTGGCCATGAGCAGTCAGTCATCGCATACAACAGCAGACCGACAAGGCCAAAGGTAAAGATGCATACATTATGTTCCTAGGATGTTTACCAAACAAATATCCTCGACTATTTATTCATCTATGGCATGGTGAATATGTTGATGTCATCTGCAATACATGGTTTGCAGTTCACAAGAAGTATCAACAAGTACAAGCGAGACATTGAACATAGAATAGGTTCTGTAGACTAAGAGGTGTGGTTGAAAAAATCTAGCTCCATAGTTCATCGAATCTATGCGTGTACTTGTAGATTTATGCCAGTGAAAAAGGAATACAAAAAAAAAATGCACACTACCATTAATTTTAGTTTTCCTGTTCAAAAATTGTCACCAGGTCTAGAGTTGTAACACCCAAAGTACTATCAATAGAGGGCTTGATTAGCCGTCGAAATGGATAAGTGTTCATCATGGACATAATGGTCGTCTATAGCACCTACTTGGACAAGGAAAACAAAACTACATACATTATGTGTGCTGACATGATAGATAAGGAGGCCATGATGACAGTCACACTGACTATTCCTACACAACTTGTCCATAAACGTGTAGAAAACATATTGTCGGGTAATGGGATATCCATTAGAAATTTTAATATATTTCCAAAAACAATATATGATCGTGGTGATTTTCATTGCATTATTTCTCTCAACGAAACAAGTATTGTGGAAAAAATTCCCCTTGTTTGTTCAAAATATCATTTCGTCTCGGACGTATCTATCAGCCAGCTTACATAGAGTAGTGATATTTACCCAATTGGAACCATTGGCGCAACTGTCACACTAGCGAGAACACTTGGCTCGCAACACATTCTCCATATAAAGGATGGAGAGTCGGACAACGAAAAGGCAATGGTATTGTTTTCCATATCTAGTTTTTTCCTTTACTTTCACATGTGCATGTATCTCGAGTAAGTTACACAAATATTGCACCGTTCCATGTTGCAGCTGCAATTGTTCGATACCTATTCAAATTTTATTTCGACAATGGAACAACATTTTCATAAAGGGCAGTTTCCACTTATGCTCTTCAAAAGTATAACAAAGAAAAGGAATGCTAGATAAAAGATATTTCGCACAACCCAAACAACATTTGTAACAAAGTTGTGAGCAAACATAGTATAGGATTTGAAGAAACTAGCTAGCTCTACAACTATTGTGCGTATACATCCACATAATCATCCTCACTTTGCTTATACAAATAGCCTTCACCAAATTTCTGCGGCTTGTTTTATTTTATTTTAATTTTTTTTTAGGGGGGGGGGGGTTGCAGTTGCGTATTATATTGTTCAATGTATTAATTGCTATGATTTTGTTTTCCAGGTTGAAGGTGTTTTGGTTGCAACGAATGCGTACTCGATTCCCTTTGAGCCTGTATGTGAGAAATGCAACTCTCCTGCCTCTTATTCCGCTTTGATAAGTGATGATACAATTGATTGTCCATGATGCGATGAAAAATGTCCATATATATATGGACATTGCCTCAATGTTGCCATCCGAACCGTGGGAAACACAACCGTGCATTGTACAACTAGGAAGCCTCTATTACAAGATGTTCTTCCTAGGTTGGCATAATTGTCGTATGAAGCATACCTACAGAAAAAGGCAAGAAGTTTCTACATGTTGCATGACTTTCGGACACACAACAAATTTAACTTAAATGAGGGCAATGCAATATTGCATATCAACTAAAGAAGAAAAAAAAAAGTACAAGAAAGAAAAAACATATCAATCTTTGGTAGGAAAGGAAAATATATCACGTGTCTCTGTAATATTTCTTCAACACCCAGATGAATGTTCGCCGGACTCGAGTACTTGATATTGCATGCGCATAAGATTGTTTGATCCAAACATTGGAGCAGGGAAACAAACACCATGTATCCCATGGCCCCGGTTATTTTCTCATGGGAACATATACAAGATGTAAGAGAAAACCAATGTCGCGACGTGTTTTCCTTGTATATCAAATTGTTTGATGAAAAGGTCAATGCGTGTTGCTCTATGGAACCTTGTGGCATCTTGCTTGCGGCCTGTTTGGAGTTTAGTTTGTTTTTGGTTGTATGCTTCGTCTGCCAATTTTTATATCACGAAACTCCAAGTGTTGTTTGGAGGACACAAAACAATCGAATTTCAATTTTTTAGCCATCTAGCCCACAAGTCTGCCTGTCAATTTGTATGGTGTTGTGACACAACTATAGTATGTGGCTTGTTTTAGCACTTTTCCTTGATCGATGAACTTGGTAAAATTAATCTCCTAGAATAATTTGAAATAAATGAATATATAGTGTGCGAAGTCCAATTGTGATATCATATCAACAAGAGGCCCTTAAAATTCAAATTGGTCGTTGTTATTCTTGTGATGATAGAATTTAAAATAACTTTGTTTTGTTTCCTTCATTTAAAAAAAAAATAAGAGATTTAACATCCTTTAATAATTTTATGTAATTAAATTGTACAATATCAATATTTAATATTAATGATTTAGTATTTGAAAATAATATATTTAGATAATGTTAGATAGTTGATAGGGATGACCATCCATAAACAATCGCAATCTTGAGCCCACCAGTCCTAGAGTTCATCTGTCAATTTGAATATTGCAGAACTCCGAGTGTTTTTTGGAGGACACGGAACAATAGAAGTGCAATGTTGAGCCAGTCAGCCCACAAGTCTACCTGTCAATTTGTATATCGTAGAACTCTGACTACTATTTGTAGGACATAGAACAATAGAGGCCCAATTTTGATCCCACCAGCCTGAGAACTCGTGATCCAAAAAGTGGCTAAGTATGGAATGAGGGATCCGCACATGCTCTATAAAATCTCATGTCCATACTTTATAAAAGTACATATTTAGTATGTATTACTCATTTCTCGAAAAATTTCTAGGTCTGAAAGTTGGCGGATACTCGTGTTCAGATTTTCACTTAATTTTATATCACCATCTTGACCGACCGCTTCCCCATTTCATATTGTACAAACTTTTTGGATCGCGAGTTTCCGAATACGCGGGTTTTTCTTTTAAATACGATATTTAACATCCTTTAATAATTTTATGTAATTAAATTGTACAATATCAATATTTAATATTAATAATTTAGTATTGAAAATAATGTTTTTAGATAATGTTAGATAGTTGATAGTCCTAGAGTCCATCTGTCAATTTTTATATCACGGAACTTCGAGTGTTGTTTGGAGGACATACAACAATAGAAGTGCAATGTTGAGCCAACCAACCCGCAATTCCACCTGTCAATTTGTATATCGTGGAACTCTGGTTGCTATTTGTAGGAAACAGAACAATAGAGGCCCAATTTTGAGCCTATCAGCCCGAGAACCCACGATCCAAAAAGTGGCTAAGTATGGAATGCGAGATCCATACATGCTCTATAAAATCTCATGTCCATACTTTATAAAAGTACATATTTAGTATGTATTACTCGTTTCTCGGAAAATTTCTAAGTGCGGAAGTTGTCGGATACACGTGTTCATATTTCCACTTACTTTTATATCACTAGCTCGACCAACCACTTCCCAGTTTCATATTGTACAAACATTTTGGATTGTGAGCTTCCGAATATGCGGGTTTTTCTTTTAAATAAGATATTTAACATCCTTTAATAATTTTATGCAATTAAATTGTACAATATCAATATTTGGTATTGAAAATAATGTTTTTAGATAATGTTAGATAGTTGATAGCCCTGGAGTCCATCTATAAATTTTTATATTGCGGAACTCCGAGTGCTGTTTGGAGGACACAAAACAATAGAAGTGCAATGTTGATCCAACCAGCCCGCAAGTCTGCCTTTCAATTTGTATATTGCGGAACTCTGGCTAATATTTGTAGGACACATAACAATAGAGGCCCAATTTTGAGCCCGCCAGCTTGAGAACCAGCGATCCAAAAAGTGGCTAAGTATGGAATGAGGGATCCATACATGCTCTATAAAATCTCATGTCCATACTTTATTAATGTACATATTTAATATGTATTACTCGTTTCTCGAAAAAAATTTAGGTGTGAAAGTTGGCAAATACATGTGTTCAGATTTCCACTTACTTTTATATCACCAACCCGACCGACCACTTCCCCGTTTCATATTGTACAAAATTTTGGGATCGCGAGTTTTTGAATACACGGGTTTTTCTTTTAAATAAGATATTTAACATCCTTTAATAATTTTATGTAATTAAATTGTACAATATCAATATTTAATATTAATAATTTAGTATTGAAAATAATGTTTTTAGATAATGTTATATAGTTGATAGCCCTGGAGTCCATCCGTCAATTTGTATATCACAAAACTCCAAGTGTTTTTTGGAGGACACATAACAATAGAAATGCAGTGTTGAGCAAGCCAACCGCAATTCTGCCTGTCAATTTGTATATCGCGGAACTTTGGCTACTATTTGTAGGACACAGAACAATAGAGAACCCGTGATCCAAAAAGTGGCTAAGGTTGGAATGCGAGATCCATACATGCTCTATAAAATCTAATGTCCATACTTTATAAAATTACATATTTAGTATGTATTACTTGTTTTTCGGAAAATTTCTAGGTGCGGAAGTTGGTGTATTCACGTCTTCAGATTTCACTTACTTTTATATCACCAACCTGATTGACCGTTTCCCCGTTTCATATTGTACATACTTTTTTGTCTAATTAAATTGTACAATATCAATATTTAATATTAATAATTTAGTATTGAAAATAATTTTTTTAGATAATGTTAGGTAGTTGATAGGGATCACCATCCCTAAGCAATCGCAATCTTGAGCCCGCTAGCCCTGGAATCCATCTGTCAATTTCTATATCGCGGAACTCCGAGTGCTATTTGGAAGACACAGAACAAAAGAAGTGCAATGTTGAGCCAACCAGCCCGCAAGTCCGCTTGTCAATTTGTATATCGCGGAATTATGGGTGCTATTTGTAGGGCACGAAACATTAGAGGCCCAATTTTGAGCCCGCCAGCCCGAGAACCTGCGATCCAAAAAGTGGCTAATTATGGAATGTGGGATCTGTACATGCTCTATAAAATTTCATGTCCATACTTTATAGAAGTACATATTTAGTATGTATTACTCATTTTTCAGAAAACTTCTAGGTGCGAAAGTTGGCTGATTCATGTCTTAGATTTCACTTACTTTTATATCACCAGCCCGACCGACAGTTTCCCTGTTTCATATTTTATAAACTTTTTGGCTCATGTTTTTCCAAATAGGCGAGTTACCAGATAGGTGGGTTCAATATTGTGTTTCCATTGTTCTGTCGCCTACAAACAACACCTAGAATTCCGCAATCTACAAATTAGCAAACAAATTGAAATAAAAGAATATATACTATGTGAAGTCTAATGGAACAATCATATGAATGAGAGGACATTAAAATTCAAATTCATCATTTTTATACTTGCGGTGAAGCTAACCATACAAAAAAATTACTTAAACATCCAAAAATCGATTTTCTTGTAACTTTTTGATGCTTCTCTTATACAAACAGATCCTAGAAACTATAAACATCACTCACTGTATATATTCCTTGATTGAAGAACCTGTTAACATGTTTAATGCAATCCATATTTACTATTAAGACCATCAATGGTGCTTTCTTATAGCAATTCCCGCCTCTGAAAATTGCCATCCTCTTGCTCTTTTTCCCTCTACTTTTCCTTTCTTTACTTACTCGTTTTTTGGAAAATGTCTAGATGCGGGATTTGGTGAACTCATGTATTCATATTTCCATTGTTACTTTATAATCACCAGCCCGACTGACCGCTTCCCCATTTCATATTGAATAACCCTTTTGAATTGTGGGTTCCTGCATAGGAGAGTTCAACATTGCGTTTCCATTGTTCCGTCATCTGCAAATAGCATCTAGACTTCCGAGATTTACAAATTAGAAAACAAATTACCCTTCATCTCGTATGCTTTCGATTTCTGTTTACTTTGTCCTTTTACTGAATGTCTCATGATTTTATATAAAACACTCGAAGTTCCACAATATACAAATTTCCCTCTCGACATTGCGCTTCTATTGTTACCGTATGCACAAACAAAACCCTAAATTATGTGATATACAAATTGACGGCCGAAATATGTCACTAAAATGCAATATGGCTATCGGCCCCTCACATATCCTGGGTATATCTTCTCACCCTTTTTTTTGTAACCTGCCTGACCACTTTCCATACTTGGGCATTTCTTGGAATCTATTTCGTAGGTTGGCAGGTGGACGAAATGTACAATGCTTGGTCCCTCTTCTCCATCACCACTACCTTCGTACTTATTTCCAAATATGAAATTATTAAGATTTAATGCTAGTAGTTCATCCTACAGGGACCATTAAGATTGTCATTAATGTCCAGAAGGCCGAAGAAGATTTTTCATTACTACAAAATAAACCAAGATTTGTGGAGAAGAGTGTTATCCTTTCCAAGTATTCATTTCAAACATGATGCAATCTCTTTCGTGTGCCGACCGATTGGCACCTTTAAGAAATCTCTAATTCTTAATCATTGTTTTTCATCACCGCCACCTTCACACTTTTTTCTAAATATGCAATTAGTGAGATTTAATGGTAACAACTCATTACGTATGAACCCTGGAGATTGGCATTGATCAGCGAAAGGCTCGAGGAGATATTCAATTGATACGCATTAAAACATGATTTGTGGAGGGTTATATTATCCCTCCCCAATTTTCATTTCAAACATCATCTGGAGAAAACAAAAATTCTCGTTAACTTGTGGCAGTGGTTCTTTCCATATACAGTAAACACATTCAGGCATAATGGCCAGAGGTTCCAGTATTCTAGGGCATATTCTTACTACTCATATCCCTCCGCCCAGGAGCAAAAAAGGAGATGGTCCCTTAGTACACCGAGAGATATATTTTAAGCCAAAGAATTCCAAGGCAACCCTTCCTGCTCAGAGAACCTACCTAGTTTCATTGATGGCTAGCACAGAGGTTGATGCCATGGATTCTGAGCCAAAAGAAGATGATTTGATGGACGACGATATGCCAATGGATGATGGCAATAAAAAGACTGTTCCCACTTCTATGCCCAAATTGAAATCAACCATAATGAGTGGAATTTCCCGGCTTAGTGATGGTGGTCCTGACAACACCAAAAGAAGGAGTTCCAAAAAAGAAATCGATGTTGAATGCAATAGCCTCTTTGCAGATCGAAAGTAGGAATTCTAGAGGTCCAAATTAGTCCATTCTGGGCATACGAATTTCACTGTAGGAAAGTGATATGTTGATGCTCCCATATATATATTTCAAGTGAAAAAAATATTCAATTGAGGGACTACTTTCATGTTCTCTGGATATACAATTAACATCTTTAGAAATGAGGACCAGAACTCCCATTGGTGCAAGGCATATTTCTACTAGTCGTCTCCTTCCACCCAGAATGGACTAATTTGGGCCTTTGAAATTTCATGTGCAACCTATGTCCCTGAAGTTTTTCAACTGTGGAGAGGTGGTTTCTTGGTGTGTCCTAACTTTCAACTAAGGGCTATTCCATTTTCCCTGCAATGTTTTTCATCTTCTTCCTCACAGGAAGCTTCTGAGAACTATCAATTTTACCATAGGATGATCCATCGAGAAGAAAATTGCAAGGATTTCCTAAGAAAAAAAGGCATGGTAATTAGTTTTGTATGCATGTTGAAGAGCATATCGATGGATCCTACATGCTGCGGATCCCGTGCCTATGTTTTTGGAAGATACGTTCAATGTTTTGGCCCAAAGAACTGGCTCCAATTTCTAAGGATAGATGTACAGTAATTAGTGTTCTTTTTTTTTCTAAAATGGATTTTCTATTAAAAAAATTTCTTTGGAGTCTTCGTTGCTGCTTCTTTTCTAGATTTAACGCCTCTTCTCATTGCCATGGTTCGATAGTCTCGTGGTTCTTTGATATTTTATTTTCTTAGGTAATTTGTTCTAAGATGGAGCATCTAAAAATTATATGACAATGTACTGTGTCGATCCACCAAGATTTTATGCAAAAAAAAATGGATTACACACAGTTTCAAACCAACGTTCAATTATATTCGCAATGTAGATAGAACATAGCAATACCAAATCACAATGTTGCAGCAAAATCGTCATTCTTGTTTCTAGACATGCAATTATTAAGCTTTAATGCTAGCAACCCGTAATGAAAGAAGTTTAATATTTAAGTTAATATGTTACAATCATGGAAGAATGTATCAAGAACACACTTACACCCACAAGTTGCAATAAAATCTAATCTTCAACAAAGCATTTGCTGACAATTACTAGAAAAAGATGGTTTTGCAACACTGGGGCTTGTTTGAAACCAATTCGTGCTTATGAAAATTTCCCTCCTCCTTTCTATTTTCCCACTCTTTTATCCCCTGTAGTTTCTCTTTCTAGTTAATTAATCATTTTTTTTTCGAAAATGCCTTGTTGTGTGGGTTGGAGGATTCATGTGTTTCGACCAAGTGCTTCCCCTTTTTCTAAATTGGTCCTCTATTGTTTTGTTTCCTACAAGTAGAACCCAAAGTTCCGTGATATACAAATTGGCAGGTGGACTTGCATGTTGGCTGGCTCAACATTGCACTTCTATTGTTCCGTGACCTCCAAACAACATTTGGAGTTCCACGATATACAAATTGACAAACAGACTCCATGAATGGTGGGATCAATATTGTGATTGTTTATGGATGGAAAACTGCTAAAACGATCCACATACTACATTTGCATCATAGAGGTTATATTAAAGAGAAAAGCATGCCCTCTATAGTTCTTTGTCCTACAAACAACACCTAGAGTTCCACACTATACAAATTGAAAGGCACACTTGTGGGTTGTCTGGCTAAAAAAATGCAATTATATTGTTTGTTTCCTTCAAATAACACTCAGAGTTCCACGCTATACAAATTGACAGACAAAGCATACAACCAAGAACCAAGTAAACTCGCAGATTGTATTCCTAGTAATTGTTTTCTGTGTCGGCCACCTTTGCACTTCTTTCCAAGTATAAATCTTGGCAGGAAATGGGATATCTCTTACAGATGTGAATATATTAGCCCTTCTTTTCTGTCTTCTATTCTTAGCCAAATATTCGTTTCTCTTTTCCATGAACTTTATCTTTCTTGTCACTTTTTCATTTTTTCAAAAATGTCTGGCTGCGCAGGTAGGAGGACTTACAGGTCAACGTTTGCACTCGTCCTCTTATATCGCAACACTGACTGACCGCTTCCCCATTACATACCCATTCACTTCTCCGACTGCAGATTCCTGGTAGGTAGGATATAGATTGGACTTCTGTTGTTCCATGACCTGCGAACATTATCGTGACTTCCATGATATACAAATTTACAACAATTCATAGTCGTTGTTTCCTGTGCCCGCGCCCTTTTTAAATTATCAATTAGCAATTATATATAAGATCTTATTTCTAAGTATGCAATTAGAAAGCATTAATTCTAAACTAGCATTTGAGGAAATCTCCCATTAATACGCATAAAACCAAAATTTTTGGATGGTTATATTATCCCTTCCGACTATTAATTTCAAACATCATGGAATGTCATTTACATGTTGTCGAGTTGGTCTGTTCACGAAATATTCAATCCTTGAATCCGAAAATGAGTCCAACTGACTGTTTCCATATTCCATACTTAGCCACTTTCCCAGAATTGCGCAAATATACAAACCACCCCCTGAACAACCCCATCATGCACTCTTTCATTTTACATGTTTTGCAGTCAAAAATTTCGATACATAAAATTTGACTGTGGAATACTCACCTCTCCTAAGTATCCCCCTAACCCTATTTTGAATCATGTTCGAATTCTTTTAGACCTTTCCATTCGTTCCTTTCTCTTCCCTGTCTCCATGACCTTCACACTTGTCTATAGTAAAAAAATAAATTTATTTAATATATATATATATATATATATATATATATATCTTGTTTCTAAATATGCAATTACTGACATTTAATTCTAACAACTCACCATATAGATTGTCATTGATGGGTGAAAGGCTCGAGGATATCTCTTATTAATATGCATTAAACCAATATTTTCGGTGGGTTATATTATCCCTTCTGAGCGTTGATTTCAAAATCATGAAATTTCATTTGCACGTCGTCGACTTGGCACGTTCATGAAACCTCCAATCCTTAATTTCTCTTCGTCGTACCTTCCACCACCGCACTTCTAAATATGCAATAAGTAATCTTTACTGCTAACAGTTCATAATGCAACACCCATATAGATTGTCATTAATCAATGAAAGGCTCGAGGAGCTTTCCCATTCACAAGCATTTAACCAAGATTTTGTGGAGAGTTACATTATCGGCTCCAACTGTTCATTTCAACCATCTTTTGGAGAAAACCAACATTCTCATAAACCTATGGCATCATCTCGACAACAATTTTGTGGAGATACAGTGAACATCTTTGGGCGCGAGGACCAGAACTTCTAGTGGTCCATGGCATATTCTTATTACTCAACCCCTGTCGCCTAGAACCAAGTAATTTGGACCTCTCGGATTGCTCGTGTAGGTTGTGTACCTTAAGTTTTTGATTGTAAGGAGCTGGTCTCTTGGGCTGGTCTCTTGGTGTGCCGATAAATTTATTTTAGACAAAAGAATTATTCAACTGTGGGACTACTCTATTGTTTCTTTGTCACCTTAGGTCTTCCGCCAGATGTAAAGATTGCTAGATCCAACATTGACATTCATAGAAGAAGATTGAAAATAGTTCCTAGAAATCATAAGTGCTTTTCCCTTCTTGTAAATGATCTCATAATCATATTCAAAGAGATTAGTCACCCATTTTTGTTGCTCTGGGGAGGAAATGCATTGTGCTAGAAAACACTTGAGGATTTGATGGTCTGTCTTAATTTGGAAGTGTTTCCCCAATAGATAAGGGCACCACAGATCAACAACATGCAGAATAACCAACATTTCCTTTTCATAGATTGATTTTCCCATATTTCTTTCAGACAGTTTCTTTCTGGTAAAGGCCAAAGTTCGACTCTCTTGCATAAGGACAACACCAATTCCTTTCCTTGAAGCATCACATTCCAAGACAAAGGTCTTTGTGAAATCAGGAAGGGCCAGGATTGGAGTGGTGCACATGGCCATCTTCAAGGTTTGAAAATCTTGAGCAGCTGCTGGAGTCCAAGTGAAAGAGTTATTCTTTAGGAGTGCAGTGAGAGGTGTTTCAATCTTTCCATAATTCTTAACAAACTTGCGATAATAACCTATTAAGCCCAGAAATCCACACAAGATTTTGAGAGTCTTTGGGTGAGGCCAATCTTGCATAGCTTCAATCTTTTTAGGATCCACCCTGACGTCATCCTTGCCAACCAAATGACCCAAGTACTCGACTTTTGAGGTGCCAAAAGCACATTTAGACTATTTCAGGAAGAGTTGGTGCTGAGAGAGTAGATAGAGAACTCGATCCACATGAGAAAGATGGTATGTCTAGGTTTTTCTATAGATGAGGTTATCATCAAAGAAAAATAAGACAAAATGACGGAGAAAAGGACAAAAGACATGATTCATGAGGCTTTGGAAGGTGGAGGGGGAATTACACAAGCCAAAGGGCATTACCAAAAACTCATAGTGGCCCTCATGAGTTATAAAGGAAGTCTTGGGAATGTCTGCCTCTTTCATATGTATCTAGTAGTATCCAGAACAAAGATCAAGTTTAGTAAAGAACTGGGCGTTACTCAATTCATCAATGACAGGAATGGGAAATTTGTCTTTAATGGTAAGGTTGTTGAGGGCATGGAAGTCATGACACATTCACCAAGAACCTTCTTTCTTCATGACCATGACCACAGGGGAAGAGTAGGGGCTCGTACTAGGGCGGATAATGCTTGCGTTAAGGAGTTCCTAGACCATTTTCTCAATTTCGTTTTTTTTGGAAAAGGGGTGACGATACAGACAAATATTGGGAGGAAGGATTCCTGGTACAAGGGGAATGGAATGATCATGAACACCACGGGAAGGAGGGAGTCCCTAGGGAGTGGAAAAGACCATTTGATGTTTAGAAAGGATGGATTGGAGGTCTTTTGGCACCGAGGGTGTCTCTGTTGCTTGTATAGAATGGAGTTGGGCAATAACACCAGAATGATCTTTTTATTAGCTTTTCCATGTGATGAGAACTAATGATCTTAGGTGAACCAACGATGATGCCTTGGAACTTATATTGTTGGCCCTCCTAGTCAAATTGCATGGTTAATTCCTTTAAATCCATGAGAATGGGACCCAAAGTCCTTAGCCAGTCTTCACCCAACACAATGTCACAACCTCCCAAGTCGATAGAAAACATATGAGATTTCAGGTGGCAGTCACCAATTTGGAGACACACATTTTCACAACGCCATCCACATTTCATGGAGCCACCATTGGAAATCATGATTTGAAAATTATTGACTGCATGGATGTAGCAATAAGTTTCTTGGGCAATGCGGTGATGAATAAAATTATGGGTGCTTCCACTATCAACCAGAATGATGACCTTCCTATGATTGATGTAACCGATTAGCTTGAGGGTTTGGGGAGCAGAGAAGCCACTGAGAGCATTTAGGGAAATGATTGTTTCTACTTCGGGAGGGTCTGAGGGAGGGGTTATGTCAGTGGTTTTAGGTGACTTGGACACAAGGGGATTTTCAACATCCTCTTATGAAATATCCTCCGAGATGGCCATAAAAATATTTTGTTCCTTAAACTTGTGGCCCAGAAATATTTGTCATCACAATTATAACAAAGGCCTTTGAGTTGGCATTTATCCATTTCAGCCCTGGTCAATTTTTGGATCTTTAGTGGAGCGGAGGGAGTAGTGGGATTTACTGGCTTAGTGCGAGAAATAAAGGATGGTTTTCGGTTTTGAGAAGATACAACCTATTTTTCTTCTTTATCTCTTTTAGTAGCCTCCATCTAACTCTGAGGCCGAGACATGAGGACATGGGCCCGAATCTCATCCTTGAGGCAACTGATAAAACACTCTCGGAAAAAGGCATCAGACATGCCCTCTTTCCGAAAATCCAGGCACCCAAAAGTAGTTATAAAGTCTTCTACTATGCCTGATTGTTTCAAATTTGTCAAATGACCCAAATGGTTGGTGTCAGTGTCAAAGCATTCATAAAGCTTTTCCACAAAGTGTGTCCAAGAAATGTACCCTTGACAAAAAGTTTTTCTCCATTGCCACCATTGCTAACGTTCTTGATTTAGATGGAGAACACCATACCAGAGTTTGGCCAAGTCATTTGTAATGCCATATAAAGAGAAATAATGTTCCATTTGGGTTACCCAACCAGTGGGATCCGAGCCATCAAATTTGGTCACATCCACCCGCAGAAAGCGTAGGTCACATTGAAAGTGATGGTGCTGAAAATTATGGGAATGAGAGGAATTTTCAGCTTCAATATGTGGAGGTGGGTCAGATAAAGGGTTACCTGTAGGGATATGTAGCTCTCTGCAGAGCATAGAAATGACAGATTCAATATGGGTAGTCAGGTCTTGTTTGATTTACTCCATTGAGGAATGCATGCTTGTATTGATGGCAACAACATTGGCACTGAGTTGTTTCACTTCTTGTTGGGTCTCTGTGAAATTAGATTGTAAGGTATTGAAGCGAGATTCCCATTCTTGGCTACGGGTATGGGCCATTATGATGAGGGAACCAAAATGGGGTGAGAGGGGGGGGGGTGTCAAACATTTTTTTGAACAATGATATGTATGAATGTGATAAGGGTGAAGAGATGAATCCAATGGAATAGGTCTCAAATAATGGTGCAAAATTTCCATATTTGTTTTTTTTCTTACACCTGCGGAGTTATACTCCAGTCTGAAGAATACTGCAGTGATGTAATGCCCAAATGATTAACTAGGAAGAAATGTGTAATGATTTGGAAACCCGAACACAATTCCGTGACAATAGATCTTGTTTGTTTTAATTTGTTTATGTTTTTGTTCGTAAGGGTTAGGTATTCAAGGGTTCTACAGAAAAGGGTTTTCCCTATGCTATAACTCTCTGATATACATGTGGGATCCAATAGTAGTACTCGACCCAATATCTTAGGGCACTAACTAAGGAGGCTAGACCGTGCCCTTAGCCGTACTATCCGACTACACAGGTGCTAGAGAGTATCTTCCCTAGTGTTGTTCTCGGTGGACTATAGCAGTCAGGAGACCGATCGGTTTATATAAAGAGGGCTTTAGGTAATCTAGGCCGATCCGTACACAGGTGTTGTCTGATGCACTACCTCTCAAAGGGGTACTAACAGGGGTTACAAGGGTGGCCAACAGATGTGTCATTAAGTACCACTTGTATTTCCTGCATGTATGAATCCCTCAATCATGGGTTTATGCACGTAACGACATATCTTTGTGGCTTAAAGATGCCGGAATATGCCTCTACCCTGAAAAAAAAATTAACCCACAATTTCTGTCGAGGAAAGTGCTCTGATACCACTTGTAATATACCAGATATAAAAAGTATGCAGAACATAAATAAAATGCTAGAAATGGTAGAATAACAACAATATAACTAGAACAATCACCACAATAACACTAAAATGATATAAGAATAACAATAGAAATAACACTTTTTTTCTGAGAGCAATGTTCACGGGCCTCTTCGAGGGGGAAACCTCTAGACGAGAAAAGATCTATTACAATAATATCCAAGCTAGGGCTCTCATACCCCCGACTCCTATTTATACTAAATATGTCTATCAAAAGAAGCATCTAGAGGAAGATCCTTCTAGAAGTGAAAGCTTCTATTAGGTCTTCTTACATTCGAATTATTCTATTTTATTGCAAGGCCTTATTAAAGTTGACCTTTATTACATCCGAATATATTGTTCTACCTATGTGCAGGTTAGGACCCTAACAATAATAATGGGTTGGAACTCTTGCCCCATTTATTGGAATACCTGATTGTAGTTCCTGAAGATATCACAAGCTTCCAGGTTAGTTCATTTAGAAATCCATTTCGTGAAATTGCCTGGATGTTTACAAGAATAACGGGACAGGAGTCCACAACAACTGTTTCCTGGATGGCTCTTTATATTTTGTATTTCACAGTCAAGGAACAAGCCATTTTTTATTGGGGCAAGTTAATTTCCCATGAAATATGTTCCCAATTGTCAAGCTTCAAAAGGGAAAATAAATTTTATATTTCGTCCTACTTAGTTTTTGTGATAGCACATTGTTGCTAGTTTCCAGAACTGTCTCTGTCCAAGAATGCTAACTAGGAATTTGACCTAGTAACATTTTGGTACTAAGCCTTGTGGAAGCACAAGGATTCCCACTGTTTTTATGAGGTTTTTAATGGCTTCGTGTCTGTTTTCAAAGTTTTGTTATTAGGAGAAGATGCTCCCCCAATATCTGAACATGAAACCAGTTTTTTGGACAGGAAGGGAACACTTGAAAATTTGGATGATTACACTCTGATAAGTATTTTTGGCTCCAGGGAAAAAACCTACTCTCCTTCCATGTCACGTTGTGGACATAATGTTTGTTGCAGAAGTAGCACGACAATACAACTACTAGTTGCATCTATTTCAATAGAGAGAAAAAAACAATTCATTCCTCTACCTTGGAAAGTCAGGGACTTTGTGTTGAAAAACGTCAAAAAAATTGACAAATTCGCAATGCATTCTAGCAACTTCAACCTGAGATATGTTGAAAGCCTAAGAGGGTTCGACCTCGATAAAAATTTTCTACATAATTTACAAAAAATTGGCTTCGACGATTTTTTTTCTCAAAAAACACCTGTCCAAAAACAGAGACACTGGCGACAATGCTCCTACTTCTGATGCCGACAACCTAGACACATTGCAAAGCAACACTAAATTGTACAGGCAACAATAGAAAGGCCCCAGTGACAAGAGTGTTTAATTGACGAATAACACTCCAAAAGGTACGACATCCAGGAGTATCGCTCCAATGACCCACCACAACAACAAAGAAACTCAGATTTCTTCAAACGGAGGAGGAGATAACGACCCTCCTCACTCTAAGATTGATAGTTCTCACAAGCTTCCAGTAGACAAGAAGAGAAAAACAATGTGGGAAAGGCGGAAGAGTTGGAAATTCAGAGTGAGAACATGGAACTTGAGCCTGATATGGATAGCGTGCTCCACTACCTTGATCATCTCGGAGACACCATCCAACATAGTCGTCTAATGGACATATCCGATACCGAAAATTTTGATGAAGATGAATCCTACGTTTTCCAGAGAGTTTTTTTTTTATAGCCAGTCCAAAAAATTGATTATTGAAAATAAAAATTTAAAAAATAAGAAAGAAAAATCTCGTTCAGAGGTTAACCTTGCGAACATGCGACCGTCCCAAATCTGTCAACTTCACAGAGAAAGTGAAGATTCACTTCATGATTCCATTGGAGGCATCAAGGCCAAGAATGCCAGACTGAAGGATCGGGTCAAAGAATTGGAAGAGGCTTTGATTCTTATGCCATTGCTTGCCAATCCCTTGGCAATAGCCATGCCTGCCACCCCTGCAACCAAGTTAAAAGGATCCTCCATCCTCCTCGCATCCTGTAGATGATATGTGGAGAATAATAACAAGAAAAGAATGGAACTGGTTACTGAGGCGTGGGAAACATCACAAACCATGAATTCCCTTGGAACTAGGACACATAGTTTGCTCGAACATTTGCAGGCGGAGTTAAAAGATCAAGAACATTTCTATTTAAACATAGTCCTTCCTTTTGACACCATTGTCAACAACATGACAGAAAAAAAAACAAGACAACAAGATCTTCCATCCAAAAATTGGATCAGTCAAATAAATGCATGCTGGAAAGAAAAAGTGAAGAACCTGCATCTCATTGTTTAGTCATGTGAACAAGCTGTATCAAAGAAAGAAAAATTATTCACAAGGTTATCTAAAATTAACTTAGCCAAAAGGACCAACGACTTCCAAGACCCCAACTTAATCATCAACTCCTTGCTCTTAACTAGGAAAGACTTCGATAAACAAGTTGATATGTTTAAGGCGTTGTCTTCTGAAAAGTTTTACAACATCCTTGAATATGGTCAAGATCACGTCGACGACTTGCTAGTTGACTATTTAGTACAGAATGAGGAAATTGATCAGGCTCTACGTAATATTTCTATCGACTTCGAGGAATTAGAAAACAAACTTTTCAACATAAAATCTGGAATGAGATCAATGTCGCCCCAATGAGAAGCTACATTGAAGAATGCCTCGAAAGGGAATTGAAGCAGGTCGCCAATGAAAGGAAAAACGCAGTTGCCACGATTCCAGCAGTCGTCGACGATATCAATGAAAATGCATTCACAAGAAAATAGCAAAAGGGGTCATATGTACCATCACTGTAATTCTACTAATCACATCCTATCTTGTTTATCAACCCAGTTATTCCACTTTTTTAATTAGAAATGTCTAGCCAAAGACTGATACCTTTTTTTTTTTTTTCCAGGTATTGCACTCTACCATCGCCCACTTCTTCTTTCTACAGTTCTGTTTCTTGTACATATTTCTCTTATGGTCCACATGAGTCCCAATCTCAGTCTATATGACAAACGCATTGAAATTTCCAGGAATATGTAACAGACTTTTATTTTTTGATATATTTCAAATATAACTATTTTTTTTTAATCTCCCTTTATGTTTATGTCCTCATACATTTTTATCTTTCACCAGTCTATATGACAAATGCATTTAAATTTCCAGGAACTTGTAACTTATTTAGTATATTTCAAACTAAACTATTTTTTTTATCTCCTTTCATATTTGTGTTGTCATAAATTTTTATCTTCCACTATGCACAAATTATATTATGTTCTATCCTTTCAAAAAATAAATGGGGTTCTAGAGGCCACGTGTCATTTACTGCATGGAGGCCACATGTGCATCATGCTGCTTGTCACATCTCCATTGCAGTTTCCATCTACCTCTGCTACTTTTTCCTATCCCAATTCAATCCGGCAGGAACTACGCTGCCATGCAACCTTGTTTCATCTATAAGTAAAGTGAATAGAAGATTTTAAAAACTAAAAATAAACAAAATAATGCACTTATAAAGTTAATTGTCTCAAAAGTGATAATGAGTTTTCACACATTTAGTTTATGATATGCATAAAAATATAATATGTATTTGTAATTACGAAATGTACATACATTGTTTTTAAATTGGTTTAATAATGTTAAGTCAAAAATAATGGAGTAAGTTGTTAAGTGGATATGCTCAACTTTTTTTCAATATATATATATTTTTCAAATTTAATATGAATTTTGTGGGAAAGTAATAGTTTCACATGCTTGATAGGAATTTTGGTCATGAAACTTTGCTCTTGGGTTTTTGGGCTATATTAAGATTACCTGAATCATTTGAATTTTGAAAAAAATGAACAAATCAAAGTGGAAATTTGAAATTTGCTTGGTTGAAAAAAAAAAACATACATTAAGTTCATCCACTCATTAACTCACTCCAAAAATAAAATACTCACATTTTATTATCATATAGTTTAATATTTGTATCTCATAATATATTTATGTTTTTTTTTTATCAAAATAAATATGCATTTTCATTACTTTGAAGCCAAACTTTTATGATAAGATTGTACATTAAAAAAATTAAAGGGATGATAATTGTGTAGTGATATTCAATATTTGGTGAATATAAAATTTCTTGTTTTATTCGATTTTAATTTTTTCCGTATGTGATTCTTTGTTTATTTATAAATTATTTTATTTTATTTATTCTTTTTTATTTATAAATTATTTTATTTTAGTTTTTATTTATTTATAAATTATTTATTTATTTTTATTTATAAATTATTTTATTTTAGTTTTTTATATGTGATTCTTTCTTTATTTATAAATTATTTTATTTTCTTTGATTCTTTATTTATTTACAAAGTATGTTATTTTCTTTAATTTTTTCTATTTTATCCAAATTATTCAATTTAGAGTCAAAAATTTAGACAACCTTAAAATTCGAAAACCCAAACCTAAACATATAAGTATGTTCCCCATCGTTTTAAATTATAAATATGATACATTTGCAATGTGGTGTTCATAAACCGTTAGTGTTCATAAACCTTAAAACTGGGTAACATTTTAATATTAATTATCGTAAGATTTCAGATAATTTTTTAGTCCCTGTTGTAGGCATAGAGAGACTATAGCGATCGATAAATCGTTGCCCTCATATTAGATTGTGCATTGACCAAAAATATTTCCATATTATCTATTGTTGGAACAAGCGAAGTGGAAACATCGATTTTTATATAATAGAAAGTACCATGTTTGTCAAGATTTGATTGGACAACGAATTGAAGGTCTTATTGTTGGCTTCGCTATTCCCAATGTTATATATCTTGGCATATCCAAAGTATTTGATCGTATATGGTATTTTTGAATCATAAATTTTATTATGCATTGGTCGAAGGTGGATTAATGTTAGCATTAGTTTGAATGTTTCCTTTAGCATTTTCTGCTAGGTAGAATACATTCTCTACCATATTACTATGTGTGATTTTTGCTTTATTGTTGCGTGCTTCGAGAGAACAGGCCTACCACGCTGCATTTTTTCTTAAATGCTTGCACAGGGTCATGCCCTTCGACGGTCATGATAGTCTTAAGTGTTTACCTAACAGCTCTGGCAGTCTTAAATGTTTATTGTATAGATGCATTGCAATACAGTTTCGTTCATGGTCGACATCACTGCTTCAATGGTCAATGCTTGGTCAATGCTTCCTTCCATGATTCTTGTTCTTGTTTGATTCAACTTTGCAAAGTTGAGGTCCTGCAGTTACAGTTCGACCTCTTCGTGGTTGTTCATCGGTTTGTTGTTCTTCAACTTTGCAAGTTGTTGGACTTATTGTTTTGGTTTCCAGTTTTTGGGGCTGATCTCTTGTCATCCCTCGTTGATGGGTAAGTTTCCCTATTGTTGCTATTTTTCAATGGTGGGAGTCCCTACCTCCAAATTCTGTTGTAGACCATCTTTGTCTGTGCTCTTAATTTCTGTTCCTGGAAATCATGCGTCCTCATATCCCGGCTGCCACATCCATAGCTTTTCCGAAAATTGCAATGCAGAGGGGTTTACGAAAAGTAGTTCGGATCTATTAGAAGAGGGAACCATCCGACAGGGTGTAGACACTGGGAATGCTTTTATTCCATGGGTTGGAAAACTGTGCCCACATGTTCTCTTTCTGCTGAGTAAAGTTATGGTGTTATTTATTTGCGTTGTTTCTTCTGTTTGGTTCAGTTTCCAGTGTGGGTTTGTTTTCTTCTCATCTACTATGGGGACTAGGGGGGATTGAAGTTGAGAAGAAGAAGGTTGAAATATACATACGAGGATTGGTACCTAGTTCCGCGCTTGTAGTTTTCCTATTTTTCTTTCCTTTTTTTTTTGCAACCTTTTATTTTTTTTCCATCCTTTTCTCTGTTTTCATACAAACTGAAAGTATGTAGAAAATAAATTCAAAATCACAGTTCAAGAGATGAAAGAAGTAATAGATGTTGAGTCGTATGAAATAGATACATAGTCCATTATACATGAAAACATTGAAATGGTTTTGCATAGCAATGACCTTTTTAGATTCGATGCATTTTCGTATACTGTTGGGGATTGCCTTTTCGATACATTCCAGGTTCTACTGCATTTTCGATATTCGTCGACCAAGCTGCGCAATGGATTGATAGATTATTTCTTGAGTTGTTTTAAAAATGGTGATGCTGAGGCTTTGGAGTCCTATGAATATGAACTGGAATCTGATTTTCTTCGGCAGTTGCATGGAATACATGATGTCGCTACGTATTTTTCATAGATGCGGTTATCTGCATCTCCAATTTTGCCTGCACATGAGAGGGGACTTTGGGGAGATACATTTTGTATATGGTGGCTATCTAACTGGATCAATATATCAGTTGGAATATGGTCATTGAAAACAAAAACAAGATATCTACTATTCAACAAAACTGCATCTGACAATCCATATTGCATCTTGTTCCATGATGCCAATGTCGTCAGTGGTCATTATGAATCACTATTGTACAAAAAAATTCCCATATGGAATGTTGAAGGGCCTCATATTTACTTGTCCGTCATTTGCAAATACCTTGAATCGCAATGGAAACAGATTTTGCATTGCATAGATTGCCATGGTTTACAGCTGGCAACAAATGTTGTGTCTAGCTATGGAGATAGTATGTTCAATGCAATTTGTTGTTTGGTGGAAGCAGAGTTCGATGTGTAGTCATTGCGGCTTTACACTGTATAGTCCTTTTGCAATGCAATTATAGGCAGCAACCAACATGCTTTTAGGTGCTTGCATCAACACCTTTTACCAGATCTCCTAGAAAATATGCCGGCAGTTGGAAGTTGGCAGGAATACCTTGTGAACATGGCGCTTCCATATGAAAAAGGAAATGTGGAGGGTTGCATATTCTGTTTGCAATGGACGTCTATGATATTCAGATTAAATATCCAGGTCTGGTCGGCCTTTCCAGATGGCACTTTCCATTCCTAGTTTACTGATTCAAATTACGATCGAACAATTGACATCCTCTCGTTGAAAACAGATACAACACATATCCATTATGAACCTTTTCTTCGACATATCGGTGGTTCAGGGTTGAATGTCCATGCCACCCAAACGACATCGAATCTGCATACGCGTCGAATGATTTTTAGTGAGAATGAGACTCCTTCCAGTTGCGATATGTCCATACAGGACTTGAACAAAAAAAACATGCATGAAATTCATCACAGTTTTGATGAGGCCATACAGGGCTTAAACAAAAAACATAGAGTAAGTTATCACAACTTGAAAACCGTTATGCGTCAAATTCGTCCCATTTGTGATAAGGCCATAGAGGCCTCAAACAAAAAGCATAGACTAGTTTATGAGAACACGAGTCAGAGTGAAATTCATCCCAGTTGCCATCATCTCATCATTCCCTTGGGAAATAAATGTAGAGTAAGTTACCACAACTTGAAAAAGGTCATGCGCGAGAGAAAAAAATACATTGATACACTTCATTTTAGAGAGAAACTCACATATCACAATCTAAAGAAATTTGTTTGTGTGGAACAGAACATAAACAGGTACGGTTTCATATCCCATACTGGTCATGAAACTGTCACATTTTGTGGTCTAGAAGCAACACCATGCAGTACTACCAATGAAAACCAGGAAACAGTTTCTACCCATACTTCCCTGTGAAAGAAAAGTGAAAGACAAACCTACATTAAACAAATTAAAGACACTCCTTCTATTGCATGTGCAATTTGTGAACAATTGAATTTTTCAAAAAACACTAAGTCTTTCACGCCTGATTTGCAAGAAGAATACCTCCGCTTGATAGCGCACGAGAAACGATTTTCCAGTGGCAAATTTTGTCTTACATGCAAATGGTCGCTTGAAAATGGAAAATTTCCATAGTTTGCAACCCTTGACCAAATAAGATGTAATACACCACTACCATATGTAAGTGCACTTACAAAACTTGAGGAGAGACTTGTGTCTCTGCGAATTTTATTTGCTCAAATCAAACCTTGGGGCTATAAACGACCCCATATTGGCTTAACAGGATCAATTATTAATGTGCTTGTTCAACTAGATGTTGTGAAAAAAGCGTTTCCACAATTAATTAACAATACAATGACAATTGTTGTAGCTCTGAAAATACGCTTGCGATACAAAAATGCCTATCAGACAGGGAAAGTGCGTGTGCATGCTGTTATGAAAGCATTAAAGGAATTATGTTCTAGGGCCCTGTACAAAGCACAAAAAATTTGTGTAAATGGAAACTGGAACAATGTTCTTGTAGAAGAGGATGGAAACTCTGCAGACACTCTAAAAAATCCTAGTGAATTTGATACAAGTGATGAATCGGAGAATGAAACACCTGCTGAAACATTGGTGCATGTATTCACTGATTCATAGTGCATTCGTGACTTGAAAGAGAAAATTGTTGAAATTGCACCTTCTGAGGGGTAACGTCCACTTGGAATATTCAAGGAAAAATTCGTCGAGGAAATAAAATTTCCAACACTCTTCTATGGAGATCCACATGCCACTGGTATTGAAAAACGATTCAGTTATCATAAAATAGTCCGATGGGAGCTGCTACATTCAAGCGGTTACTTCTCCTGTCACATAACAAATTTGTTTTTCAAAACAATGCGCATAATAATAGAGCAAGTTTTTTCATGCATGTGGGTTTGAATAAGAAAAGGCCAGTTACAAGAAAGAAAGTTGTTGGCCAAGGATGTGAAGTACAAAGTAAACCTAGAAAATTTTTTGAAATTTGATATTGGATACATATATTTCAAAAACATTTGCACCTCTCCTGACTATTTGCAACAAAACAAAAAAAATATTTTTGCAATGATCCAACAATTGGGCCCGCCAACATTTTTCATCACATTTGCAAGTGTAGAGCATTGCTAGGATCCATTGGTGGCTGTCATATCTGACCTGCATAGGAATAAGAAACGTAAAAAAGAAACTAATACACTGGAAAATAATGACATTGACTACCTCATAAGAAAATACCCAGTGACATGTACTCGCTACTATAGACAGAATAAATGATTTGAGACAATTCATAAGCCATGATGAAACATTTTTCCGAAAAATATCGGACTATTTTTTTGTAACTAAATTCCAGAATAGGGGAAATGAACATGACCACACACTGTTGTGGATAGAGGGTGCACCAGTCTATGGAGCTGATAACAATTCAGAGATCGAACAATTTGTGGATAAATACATAACATGCAACACGGATCATTTGGATCCATAACTTGCCAAAGTCCATAGACATTACCATACAAGAAGTTGTAGAAAAAGAAAAAAACTCGCATTACGGATACAACTTTCCCGTGCCACCAATGAGAGCTACATGAATCATAGAGCCACTTAGTTTAGAGGACAATTTTGTTGTTGAGAAATCTAAATCCTTGTTCACATTTCTAGAACAAGGAGAATTTGACGAGATGATGAGATTTGATGCCTTCTTGATAGAGGTAAATCTATCATAATATGAGTACATCCAATCCATACAATGTATGCTTAGGAAACCAATAGTTTTCATTAAACAAAAAATTTCCCATATTTGGAACAAAAGTTTCTCCAAGGACATGCCATTTATGTGGAAAGCAAATATAGATGCACAGTATGAGCTCAATGCATATGTTGCAACATCATACTGTACCTCATATATGACAAAGGTTGACAAATCTATGACAAGTACATTCATAAGAATACGCAAAGAACATGAAAGAAGTCATATTGATGCCATACAAATGATGCACACACTTGGCAATACATTGCTTAATCTTCAACAAATGTCTTCTCAGCAAGCAGTTCACATTGCACTTTCCCTGCCCCTCACTTGTAGTTCAAGAAAATGTGTTCATAAACACATCTCCACTTGAAAAACACACATTTGTGTTTAAACCACCGATTTTGATACAATAAGAGCTTGACAATTTAGAAGACGTGCTATGTCGCTCTATTGTTGATTATTACCTCTAGCGACCATCTCCTATTAGGCATATCTACTTAGCAGAATTCGTATCGGATTACAAAAAAAATGGTGCACCCATATCAAAAAGAAAAAAACCCACTGTGATACGGTTTATCAAATACAATAAACATTGTGACTATGAAAATTATTGTAGAGAAAAGATGCCATTGTACGTTCCGTTTGATGAAAACAAAGAGACATTAAAACATAACTTCTCTACATGGGAGGCTACGTATGTTGCGTCTGAGACTATAGTGCACATCAATGAAGCTAGATTTACCTACAATGTTAATCCAACATGGGGTGATCTAGAAGTTGCACTTAATGACCTAGAAAACCCTAGTGATCATGATGAGACATTCACAAACCGAAAAAAAACCAGAACTCCTTCCGAGTCCTATGACTTACAAGCAGATTTGCCTCATCCTCCAGTAGGTGGAAGTGAAAAACGTATCAATCTTGGTTTTCAAGTCACAAAACATCCTTTCCTAATTGAAAATAATGAATACCACGAAATAAGATGTCTATTGAATTGCGAACAACAAACAATTCTAAAGGACATTGCTCTTAAAAAACACTTGAACATGGACAGTCCTGTGCACTTGTTCCTTACAGGCGGAGCAGGAACATGCAAGACATTCACAACAAAAGCATTGTTCCAAATGCTTATACAAATCTATGATTCAAACAATTCCTCTGATCCTATGAAACCAAAGGGCCTAATAGTTGCATACACATGAAAAGCTGCATATAATGCTGGTGGAACAACAGTCCACTCTGCATTTTTAATGCCTTTTAACAAGTCACAGTTTCTTCCACTTTGCAAGGAAATGTTTGATACATTATCTAAGCTTTATGAGGAACTCCAACTTGTCTTTATAGATGAAACATCTTTGATTGGGAGTCGGTTCTTGTATCCATTGACAACCGACTAATAAGAATAAAACATGTGCACACGAAAAACTCTGGAAACATTGACATGATATTTTGTGGGGATCTTTACCCGACACAGCCCATTCAAGATTCTTTGATATTTGAACAACCTACCGTTAACATGGAAACAATCGCCCATGAATTCTGGAGATACAATATTAAATTATTTGAGTTGCATACTACAATGCGCCAGACAGATGAAACATTCATTGGAATTATGAATAGAATGCACACAAACAACCAAACATATGATGACTTAACCTATATCAATTCGAGGTGCTCACAGCCTGGACCAACAGATCCAATGTTCCCTTACATGTACTATAGAAATAAGGATGTTGAAATGCATAACAACCACATGCTATCGCTCATGCCTAGCGATGATATAATCATCAATTTAATTGACCTGGAAGAAGACAACCATGAAAATGTGCCATGCCATGAACATTCAGTCACTTTACCTTTGCAGTGTGTCCTCAAATTATAAATGTTGGTTGAAATATGCCTGTAACTATGATTCACAGGATGGCTTGGTTAATGGTGCAGATGGAATACTCAAAGGCTATACGAAGACATAAAAACTCAATGTCCTTTGGATTAAGTTCCATGAACTGCATATAGGCAAGCGACAAGCAAGCAAGTTGTCTTATCTATATAATTCAAACACTGGAAGTGATTTGACGCCTATTTTGCGAATATGGAAGCCAATATCGACATCAACAAAGACAGGTCGACTGAAGATTCAAAAATAGTTTTCGATTAAAATTTCTTGTGCACGTACAGTCTAGAGATCACAAGGACTAACACTTGATAATGTTGCATTTCAGCCTGTTGGAATTCAGATACATGGACTTGTATACACAGAACTATCCCGTGTTAGAAGCATAGACTCCTTGTATTTACTAAGTCCTCTCACAAAATATAACTTCAAAGTGAAACAAAAAGTTGATATTGAAATGGAACGACTCGGGACCACCAAAAAATGGAAACTGCACTATGATTACCAATCCATACAAACAAATTCATCTGTATCAATTCTCTCGCTTAACAAACGCAGTTTAAATGCACACATGGATGATATACTGAATGAATATGATATAATGGAATCTGATATTCTATGCTTGTAGGAAACACACTTGGCATTATGCATGCAGAACAAACAATTCCCAAATCACAATTTCATGTCAAGTTACATTACACATGGGGTGATGATAATGGTGAAAAAACATGTACCAATTTTGGACCATATACATATCGAAGAAAAGAATGTTGAAGTGGTGCTTGCAATATTTTTTTTCCATGAAACATAAGTTGCAATACTGAATCTGTATGCTGCTCCCCATGCAGCATTATCCAACATAGTAGATGTTATTTCCAATGCATTGGGCCTTTTCCATCTGAACGGACCCATTGTACTTGTAGGAGACTTCAATATTGACATGCTACAAAATAGTGGCAGAACAAAAGAATTCGAAAACTACATGTGCAAATATAGTCTCCGCTTTCTTTTGAACAACAAAAGCCATCTGCAAAACACACTTATTGACCATGTCTGGTCGAATGTGCCCATTCCTCAATACAATATGTTTATCTTAGATACATATTGGTCTGATCACAATACAATTGGTATTGCACTTGAATTATGAGATATACATCAAACATATTGCAAAGTCATATTTCTATGTTTCAAAGCATATCTGTATAGCTTGTTGCAAAAAAAATAAATATTTATCCATCTTCTTGGTTTTCCATGATTTCTACACATACGGTTCTGGTGAGCATACAGTCGATATTGTACTTGAATTATAAAATATACATTATGAAAAAATAAAAAGGTACATCCTCCTAAAAGCTATTTGTTACTCTATTCATCTTATTCTATTTTTTTTAGTATATGTACATAGTACTTGCCTTTTTATTTACATCTGAACTTATGTTCATATCCCTTTTGTTTTGTACGTTTGTTGATAGAAACAAACATGAAAACTAGACATCGCAAAGAACTCCTACCCAAAGATGTAGAGGAATCAATGCAAAGGTGCATTTTTTTTTCTTCCCGTGTTCCATACTAAACAATTTTTCGTTTACTTTGTCTGTATTTGTCGAACTTGTTTGCAACTATGTTTTTTTTTTTGTGCCTAGAGCTCGCCAGCCTGTAGGTCCACCATCCAACATAAATGCAATGTTGAGCTAGCTAGCCCACAAGTCTACTTGTCAATTTGTATATCGCCCAACTATAGGCGCTATTTGCAGGGCACAAAACATTAGAGGCTCAATGTACAACCCGCAAGTCCGCTATTCAAATAAGTGGCTAAGTATGGAATAAGGGATCTGTGCATATTTGGTATGTATTTCTCATTTCTAGGAGCCCGCCAGCTCTGGAGTCTGCGTGTCAATTTGTATATCGCGGAAATCACTAGAAGTAGAATGTTGAGCTACCCAACCCGCAAATCTTCTTGTCAATTTGTATATCCCGGAGTTCTGGAAGCTATTTGTAAGGCACTGAACAATAGAGGCTTGTTTTTGACCCTGCCAGCCTAAGAACCCGTGATCCATAAACTATACATGCTCTATAAAATCTCAGCCACCCCGCAAGTCCGCTTGTCAATTTGTATATCGCGGAAGTGTGTGTGCTATTTATAGGACACATGACAATAGAGGCCTATCTTTTGAGCCTGCCATCCCAAGAACCCGCGATCCATAAAGTGTCCATGTATGGAATGCGATATCCATACATGCTCTATAAAATCTCATGTCCATACTTTATAAAGGTACATATTTAGTTTTGCCTGGTTTCAACACATACTGATCTGGTAACCATAGAGTTGGTGTTGCACATGAATTATGAAATATGCACTGGGAGTCAGACCTAGCCCTTTGGTTTCCTTAGCCAATTTTATGCCCGTGGGTCTCCCGCTATGTGTTATCAAACTCTCATTCCCCATGTTCCAAGAAATTTTACATTCTCTATAAAATCTCAACCACCTCGCAAATTCTCTTGTCAATTTGTATATCGCGGAAGTTTGTGTGCTATTTGTAGGACACATAACAATAGAGGCTTATTTCTTGAGCCCACCAGCTCGAGAACTCGCGATCTAGAAAGTGGCCAAGTATGGAATGTAATATCCATACATTCTCTATAAAATCTCATGTCCATACTTTGTAAAGGTACATATATAGTTTTTCCTGCTTTCTACACATACTGATCTGGTCAGCACACAATTGATGTTGCACATGAATTATGAAATATGCACTATGAGTTGGACCGAGCCCTTTGGTTTCCTTAGCCAATTTTATCCCCATGGGTCCCGCTCTACACCTTATCAAACTCTTGTTCCCCTTGTTTCGAATGTGCATCTTGCATTGAAAACTTGGTAATCCATTTCTATGCTCGTTGGTTCCCAGACGACAGAGTAGCAGATTTCATGTCCATATACTCTTGTGCCCAAGACTTCAGTGATCTACAATTGGACCCAGACTGGAATCTTGCGACTCATTTACTAATTTTATTTAATTAAATTGTACAATATCAATATTCATTATTAATAATTTAGTACTTGAAAATAATGTTTTTAGAAAATGTTAGCTATATAACATATATGTTATATGTTATACATGTAGACAATCACAATCTTGAACCCGCCAATCCTGGAGTCCACCTGTCAACTTGTATATCATGGAACTCCCAGTGTTGCATGGAGCACACGGGAAAATAGAGGTGCAATGTTGAGCGAGCCATCCCGAAGTCCGTTGATAAATTTGTATATCATGGAAGTCTGGGTGCTATTTGTAGGACACAGAACAATAGAGGCCCAATTTTCAGCCCGCCAGCCCGAGAACCTGCGATCCAAAAAGTGTTTGAGTATGGAATAAGGGATTCGTACATGCTCTATGAAATCTGATATCCAGACTTATAAAATTACATAAAGGTACTTTATAAATCTAATATCTTGCGCCCAAAACTTTGGTGATCCGCAATTGGACCCAGACTCAAACTTGCTACTCATTTGATAATTTTGTTTAATTAAATTGTACAATATCAATATTTAATATTGATATTTTGGTACTTGAAAATAATGTTTTTAGATAATATTAGATATATAACATATATGTTATATGTTATACATCCCACCAGTCCTACAGTTCGTCTGTTTTTTAGCACGCTTGTCCGATAACCCGCGATCCAAAAAGTGCCTTAAGTATGTAAGTCTGCTTGTCAATTTGTATATCGAGGAACTCCAAGTGATACCGACCGATACAAGTGCAATGTCCAACCAACCAATTAAATTGTGGAATATCAAAATTTGTATATTGCGAAACTCCGAACCGTAAACAATTGGTATCCTGGGCCCACCAACCTTGTTGTTCATCTGTCAGTTTGTATATCACGGAACTCTAAGTACTATTTGGAGGACAGGTAACAATATAAGTACAATGTTCAACCCGCAAGTCCGCTTCTCAATTTATATATCGTGCAAGTCTGGGTACTATTTTTAAGACACAGAGCAATAGAGGCCCACTTTTGAGCCCGTCAGCCCGAGAAATTGCTATCCAAAGACTGCACATGCTTCTCTTCACTATGCTTCCTGAGAGCCTACACAAAGTCACACTTTCCATACTTAGCCACTTTCCCGCAATTACCCAAATATGCAAACCCTTCGTTGAACTGCACCATCATGCCCTCTTACATTTTACGTGTTTTGCAGTCAAACATTCTGACTCATGCAGTTTCACCATTGGACACTCACCAGTTTCACCATGCAATTTTAGACTTGGCCATTCCTTCCTTGATTGCTCTTCCCCGTCACCTTAGCACGTGTCCATAATAAAAAATAATGTATATATATATATGTCTTGTTTCTAAATATTTAATGCTAACAGGTCATCGTGTAGGCACCGTCTAAGCTGTCATTGATGCGCGCAAGGCTCAAGAAGTTCTTCCATTAATGCAATATTTGCGGAGGCTTTTCTTATCCCTTCCCAGTCTTAATTTCAAATACCATGGAATTTCATTCACAGGCCGCCAGCTTGGTTCCTTCACGAAACCTCCAATCCTTAAATGTTCTTCACTGTAACCACCACCTTCGCACTTATAAGTATGCAATAATTAAGCTTTACTTCTAATAGGTCACCATACAAAACACATAGATATTGTCATTAATGAGGAGGTTTTCCATTCCCATGCATTGAACCAACGTTTCCAGGGGTTTATATTGTCCCCTTCGTTTCTTCATTTCAAGCAGCGTCTGGAGAAAACCAATGTTTTCATAAACTACTGGCAACAACTCCACAATAGTTTTGTAGAGATATAGTGAACATCTTCCTCACGAGCTTCCTGTGAAGAAGAAGGGAAAAATAATTGTAGGGGAGGCGGAGCAGCTCGAAAATTACAGTGAAAACATGGATCTTGACATTGATTTGGATAACATATTTTTCAACCTTGATCAGCCTGGAGACGCAATTCACCATGCCTACTCAATGGACATGGTTGATACCAAATTTTTTTACGAAGATGAATCCTTCGTATTCCAGAGTGTTTTTTTTGAAAGCAAATAAAAAAAAATAATCATTGAAAAAAGGGATGTAAAAAGTAAGAAAATAAAACATCATTCAGAACTTGACCTTACCAATATGCAGGTGTCCAAAATATCTCAACTTCACATGGAAACCAGAGATTCTCTTCATGATTCTGTTGGAGTCATTGAGGCCGAGAATGCCAGACTAAAGTACTGGATTAAGGAATTAGAGGAAGCTTTGTTTCCTATGCCATTGCTTGGCATTCCTTTGGAAATAGCCATGTTTGTGACTACCTGCACCCCTGCAGCAAATCTAAAAGGATCCTCCAACTTCCTTGCATATTGTAGAGGATATGTGGAGAAAAATATCAACAAAAGAATGGAACTGATTACTAAGTCCTAGGAAACATCACAGAATATGGATTCCCTAGGGAGAAGGGCACATAACTTGCTCCAACTTTTGCAGACGGATTTAAAAAATGAAGAAACTTTCTATTTGCACACGGTCATCCCTTTTTCCTTTCATGTCAACAACATGCTAGACACGACAAGAAGACAACATGATCTTCCATCCAAAAACCAGCTCACTCAATTAGAAGTATGTTGGAAAGAGAAGGTGAATAACCTATATCTCATCGCCCAATCATGTGAGCAAGAAATATCAAAGAAAGAAACATTATTCACAAAGCTCATGAAAATAGAGTTAGCAGGAAGGACAAATGACTTCCAGAACCCCATCTTAATCATCAACTCACTGATGTTAACCAAGCAAGCTTTCGATAAACAAGTTGATAATTTTAAGGCCTTGTCTTTAGAAAATTTTTACAGGATTCTTGAATATCATGAAGACGAGGTGGACAACTGGCCAGTCTGGTATTCGGTACAGAATGGAGACATTCATCAGGCTCTGTGTAATCTTTCTATTGATCTAAGAGAACAAGAAAATGAACTTTTCAAAATTAAAATCCAGAATGACATCAACGTCACCCCCTTGAGAAGCTATATTGAAGAGAACTTGAAGTGGGTTGCCGACGAAATCCAACAGGAAAATGCATAAATCCTTTGTTTATCAATCCAATTATTCAAGCAGACCGGCGACCAAAACCAACAGGAAAAGGCATCAGCAAGAAAATACCAAAATTACTTATATGTACCATGCCTGTAAGTGTATAGTGATAGTTCTTTGTTTATCAATCCACTTATTCCACCTTTTCTGAGTAGAAATCTATAGCCAAAAACTATTATCTTCCCATTTCTACTTTTTAGGTATTACACTCTACTATGTCCAAATTCTTCTTTCCATAGTCCTATTTCTTGTACATATTTATCTTATGGTCCGCGGGAGCTCCAATCCCAGTCTATATGACAAACACATTTACATTTCTAGGGATATGTAACAAACTGTTATTTTTTTTTATATATTCCCAATAAAACTATTCTTTTGTCTCTTTATATATTTATGTGTTCCTAGATTTTTATCTTCAGCTATGCTAAATATGAAGACATTCTGTTTATTTTATTTCAATTCTCTTTTTTTCTGATGCATATTTTCTCCTTCCTGGTCATTTTCAAAATTAATTATGAGATAAATCACTCACTCAAATTTGATATATCATATTTCTCTCTCTCAAGAAATGACATACCCTCTATACACGTGAGTAGCAAAAAATTAGTGAACACAATTTTATGACATTTATATAAAATAACAATAAAACATGTTATATATTCCTGGAAATTTAAAAACACACACACACACACACACACACACACACACACACACACACACACACGTGTGTGTGTGTGTGTGTGTGTGTGTTTTTAAATTTCCAGGAATATATAACATGTTTTATTTTTATTTTATATAAATGTCATAAAATTGTGTTCACTAATTTTTTGCTACTCACGTGTATAGAGGGTATGTCATTTCTTGCATCTTTACCACCTGTCCTTCATACTGCTTGCCACAAAGGCTCTTAAAATTAAAATAGTCTGCAAGTCCGCTTGTCAATTTGTATATCATGAAACTTTGGGTGCTCTTTCTAGGCCATGTAACAACATAGGCCCAATCTTCAGCCCGCCAGCCCGATAACCCGTGATCCAAAAACTGCCTAAGTATGAAATGAGGGCTCTGTGCATGCTCTATAAAATCTCATCCTCGTACTTTACAAAAGTACATATTTCATATGTATAAAAGTAAATATCTACTTTTTAAAATTACATATTTGGTATGTATAATTTATGTTGTCCAGGAACCTATAATTTGATAAATTTCCATTTCTTGTGTCCATGAGCCCCTATTTTAAAGAAAACTAATTCGGGAATGCTATTGTTTTGCTCCTTTTGTCCACCACCCTATGTAACAAACATTAGTACTATTTTTTTGTGCTTTTGTCCATCGGCGTATGTAAAGAAAACTGATTCATGAATGCTAAATTTTTTGGATACGATCCCCTTAAAATTCAAATAATCCACAAGTCCAATTGTCAATTTGTATATCACATAACTATCGGTGCTATTTGTAGGACACAAAACAACAAAAACCCAATTTTCAGGTCCCCATCCCGAGAACCCGCGATCCAAAAAATGACTAAGTATGGAATGATGGTTTCGTGCATGCTCTATATATCTAGTTAATCAAATTACATATTTGGTATGTATAATTTATGCTGTCTAGGAGCCCTTGTTTTAAAGAAAACTAATTTGGGAATGCTAGTTTTTTTGTGTTTTTGTCCACGAACCTATGTAACAGACATAGGTCCTTAAAATTCAAATAGTCCACAAGTCTGATTGTCAATTTGTATATCGTGGAACTCTGGATGATATTTGTAGGGCACAAAACAATAGAAGCCCAATTTTCAGCCCGAGAACCCGCAATCCAAAAAATGGCTAAGTATGGGGCTCCGTGCATGCTCTAGAAAATCTCATCTCCATACTTTATAAAGGTACATATTTTGTATGTATAAAAGTAAATATCTACTTTATAAAATTACATACTTGGTATGTATAATTTATGTTGTCCAGGAACTTATAAGTTGATAGATTTCAATTTCTTGTGTCTAGGAGCCCCTATTTTAAAGAAAACTAATTCAGGAATGTTATTTTTTTCATACTTTTGTCCACAAGCCTATGTAACAGACGTCAATACTATTTTTATGTTTTTTTTTCCACTAGCGTATGTAAAATGTATGTAAGGAAAACTAATTCAAGAATGCTAATTTTTTTGGACACGATCCCCTTAAAATTCAAATAGTCCGCAAGTTCGATTGTTAATTTGTATATCGCGAAACTCTCGATGCTATTTGTAGGGCACATGACAACATATGCCCAATTTTCATCCCTCCAGCCTGAGAACCCGGAATGAGGGTTTCATGCATGCTCTATATATCTACTTAATCAAATTACATATTTGGTATGTATAATTTACGTTGTCCAGGAACCTATAATTTGATAAATTTCAATTTCTTGTGCCCAGGAGCCCTTGTTTTAAAGAAAACTAATTCGGGAATGCTAGTTTTTTTGTGTGTTTTTGTCCATGAACCTATGTAACAGATGCAGGCCCTTAAATTTCAAATAGTCCGCAAGTCTGATTGTCAATTTGTATATTGCGGAACTCTGGGTGCTATTTGTAGGCCACAGAACAACACAATCCCAATTTTCAGCCTGCTAGCCCGAGAACCCGCGATCCAAAAATTCAAATAGTTCTCAAGTCCGGTTGTCAATTTGTATATCGCGGAACTCTCGGTGCTATTTGTAGGGAACATAATAAAAAAAGCCCAATTTTCATCCTGAGAACCCAGAATGAGGGTTCTGTGCATGCTCTATATACCTACTTAATCAAATTGCATATTTGGTATGTATAATTTATGTTGTCTAGGAACCTATAATTTGATATATTTCAATTTCTTGTGTCCAGAAGCCCTTGTTTTAAAGAAAACTAATTTAGGAATTCTTAATTTTTTATGCTTTTGTCCACGAGCCTATGTAACAGACGTAGACCCTTAAATTTCAAATAGTCCACAAGTTTGATTGTCAATGTGTATGTCACGGAACTCTGGGTGCTATTTGCAGGGCACAGAACAACATAAGCCCAATTTTCAGTGCACCAGCCCGAGAACCTACATGCTCTATATATCTACTTAATCAAATTATATGTTTGATATGTATAATTTATACTGTCTAGGAACCTATAATTTGATAAATTTCAATTTCTTGTGTCCAGGAGCCCTTGTTTTAAAGAAAATTAATTCCAAAATACTAGTTTTTTTGTTCTTTTGTCCACGAACCTATGTAACAAACGTAGGCCCTTAAATTCCAAATAGTCCACAAGTCCGATTGTCAATTTGTATGTTGCGGAACTCTCGCTACTATTTGTAGGGCACGGAATAACAAAGCCCAATTTTAAGCATGCCAGCCTGAGAACCCGCAATCCAAAAACCGGCAAGTATGGAATCTCATTCTCATACTTTATAAAAGTACATATTTCGTATGTAGAAAAGTAAATATCTACTTTATAAAATTACAAATTTGATATGTAAAATTTATGCTGTCCAGGAACCTATAATTTGATCAATTTCAATTTCTATTGTGTCCACAAGCCCTTGTTTTAAAGAAAACTAATTAAGGAATGCTAATTCTTTTGTGTTTTTCTCCACGAACCTATGTAACCGACGTTACTACTATTTTTTGGTGTTTTTGTCCACCAATGTAGAAATGATGGATTTTTTGTGTCCAAGAACCTTTTAAATGTTAATAATTTTTGATAAATTTCGGGAAAAAACTAATTCGGGAATACTATATTCTGCATGGAAACCACATGTACTTGAACTTCCTACCCATGTGTCTGTACTCGGTCGCATTTATTCCCATTCCAACCTAGAAGAGACTACGTTGCCATGCAACATTTGTTATAAAAAGTATTTAAATAATCTCTCTACTTCAAAATTACATTGAAATGGTTAGTCTTATGACTAATAATCCCAACATTAAATATTATAGAATCCATATAAAATGTTTTACATAATTTTTATTACAAGTTATTTCTAAAGCAATGTCTAAAGATCCAACTTTATGTGAGAAAAAAGAGTGCATTTAAAGAAATGTTATTTAGGCTTCGGTTAACATGAAATAATGTTTAAATTAATACTATTTAAAAAACAAATAAGATCATAGTAAAATAAATAATGATAATAATAAATAATAAGTTAATATTATTTAAAAAATAAATAAGATAATAAGAAAATAAATAATGATAATAATAAATAATAAATATTAACACTAGTGAAAATATTATTAATGATAAAATGTTAGCATAGCTTGGTTCTCTAGTAAAAAGCAACATTACCACTCATCACTTTCATGAGTGGCATATTAATTCCGTGGCATATTAATTCCTTATAACATAGTCAAGATTTTTTTATTATGTATTATTGATATAGTTGTTAATAAGATGCGTCTATACAATTATTCTTCTAACCCTTATGACCCCAATATAATCACTTACTAAGAACTATGACCCGTATTTACTATACCCCTTTACCCAATATTGCATGGTTGAAGTTGACCATCACAACAAAGTTACAAAGCCAAATAGGGAATATCAAGGATGATTACCAAGATGAGATCATATGGTAACATAAGGTAACACCACTTGTTGTGTACTTGGATGCCTCCCTTGCCATCAAGGCACTATAATCAATTCCTTCTACCATTTATGAGTCATTTTGGCCTTAAACAACAACTTAATCGATTTCATATGTAACATCAAAGGAAAAATATATTGCATATAAATCATAATAAAAATTCAACATAGGTTCACATTCATGTTTATTAAGAACATTTCCATCTATTTGAATTATTTTCTTCAACAAAAATCACATAAGCAAACTATATCAAGGAAAGTAACAAACATAAACCCAAAACAAAGTTAATCACTTATCTTTTTCATGAATATTGTGTCTGCAAAACTAGTTGTAAAGGAGCACTTCATTTCCCAACCATAAGAGTCAGCATTAGAAGCCACTCCCAACATAATATATGAGACCACGAGAGTGAAGGATGGATATTGGGCTCTATTTCTCACCCATTTGGCAATCCACAATACTCAAGCATATAGACTAAACCAAACACCTACTATTGTTTCACTTAGTGAAATTTTCTTCAAGAATCTCACCCAATATTCAATCAATCACATACCTCTTCCTCTCTAGCAGACACAACAAAAGGTAGATCTCCTTTTCTTGCTATACAATCCATAAGAAATATATCCCCTCTTGTACTTCAATGTATGCATGAAGAGTTTAATCTTTTGATTGGTCTTTGTAATTAAATGGAATTGGTAGACCTTGGCTCATTTATAGTTGATAGCTATTTCATTCAAGTGGCTCATGGGATTTCAAGCTACATAGTCTCTTGGCTCACTCTATAACCATTAAATCTTCCTTTAAAATTATCCAATGCATTCTCCTACTATCAACAAACCCTCTAGCTTGCCACATGCTCCCTAATCACTCAATGTCTTGGGGTTCTCTTATTGAATATATGAAATATTGCAATCAAAGAAGGGCATATATGTTCCTCCTTCTGGCCTCAAGAAGA
Organism: Picea engelmannii; assembly: GCA_009831015.1. Taxonomy (NCBI): domain Eukaryota; kingdom Viridiplantae; phylum Streptophyta; class Pinopsida; order Pinales; family Pinaceae; genus Picea; species Picea engelmannii. The sequence continues at coordinate 575,571 of ML783967.1, read as the reverse complement.
ATCGAAAAATGATGGATGAATCTCCCACCAATGGAAGTCTACACATTGTGTATTCTCCTCTTGCATGGTCCATACATAACTTCCCAAGAAGCACGATGAATTATTATAAGAACACCTCAAGTCAATAATGGATGAGGAAGATTTAATACATCATGATAAAAAAGGTAGTACTTCTCCAAAGGAATGTGCAATATTATTTTTATGGGTTTCTCTTCTCAAAGACCCCATTTCCTCATCTCCTCTTGTTGAATCATATCCCCCTTGTTGGCAAGGAAGATTTAATATAGCATTGGTAAAAATGTATTACTTTTTGAAAGAAAATGGGACAATGTTATTCTATAAAAAATGACTATCTCTACTTAAAGATCCCCTCTCCTCTTCCCCTCTACTGGACTCATAACCTCCTTGTTATTGTTCAAATTTTAATTAAAAAGTACCTAGGCAATTATTTTTCATCCCTAAGCGCCTAAGAGGTGAGAAAGTGCCTAATGTGGACCCTAGTCATTTAATTTGTGAGATGAAAATTAAAAGGTGAATTTATGAATTTAGTGAGGGGGTGAGTGAAGAGACACTCAATCTCATCCACTCATCTAATCTAATCTCAGCCATTGGATTAAGAAACTCCTCACCTACCTCATGAGGTCGATTAGGGTTGGAGGGTGCACCCATTGTTGTGTTGTTCATTCATTGTTGAGAGAGAGAGAGAGAGAGCATTTTCGAGCTTGAGAAGAGGCCATTTTTGTAGAGCTAGGGCATGCATTCCAAGGCTGCTATCTAGCACAAAAATCGAGACAAGGAGTTCAACATATACAAGAGGTTGTACAACATGGATTTCAAGGTCTGTATAGTCTTTTGTATGCACAGAAATCAAGAAATAGAACAACATTTATTTCGGTCCCTACAATCGTACTTTCGCACATATTTCAAGGAGGGACAAACTGCCATACTCAGGCCGTACCGTACAGTATTTTCTTGGCACAGAAATTGAGGCAGGTTGCTGTGTGGTTTTTCTGGAAAGTTTGGCATGGTTTTCAAGGAAGTCGTACAACCATTAATGCACCCAGGAAATTGTTGATACTGTTGGCACGAATTTCTAGGTGACTGTATAGCATTTGGAGGCACAAAAATCAAGGAGAAGACCTGTAATTAATTGCAGAAAATTCTAAGAAAGAGTTTTGTGGAGTTTTGCTCATTTTCCCATGTGAAGATGTGGCACGGTTATCGAGATAAGTTTTTCATTTAAATTTTTGAAGATGAACATGCTATAATAGAATTTCTCTGAAGCTCCTAAATAATAAAAACTCCCTCTCTCATTGTTTTTCCCCTTGTGGGTTTTTCCAGGGTCGTTGTTAGACCAAAAATCACTGTGTCAATATTTTTTCTGATTTTATGTGCTATTGATATTTTATTTCTGTGTTATAAATGATGTTCAGAATCCTCATGTTTCAGTTATGAAAATTATTTTTTGTTGAGTTTTATTTGTTGTTATAAAACTGGGTTTGGGCATTAAACATTGGCTGAAAAATCAGCGAGACTGAAACCGGGTTGCGGTTTGAAATTTTACATGGTATCAGAGCTGAGTTGAAAGAAGCAGAGATATTTCAGAAAGTCAGAAAGTTGGGACAACAGTCACTTCATAGGGCATATTTTTGAATTTTTCATTTGTAGCAGAAAGGGGTCAATGGCTAGAGGTTTGAGAGTTGAGGACAGACTTGATGGGGAAGCAAATTTTGGTGCTTGGAAGGAGAGGATGATCTTTCTGTTGCAAGAAAATGAGTTGTGGGACATTGTGGAAAATACCGCAACTCATCCTATGGTGGTACCTACTGATGCTAGTCTTCTTGCAGCTTATAATAAGAAGAGTATAAAGGCTAAGAGTATTATTCTTGATGCCATCAAGGACCATTTGATTCCTCACTTGACGGGGATTACAAATGCCTATGAGATGTGGGAGTCTTTGACTAAATTGTATCAGAGTACAAATGAGAACCAGAAAATGGTTTTGAGGGAAAAACTAAAGAGCATAAAAATGACCAAGGCTGAAAATGTGGTCACATACCTCATTAGATTGACATAGGTGAGAGATGATCTTGGAGCTATGGGGGAGGCCATAGTTGATAGTGAGCTTGTGAGAACAACATTGAATGGAGTTTCCAAACAATGGGTTATTTTTGTGGAGGGAATTGTTGCTAGGGAGAAGCTTCCCAACTGGGACGTCTTTGGGATGACTTTGTTCAGGAGGAGACCCGAAGAGGTTATGTACATGGAAGTTCATCTATAGTTCATGAGGAGGAGAATGTGGATATTGCTACTAGCAACAAGAAGAAGTTCAAAACGGGTCCAAAGGGAGGAAACAAGCCCAAGGGTGAAGGGAAGAAATACATGAACAAATTCAAGTGCTTTGCATGCCATAAGTTTGGGCACTATGCTGGTTAGTGTCCTAATAAGAAGAAGAAACAAACAACAACTTCAACAATGGTGGAAGATTTTTCCACCAAGTTTGACAAGGATTTTTCCTTGGTTGTGTGTCTATCCATGAAGACCACTCATTCAGATACTTGGTATATTGACAGTGGTGCCTCTCACCATATGACAGGGGTTCGTGAGCACTTGGCAGACCTCACACAGATTGGAGATGTTGAGGTAGTGCTTGGAGATGACCGGGTGGTCAAAGTAGTTGGTTGTGGGACTGTATCATTTCAGAGGGAGTCTTTGATAGAGGTTCTATATGTTTCCGGCTTGAAGAAAAACTTAGCGTCAGTTTCTACTATTGAGGAGAGGGGCTTTGAGGTCTTGTTCCGTGATGGGAAGGTGCTCCTTTACCTAAAGGGGTCTAGTATCACTTAGACCAAAGTGATTGGAACTAGACATGAGAAGTTGTACAAGCTTATGTTCCAGCCAGCGAGAGCATTGATTCATACTACCAATAGCAGTGACCTATGTGAGTTATGGCACAGGAGGATGGAACATTTTCACCATGGGGATTTGAGGGTAATGAGGGAGATGGTGACAAGAGTTCCAGATTTCAGTTCATAGAACCATGAGTTGTGCAAGGGGTGTGCTTTGGGAAAGTACACCAAGACTACTTTTCCGAGTAGTGATAGTAGAGGAGCAGGGATTCTTGATCTTATACATTCAGATGTATGTGGCCCAATGTCTTCGGCATCATTGATTGGTTTTCTATAATATGTTGTATTCATTGATGACTTCTCACGTAAGTCTTGGATTTTATTCATGAAGACCAAAGGACAGGTGTTTAGTCAGTTCCAAGAGTTCAAAGCTCTTGTGGAGAACCAGACAGGAAAGAAAATAAGAGTTCTGAGGATAGACAATGGGGGTGAGTATACCTCCAAGGAGTTCATGGACTTCTATGCAGGAGAGGGAATCAAGAGAGATTTGACTGTTCCTTACAACCCACAAAAGAATGAGGTTGCAGAGAGGAAGAATAGGGCCATTGTTGGGGCTACAAGAGCCATGCTACATGATCAGGGGCTGCCACTATTTCTATGGGCTGAGGCATGCTACATTGAAGTTTATCTGCAGAACATGAGTCCTCACAAGGCTGTGGGGAGCATGACTCTTGAGAAGGATTTTTTTGGGAAGAAGCCTGAGGTGGGGCACCTTCGGATTTTTGGGTGCATCACTTATTCACATCTCCCTTCTGAGAAGAGGACAAAGCTGGAGTCAACGATAGAGAGAGGGATCTTTGTTGGGTACAGTGATACTTCAAAGGCTTTCTGTATATACCTTCCTTCCTCAAGGAAGATTGTCTTGAGGAGGGATGTCAGATTTGAGGAGGACGAAGTCTTTAGGAAGTCCAGGGCGAACAAAGAGGGGTGAGCAGTCTCTTCACCTCAGATTCATGTGAGTTCGCAACAAACTATAGTGACACAAACTTTGGGGCCACCAGTTTCGGGGATGACAGTTTCACAAGTGACAAGGCCACAAGATTCAGGTTCATAGGCTACTAGTCCACACGTTTCAGGATCGAGTACTCCAGAGTCTACTTCAGGATCACTGTCTTCAGGAGATGGGGTTGAGCAGGGAGAGTCCCCTCCACGGGACACTACTTTAGAGAGGAGGAAGCCCAAGTGGCTTCATGATACTTTGAGGGAGGAACAGGGTTCGGTGGGGAATCCCAGACAGGCAGTGAGGGAAAGTAAACCTCCCGAGAGGTTTTGTAGCTACATCGCGATGGTAAGAAGTATTCAGGATTATGAGCCTTCCACTTTTGAGGAGGCTTCTGGTAGACAGGTTTGGAGAGATGCCATGATGGAAGAGTACAATTCCATCATGAAGAATGATGTCTGGGAAGTTGTTCCTAGAACTGAGGGGAAGTCAGTGGTGACTTCCAGGTGGCTTTATAAACTAAATCATGATGTAGATGGTAGCATTGAGAAGTACAAAGATCTATTTGTGGTTCGAGGGTTTTCACAGGTTGAGGGATTTGACTGTGATGAGACCTTTGCATCAGTTGCTAGATATACTTTGATGAGGTCGGTGATCTCCATTACAACAGAGATGGGTTGGAAGATCCACCATATGGATGCGAAGACCGCATTTCTGAATGGTCTTATATAGGAGGAGGTATATATTGAGAAGCCATTGGGATTTGAGGTGCATGGGAGAGAGTCTCATGTATGTAGACTGAAGAAGGCATTGTATGGGCTGAAACATGCTCCCCAGAGCTTGGTATTCTAGGATAGATGCCTATTTGCAGTAGTTGGGTTTTGTGAAGAGTGAGGCAGAGCCCAACCTATACTACATTGTGGTTGGAGAGGATCCTCTCATTCTTCTACTATATGTGGATGATCTTTTCATTACAGGAGCAGAGAGACTCATCAATATCTGCAAGGAGAGCCATGCTTCAAAGTTTGAGATGAATGATATCGGACTGATGCATTACTTTTTGGGATTGGAGGTTTGGCAGGAGTCTGGACACATCTTCCTGGGATAGGGGAAGTATGTGTCTAACATTCCGAGTAGATTTCAGATGGAGGATTGTAGGCCCATGACCACTCCCATGATTACCAACTGGAAGAAGCTTCATGCTTTTGAGTCACGGTTGGTGGATTCCACTTTGTATTGTCAGTTGATTGGGTCATTGATGTATTTGGTCAATACTAGGACATATATTTGTTTTTCCATCAACACTCTCAGTCAGTTCATGGTGGATCCTAGGAGAGTGCACTGGGTGGCAACAAAACATGTGCTCAAGTATCTTTGTGGTATGGTACATTATGGTCTGGACTATCAGAGAGGAGATGGAGTTGATTTGGTTGGCCATATCGATTTAGAGTGGGCAGGATGTGTCAGTGACAGGAAGAACACTTAAGGGTGTTGTTTCGGATTGGGCTCAACAATTGTGTCATGGTTCAGTCGAAAGAAAAAGTCAATGGATTTGAGTTTTGTAGAGGCTGAGTATATGTCAGCCAATCAAGCCAGTTGTGAGGCCCTTTGGCTTCGCAAGTTTCTAGTAGGATTGTTCGGTGTGCAGTTGAGGTCTACCGTGATTTACTATAATAATCAGAGTTGCATCAAACTCTTGGAGAATCCAGTTTTTCATGATAGGTCTAAGCATATCGATATTTGTTATCACTTCATCCGTGACTATGTTTAGAGAGGAGTTGTGGATCTACAATACATATCTATAGAGGAGCAGGTTGTAGACATACTCACCAAGGCGTTGGGCAGAGGCAAGTTTGTATTTTTCAGGGACAAGCTTAGAGTGGTGATTAACACTTTCCTTGGTAAGAGGGAGTGTTAAAATTTTAATTAAAAAGTACCTAGGCAAGTGTTTCTCATCCCTAGGCACCTAAGGGGTGATAAAGAGCCCAATGTGGACCCTAGTCATTTAATTTGTGAGATGCAAATTAAAAGGTGACTTTATGAATTTGGTGAGTGAAGAGACACTCAATATCATCCACTCATCTAATCTAATCTCAGCCATTGAATTAAGAAACTCCTCGCCTACCTCATGAGGTCGATTAGGGTTGGAGGGCGCACCTAATGTTGGGTTGTTCATTCATTGTTGAGAGAGAAAGAGAGAGAGCATTTTCAAGCTTGAGAAGAGGTCACTTTTGCAGAGCTAGGGAACACATTCCAAGGATGCTATCTAGCACATAAATCATGGCGAGGAGTTCAGCATATACAGGAGGCCATACAACACAGATTTCGAGGCTCGTATAGTCTTTTTTATGCACAGAAATCAAGGAACAAAACAACATTTATTTCACTCTGTATGGTACGGATTTATCAGTACGCACAACCGTACTTTGGCACATATTTTGAGGAGAGATACACTGTCTTACTCAAGCCGTATCATACGGATTCCTTACAGGTCTGTACAGTCTTTTCTTGGCATAGAAATCGAGGCAGGTTGCTGTGTGGTTTTTTCTGGAAAGTTTGGCATGGGTTTCAAGGCGGTCGTACAACCATTAATGCACTTGGAAAATTGTTGAGACTGTTGGCATGAATTTCTAGGTGACCGTACAACATTTTGGAGGCAAAGAAATCAAGGAGCAGACCTGCAATTAATTGCAAAAAAATTTGAGAAAGAGTTTTGTGGAGTTTCACTCATTTTCCTGTGTGGAGACTTGGCACAGTTATCGAGATAAGTTTGTCATTTAAATTTCTGAAGATGAACATGCTGTAATAGAATTTCTCTGAATCTCCTAAATAATAAAAACTCCCTCTCTCACTGGTTTTCCCCTTGTGGGTTTTTCCAGGGTTGTTGTTAGACTGAAAATCACCGTGTCAATATTTTTTTTGATTTTATGTGCTTCTGATATTTTATTTCCGCGTTATAAATGATGTTCAGAATCCTCATGTTTCAGTTCCGAAAATTATTTTCTGCTGAGTTTTATTTGTTGTTATAAAATTGGGTTTGGGCATTAAACATTGGCTAAAAAATCAACAAGAATGAAACTGGGTTGGGGTCTGAAATTTTACAGTTATTTCGTAACAACATATTTAATCGTGTTTTTATTATATTTTATATTAACCTTTGCATAATACAACACTCACCATGGTAACATTACCTCATAAAAATAATAATACATAAATTACACATAAATCACTAAGTTTATGTATGAGACATCCATTATTCTCTAGTTAAATATTGACCTTAAACTTCATATTAGAAATATTTACATAGTATATTGATATTTTGCATTACAAAGTTATTATGACTCAACCCTCTTCACTTAAGTATTTTGCACTACAAGGTTATTATGACTCAACCCTCTTCACTTAAGACCCATCAATTAATTGGGTTATATACATAGTTTTTATCTAACAGATATCAATGATTAGAGCTAACGTATTACACCACTTTGACAAAGAAAGGTTATTATGACTCAACCCTATTCACTTAAGACCCATCAGTTAATTGCATTATATACATAGTTTTTATCTAATAGATATCAATGATTAGAACTAACGTATTACACCACTTTGACAAGGAACCAATGTTTAAAAAAAAATAAAAATGTATATATTAATATTTACGCTTAGTGCAAATATATCATGTGACCTTGTGACCTTTCTAAATAATTGGTTGATATTATATTTATATAAAATAAGTGCAAGCACAATGACAATCACTTAGAAACTAATACATGAAGGATGCCAAAATTGTAAAACGCATGATATAAACTCGTTGTAAAATGTAGATACATAAATATATTTATGTATATTAAACATAATATAACTTGATTGTGACGTTATTTATCTAATGAGGTTGGCATCATATATATATACATATACGAAATGGTCTCTGAGCCAAAATACATTGAGATAAATCATCTTAAATATTATAATCATGTATGTAACAAAATAACATGATGTAATTATAATCGGTGTAAATATGTTTTAAACCTGGATTTATTAATAATTAAAAGAAGTTGTTGGCCAAGGTCAATTTGATCCTCTTCCCAAGGATCTTGGATGAGGTAACCCAAGGACAACCATTGAATTTAACTATTATCCATGTATAATTCATACTAGATTTAACCAACTATTTACTCTACGTTATTGATATTCTGTCTTCTTCTTGTCTCTAGAGTTTTTTAGTGGCATGTTTTGTCCAAGCTATCAGTGTAGATAAAAGATATTGATATTGATATTATTGAGAAAAACAAGCTATCAATGTAGATAAAAGATATTATCATTATCACCTAGACGATTAGACATTCAATATGTAGATACAAAATTTTAAGGTGTAATTTTTTTATTATTTAATTCCATGTTATATATCAATTTCTTCATATTGAATGATAACAAAATTACATCTTAAGAAATTTGATCATTCTTGGTGCTTGATAGATTTGGGTTTAAGATAAATCTACGCTAGTTTATTTTCTTAAATGTTGTCATGTATATATGTATGTACATGGTTATTTAATTTTATTTAAATTTTTTTGTTGTCACATAATGTAATGTAACATTATGTGACAACGTCTCCCTCATATACAGATCTATAGATGAGTAACATGAGTGTGCAAAACATTGTTCCCTTGCTATTTGAAAAATATGTTGTTAGAAACTATGTAGTTTGGGTGATGCTACATCATGAAGATTGATTCTATTAGTTGACACAAATATGTGGTTATTATTTGATAGAGTTCAACTTTTGATGTGTTAGTGCATTTACAACGTGGTGTGTAATTGTTGGACTAAGATCGATGTTATTGCATAGGTTATGTTGGTGGTTGAGGGCATGCTAACCATCTTGATGCATTGTTGCATGCCTTCTCTTTGTTGATTTGCTAGGTTTTTGTCTCGACTATGGAATATGCATTGTAGGTTCAATGTAAAAAAACTGCTCTAACTATTGTTTGCACACTAATATCTCATCAAAATGTATGCTATTGGTAGCTTAGTGTTAGTTAACTTAAATCTGTGCTAGTTACACTCAACCCTATCCATCTCTTAAATGCTAATTTTCTTCAAAATTTCTCTCAACAATGGTTAGTTGTATCTATTTCTTTTACAAACTCATTTGGCTCAATGTCGATAAAGTTTGCCTAAACTCATGGAAAGAAAGACTATTGAGAATAGATTAGGGTAGGGTTAGTAAATATTTTTAATGCAATTTTTTTTTAACCATTGAAAATTGGTAACTTGTTTGAGTGATTTGGGCTAGGTCTGGGATCAAACAAATTGGCTACCACTATAACTCAAGAGTATAGCCAACAACATCCAAGCCATATATACTAATAACTTACTTAGCAAGGGTTGATATGTCCAGAGACACAACGATGAGGGGGTCCCACTCCTAGGGGGCATCTACTCTTCTAACCTTATCACAATGAGTCAAATATATCATCAAAGATTTGAATCTATATAGAGAGTGTGCAAGACCTACCACCCAACCATCCAAACTATTACCCGTTAACAAATCTTCAATTGACCCACCTCAAAAACCTTTATGCTACCAATCATAGATTTAATACAATATTCAATGTATATGGTTAATACTATAAAGGTCTTCGACGTGGTACAATTTCATCTTCATATAATGAGGATGAGATTAGAGATAATATTAAAGAAAACATATTCGAGTTAAGCGATAAAAAAAGATCATTACTAAATTGTCTAGATTTTCCCATCACACCAAATTTATGAATATATTTTTCCAAATGCGATAGAAGTTAAAATGGCTCAACCTTAACCTTACTCCATAGTTAAGAAGTGAAAGCGTCAACGTTTTATCCCTTTTAAACTCACTTCGTGGCAATTTTATGTACTTTATTAAAAGCCTTCGATGCAATACAATCTTTCAACCTTGTGCTAAATAGCATTGATCGGAAAAGGCCAAGGGAGGGCGTTGGTGGGGTGGGGTATGGTATGGTAGGGTAGGGTGGGGTATAAGAGCAAATATGGTTTGAATCGAAGGTCACAACACACAAAACGACACCATTTATCTCAAGGGAAGGGAAGGCAAAACAAAAAATATGTGTATTCATTAAGTAGTAATGGCGTCTAGGACAGTGAAGGTTAACATAGTACCACACATAATCCAAGGATAATAAAGGTTAAGAAAGTTACAGAATCCATTTACAATGGAGTGGTTGGTGAGTGATGACTAAGCATTGAGTGGTGGTTATGTTTACAAATCCCTACTCTAGACAGAAGCCTTGACGTGTAGGTGTATGCTTACCTTTGTGTCCACTTCACTTCACTTCAATTATCTCCTCTAGGTAGGTGGAGGAGAGTCCATTCTCACTCTCCTTCAATAATGATATTACACAAGATACATGCGACATAAATCATAGAATTTCAAGATAGAAGTGGATTAAAAGTGCTTCGTTTTAGAAGATGGATAGGTAAAAGTGCTATAGTGTGCATTTTTAAAAGATGGTTAGGTTTATGGAAACATGTACTATAATCTACATTAGATGTTTGACCAAATGTCACCTAAACATCATATTGTCAATTTGTTTATTATTCACAATTTTAGGTTTAAATTTGTAACCATTCACTAAATATGCATTCTAATTCTAAAATTTAGAAAGAAAATATTTGACTTTAAGATTTTTTTTTTAATGATATGATTGTTAATACAGACAAAATAAAATTCATGATAATTAAATCCAAAAATATTATCTA
>ML783967.1:503242-553562 GCA_009831015.1 Picea engelmannii | reverse complement strand
TTTTTTTTTTGTGCCTAGAGCTCGCCAGCCTGTAGGTCCACCATCCAACATAAATGCAATGTTGAGCTAGCTAGCCCACAAGTCTACTTGTCAATTTGTATATCGCCCAACTATAGGCGCTATTTGCAGGGCACAAAACATTAGAGGCTCAATGTACAACCCGCAAGTCCGCTATTCAAATAAGTGGCTAAGTATGGAATAAGGGATCTGTGCATATTTGGTATGTATTTCTCATTTCTAGGAGCCCGCCAGCTCTGGAGTCTGCGTGTCAATTTGTATATCGCGGAAATCACTAGAAGTAGAATGTTGAGCTACCCAACCCGCAAATCTTCTTGTCAATTTGTATATCCCGGAGTTCTGGAAGCTATTTGTAAGGCACTGAACAATAGAGGCTTGTTTTTGACCCTGCCAGCCTAAGAACCCGTGATCCATAAACTATACATGCTCTATAAAATCTCAGCCACCCCGCAAGTCCGCTTGTCAATTTGTATATCGCGGAAGTGTGTGTGCTATTTATAGGACACATGACAATAGAGGCCTATCTTTTGAGCCTGCCATCCCAAGAACCCGCGATCCATAAAGTGTCCATGTATGGAATGCGATATCCATACATGCTCTATAAAATCTCATGTCCATACTTTATAAAGGTACATATTTAGTTTTGCCTGGTTTCAACACATACTGATCTGGTAACCATAGAGTTGGTGTTGCACATGAATTATGAAATATGCACTGGGAGTCAGACCTAGCCCTTTGGTTTCCTTAGCCAATTTTATGCCCGTGGGTCTCCCGCTATGTGTTATCAAACTCTCATTCCCCATGTTCCAAGAAATTTTACATTCTCTATAAAATCTCAACCACCTCGCAAATTCTCTTGTCAATTTGTATATCGCGGAAGTTTGTGTGCTATTTGTAGGACACATAACAATAGAGGCTTATTTCTTGAGCCCACCAGCTCGAGAACTCGCGATCTAGAAAGTGGCCAAGTATGGAATGTAATATCCATACATTCTCTATAAAATCTCATGTCCATACTTTGTAAAGGTACATATATAGTTTTTCCTGCTTTCTACACATACTGATCTGGTCAGCACACAATTGATGTTGCACATGAATTATGAAATATGCACTATGAGTTGGACCGAGCCCTTTGGTTTCCTTAGCCAATTTTATCCCCATGGGTCCCGCTCTACACCTTATCAAACTCTTGTTCCCCTTGTTTCGAATGTGCATCTTGCATTGAAAACTTGGTAATCCATTTCTATGCTCGTTGGTTCCCAGACGACAGAGTAGCAGATTTCATGTCCATATACTCTTGTGCCCAAGACTTCAGTGATCTACAATTGGACCCAGACTGGAATCTTGCGACTCATTTACTAATTTTATTTAATTAAATTGTACAATATCAATATTCATTATTAATAATTTAGTACTTGAAAATAATGTTTTTAGAAAATGTTAGCTATATAACATATATGTTATATGTTATACATGTAGACAATCACAATCTTGAACCCGCCAATCCTGGAGTCCACCTGTCAACTTGTATATCATGGAACTCCCAGTGTTGCATGGAGCACACGGGAAAATAGAGGTGCAATGTTGAGCGAGCCATCCCGAAGTCCGTTGATAAATTTGTATATCATGGAAGTCTGGGTGCTATTTGTAGGACACAGAACAATAGAGGCCCAATTTTCAGCCCGCCAGCCCGAGAACCTGCGATCCAAAAAGTGTTTGAGTATGGAATAAGGGATTCGTACATGCTCTATGAAATCTGATATCCAGACTTATAAAATTACATAAAGGTACTTTATAAATCTAATATCTTGCGCCCAAAACTTTGGTGATCCGCAATTGGACCCAGACTCAAACTTGCTACTCATTTGATAATTTTGTTTAATTAAATTGTACAATATCAATATTTAATATTGATATTTTGGTACTTGAAAATAATGTTTTTAGATAATATTAGATATATAACATATATGTTATATGTTATACATCCCACCAGTCCTACAGTTCGTCTGTTTTTTAGCACGCTTGTCCGATAACCCGCGATCCAAAAAGTGCCTTAAGTATGTAAGTCTGCTTGTCAATTTGTATATCGAGGAACTCCAAGTGATACCGACCGATACAAGTGCAATGTCCAACCAACCAATTAAATTGTGGAATATCAAAATTTGTATATTGCGAAACTCCGAACCGTAAACAATTGGTATCCTGGGCCCACCAACCTTGTTGTTCATCTGTCAGTTTGTATATCACGGAACTCTAAGTACTATTTGGAGGACAGGTAACAATATAAGTACAATGTTCAACCCGCAAGTCCGCTTCTCAATTTATATATCGTGCAAGTCTGGGTACTATTTTTAAGACACAGAGCAATAGAGGCCCACTTTTGAGCCCGTCAGCCCGAGAAATTGCTATCCAAAGACTGCACATGCTTCTCTTCACTATGCTTCCTGAGAGCCTACACAAAGTCACACTTTCCATACTTAGCCACTTTCCCGCAATTACCCAAATATGCAAACCCTTCGTTGAACTGCACCATCATGCCCTCTTACATTTTACGTGTTTTGCAGTCAAACATTCTGACTCATGCAGTTTCACCATTGGACACTCACCAGTTTCACCATGCAATTTTAGACTTGGCCATTCCTTCCTTGATTGCTCTTCCCCGTCACCTTAGCACGTGTCCATAATAAAAAATAATGTATATATATATATGTCTTGTTTCTAAATATTTAATGCTAACAGGTCATCGTGTAGGCACCGTCTAAGCTGTCATTGATGCGCGCAAGGCTCAAGAAGTTCTTCCATTAATGCAATATTTGCGGAGGCTTTTCTTATCCCTTCCCAGTCTTAATTTCAAATACCATGGAATTTCATTCACAGGCCGCCAGCTTGGTTCCTTCACGAAACCTCCAATCCTTAAATGTTCTTCACTGTAACCACCACCTTCGCACTTATAAGTATGCAATAATTAAGCTTTACTTCTAATAGGTCACCATACAAAACACATAGATATTGTCATTAATGAGGAGGTTTTCCATTCCCATGCATTGAACCAACGTTTCCAGGGGTTTATATTGTCCCCTTCGTTTCTTCATTTCAAGCAGCGTCTGGAGAAAACCAATGTTTTCATAAACTACTGGCAACAACTCCACAATAGTTTTGTAGAGATATAGTGAACATCTTCCTCACGAGCTTCCTGTGAAGAAGAAGGGAAAAATAATTGTAGGGGAGGCGGAGCAGCTCGAAAATTACAGTGAAAACATGGATCTTGACATTGATTTGGATAACATATTTTTCAACCTTGATCAGCCTGGAGACGCAATTCACCATGCCTACTCAATGGACATGGTTGATACCAAATTTTTTTACGAAGATGAATCCTTCGTATTCCAGAGTGTTTTTTTTGAAAGCAAATAAAAAAAAATAATCATTGAAAAAAGGGATGTAAAAAGTAAGAAAATAAAACATCATTCAGAACTTGACCTTACCAATATGCAGGTGTCCAAAATATCTCAACTTCACATGGAAACCAGAGATTCTCTTCATGATTCTGTTGGAGTCATTGAGGCCGAGAATGCCAGACTAAAGTACTGGATTAAGGAATTAGAGGAAGCTTTGTTTCCTATGCCATTGCTTGGCATTCCTTTGGAAATAGCCATGTTTGTGACTACCTGCACCCCTGCAGCAAATCTAAAAGGATCCTCCAACTTCCTTGCATATTGTAGAGGATATGTGGAGAAAAATATCAACAAAAGAATGGAACTGATTACTAAGTCCTAGGAAACATCACAGAATATGGATTCCCTAGGGAGAAGGGCACATAACTTGCTCCAACTTTTGCAGACGGATTTAAAAAATGAAGAAACTTTCTATTTGCACACGGTCATCCCTTTTTCCTTTCATGTCAACAACATGCTAGACACGACAAGAAGACAACATGATCTTCCATCCAAAAACCAGCTCACTCAATTAGAAGTATGTTGGAAAGAGAAGGTGAATAACCTATATCTCATCGCCCAATCATGTGAGCAAGAAATATCAAAGAAAGAAACATTATTCACAAAGCTCATGAAAATAGAGTTAGCAGGAAGGACAAATGACTTCCAGAACCCCATCTTAATCATCAACTCACTGATGTTAACCAAGCAAGCTTTCGATAAACAAGTTGATAATTTTAAGGCCTTGTCTTTAGAAAATTTTTACAGGATTCTTGAATATCATGAAGACGAGGTGGACAACTGGCCAGTCTGGTATTCGGTACAGAATGGAGACATTCATCAGGCTCTGTGTAATCTTTCTATTGATCTAAGAGAACAAGAAAATGAACTTTTCAAAATTAAAATCCAGAATGACATCAACGTCACCCCCTTGAGAAGCTATATTGAAGAGAACTTGAAGTGGGTTGCCGACGAAATCCAACAGGAAAATGCATAAATCCTTTGTTTATCAATCCAATTATTCAAGCAGACCGGCGACCAAAACCAACAGGAAAAGGCATCAGCAAGAAAATACCAAAATTACTTATATGTACCATGCCTGTAAGTGTATAGTGATAGTTCTTTGTTTATCAATCCACTTATTCCACCTTTTCTGAGTAGAAATCTATAGCCAAAAACTATTATCTTCCCATTTCTACTTTTTAGGTATTACACTCTACTATGTCCAAATTCTTCTTTCCATAGTCCTATTTCTTGTACATATTTATCTTATGGTCCGCGGGAGCTCCAATCCCAGTCTATATGACAAACACATTTACATTTCTAGGGATATGTAACAAACTGTTATTTTTTTTTATATATTCCCAATAAAACTATTCTTTTGTCTCTTTATATATTTATGTGTTCCTAGATTTTTATCTTCAGCTATGCTAAATATGAAGACATTCTGTTTATTTTATTTCAATTCTCTTTTTTTCTGATGCATATTTTCTCCTTCCTGGTCATTTTCAAAATTAATTATGAGATAAATCACTCACTCAAATTTGATATATCATATTTCTCTCT
Source organism: Picea engelmannii (assembly GCA_009831015.1). Lineage (NCBI taxonomy): Eukaryota > Viridiplantae > Streptophyta > Pinopsida > Pinales > Pinaceae > Picea > Picea engelmannii. The sequence continues at coordinate 548,544 of ML783967.1, read as the reverse complement.
CTCAAGAAATGACATACCCTCTATACACGTGAGTAGCAAAAAATTAGTGAACACAATTTTATGACATTTATATAAAATAACAATAAAACATGTTATATATTCCTGGAAATTTAAAAACACACACACACACACACACACACACACACACACACACACACACACACGTGTGTGTGTGTGTGTGTGTGTGTGTTTTTAAATTTCCAGGAATATATAACATGTTTTATTTTTATTTTATATAAATGTCATAAAATTGTGTTCACTAATTTTTTGCTACTCACGTGTATAGAGGGTATGTCATTTCTTGCATCTTTACCACCTGTCCTTCATACTGCTTGCCACAAAGGCTCTTAAAATTAAAATAGTCTGCAAGTCCGCTTGTCAATTTGTATATCATGAAACTTTGGGTGCTCTTTCTAGGCCATGTAACAACATAGGCCCAATCTTCAGCCCGCCAGCCCGATAACCCGTGATCCAAAAACTGCCTAAGTATGAAATGAGGGCTCTGTGCATGCTCTATAAAATCTCATCCTCGTACTTTACAAAAGTACATATTTCATATGTATAAAAGTAAATATCTACTTTTTAAAATTACATATTTGGTATGTATAATTTATGTTGTCCAGGAACCTATAATTTGATAAATTTCCATTTCTTGTGTCCATGAGCCCCTATTTTAAAGAAAACTAATTCGGGAATGCTATTGTTTTGCTCCTTTTGTCCACCACCCTATGTAACAAACATTAGTACTATTTTTTTGTGCTTTTGTCCATCGGCGTATGTAAAGAAAACTGATTCATGAATGCTAAATTTTTTGGATACGATCCCCTTAAAATTCAAATAATCCACAAGTCCAATTGTCAATTTGTATATCACATAACTATCGGTGCTATTTGTAGGACACAAAACAACAAAAACCCAATTTTCAGGTCCCCATCCCGAGAACCCGCGATCCAAAAAATGACTAAGTATGGAATGATGGTTTCGTGCATGCTCTATATATCTAGTTAATCAAATTACATATTTGGTATGTATAATTTATGCTGTCTAGGAGCCCTTGTTTTAAAGAAAACTAATTTGGGAATGCTAGTTTTTTTGTGTTTTTGTCCACGAACCTATGTAACAGACATAGGTCCTTAAAATTCAAATAGTCCACAAGTCTGATTGTCAATTTGTATATCGTGGAACTCTGGATGATATTTGTAGGGCACAAAACAATAGAAGCCCAATTTTCAGCCCGAGAACCCGCAATCCAAAAAATGGCTAAGTATGGGGCTCCGTGCATGCTCTAGAAAATCTCATCTCCATACTTTATAAAGGTACATATTTTGTATGTATAAAAGTAAATATCTACTTTATAAAATTACATACTTGGTATGTATAATTTATGTTGTCCAGGAACTTATAAGTTGATAGATTTCAATTTCTTGTGTCTAGGAGCCCCTATTTTAAAGAAAACTAATTCAGGAATGTTATTTTTTTCATACTTTTGTCCACAAGCCTATGTAACAGACGTCAATACTATTTTTATGTTTTTTTTTCCACTAGCGTATGTAAAATGTATGTAAGGAAAACTAATTCAAGAATGCTAATTTTTTTGGACACGATCCCCTTAAAATTCAAATAGTCCGCAAGTTCGATTGTTAATTTGTATATCGCGAAACTCTCGATGCTATTTGTAGGGCACATGACAACATATGCCCAATTTTCATCCCTCCAGCCTGAGAACCCGGAATGAGGGTTTCATGCATGCTCTATATATCTACTTAATCAAATTACATATTTGGTATGTATAATTTACGTTGTCCAGGAACCTATAATTTGATAAATTTCAATTTCTTGTGCCCAGGAGCCCTTGTTTTAAAGAAAACTAATTCGGGAATGCTAGTTTTTTTGTGTGTTTTTGTCCATGAACCTATGTAACAGATGCAGGCCCTTAAATTTCAAATAGTCCGCAAGTCTGATTGTCAATTTGTATATTGCGGAACTCTGGGTGCTATTTGTAGGCCACAGAACAACACAATCCCAATTTTCAGCCTGCTAGCCCGAGAACCCGCGATCCAAAAATTCAAATAGTTCTCAAGTCCGGTTGTCAATTTGTATATCGCGGAACTCTCGGTGCTATTTGTAGGGAACATAATAAAAAAAGCCCAATTTTCATCCTGAGAACCCAGAATGAGGGTTCTGTGCATGCTCTATATACCTACTTAATCAAATTGCATATTTGGTATGTATAATTTATGTTGTCTAGGAACCTATAATTTGATATATTTCAATTTCTTGTGTCCAGAAGCCCTTGTTTTAAAGAAAACTAATTTAGGAATTCTTAATTTTTTATGCTTTTGTCCACGAGCCTATGTAACAGACGTAGACCCTTAAATTTCAAATAGTCCACAAGTTTGATTGTCAATGTGTATGTCACGGAACTCTGGGTGCTATTTGCAGGGCACAGAACAACATAAGCCCAATTTTCAGTGCACCAGCCCGAGAACCTACATGCTCTATATATCTACTTAATCAAATTATATGTTTGATATGTATAATTTATACTGTCTAGGAACCTATAATTTGATAAATTTCAATTTCTTGTGTCCAGGAGCCCTTGTTTTAAAGAAAATTAATTCCAAAATACTAGTTTTTTTGTTCTTTTGTCCACGAACCTATGTAACAAACGTAGGCCCTTAAATTCCAAATAGTCCACAAGTCCGATTGTCAATTTGTATGTTGCGGAACTCTCGCTACTATTTGTAGGGCACGGAATAACAAAGCCCAATTTTAAGCATGCCAGCCTGAGAACCCGCAATCCAAAAACCGGCAAGTATGGAATCTCATTCTCATACTTTATAAAAGTACATATTTCGTATGTAGAAAAGTAAATATCTACTTTATAAAATTACAAATTTGATATGTAAAATTTATGCTGTCCAGGAACCTATAATTTGATCAATTTCAATTTCTATTGTGTCCACAAGCCCTTGTTTTAAAGAAAACTAATTAAGGAATGCTAATTCTTTTGTGTTTTTCTCCACGAACCTATGTAACCGACGTTACTACTATTTTTTGGTGTTTTTGTCCACCAATGTAGAAATGATGGATTTTTTGTGTCCAAGAACCTTTTAAATGTTAATAATTTTTGATAAATTTCGGGAAAAAACTAATTCGGGAATACTATATTCTGCATGGAAACCACATGTACTTGAACTTCCTACCCATGTGTCTGTACTCGGTCGCATTTATTCCCATTCCAACCTAGAAGAGACTACGTTGCCATGCAACATTTGTTATAAAAAGTATTTAAATAATCTCTCTACTTCAAAATTACATTGAAATGGTTAGTCTTATGACTAATAATCCCAACATTAAATATTATAGAATCCATATAAAATGTTTTACATAATTTTTATTACAAGTTATTTCTAAAGCAATGTCTAAAGATCCAACTTTATGTGAGAAAAAAGAGTGCATTTAAAGAAATGTTATTTAGGCTTCGGTTAACATGAAATAATGTTTAAATTAATACTATTTAAAAAACAAATAAGATCATAGTAAAATAAATAATGATAATAATAAATAATAAGTTAATATTATTTAAAAAATAAATAAGATAATAAGAAAATAAATAATGATAATAATAAATAATAAATATTAACACTAGTGAAAATATTATTAATGATAAAATGTTAGCATAGCTTGGTTCTCTAGTAAAAAGCAACATTACCACTCATCACTTTCATGAGTGGCATATTAATTCCGTGGCATATTAATTCCTTATAACATAGTCAAGATTTTTTTATTATGTATTATTGATATAGTTGTTAATAAGATGCGTCTATACAATTATTCTTCTAACCCTTATGACCCCAATATAATCACTTACTAAGAACTATGACCCGTATTTACTATACCCCTTTACCCAATATTGCATGGTTGAAGTTGACCATCACAACAAAGTTACAAAGCCAAATAGGGAATATCAAGGATGATTACCAAGATGAGATCATATGGTAACATAAGGTAACACCACTTGTTGTGTACTTGGATGCCTCCCTTGCCATCAAGGCACTATAATCAATTCCTTCTACCATTTATGAGTCATTTTGGCCTTAAACAACAACTTAATCGATTTCATATGTAACATCAAAGGAAAAATATATTGCATATAAATCATAATAAAAATTCAACATAGGTTCACATTCATGTTTATTAAGAACATTTCCATCTATTTGAATTATTTTCTTCAACAAAAATCACATAAGCAAACTATATCAAGGAAAGTAACAAACATAAACCCAAAACAAAGTTAATCACTTATCTTTTTCATGAATATTGTGTCTGCAAAACTAGTTGTAAAGGAGCACTTCATTTCCCAACCATAAGAGTCAGCATTAGAAGCCACTCCCAACATAATATATGAGACCACGAGAGTGAAGGATGGATATTGGGCTCTATTTCTCACCCATTTGGCAATCCACAATACTCAAGCATATAGACTAAACCAAACACCTACTATTGTTTCACTTAGTGAAATTTTCTTCAAGAATCTCACCCAATATTCAATCAATCACATACCTCTTCCTCTCTAGCAGACACAACAAAAGGTAGATCTCCTTTTCTTGCTATACAATCCATAAGAAATATATCCCCTCTTGTACTTCAATGTATGCATGAAGAGTTTAATCTTTTGATTGGTCTTTGTAATTAAATGGAATTGGTAGACCTTGGCTCATTTATAGTTGATAGCTATTTCATTCAAGTGGCTCATGGGATTTCAAGCTACATAGTCTCTTGGCTCACTCTATAACCATTAAATCTTCCTTTAAAATTATCCAATGCATTCTCCTACTATCAACAAACCCTCTAGCTTGCCACATGCTCCCTAATCACTCAATGTCTTGGGGTTCTCTTATTGAATATATGAAATATTGCAATCAAAGAAGGGCATATATGTTCCTCCTTCTGGCCTCAAGAAGAATCGAAAAATGATGGATGAATCTCCCACCAATGGAAGTCTACACATTGTGTATTCTCCTCTTGCATGGTCCATACATAACTTCCCAAGAAGCACGATGAATTATTATAAGAACACCTCAAGTCAATAATGGATGAGGAAGATTTAATACATCATGATAAAAAAGGTAGTACTTCTCCAAAGGAATGTGCAATATTATTTTTATGGGTTTCTCTTCTCAAAGACCCCATTTCCTCATCTCCTCTTGTTGAATCATATCCCCCTTGTTGGCAAGGAAGATTTAATATAGCATTGGTAAAAATGTATTACTTTTTGAAAGAAAATGGGACAATGTTATTCTATAAAAAATGACTATCTCTACTTAAAGATCCCCTCTCCTCTTCCCCTCTACTGGACTCATAACCTCCTTGTTATTGTTCAAATTTTAATTAAAAAGTACCTAGGCAATTATTTTTCATCCCTAAGCGCCTAAGAGGTGAGAAAGTGCCTAATGTGGACCCTAGTCATTTAATTTGTGAGATGAAAATTAAAAGGTGAATTTATGAATTTAGTGAGGGGGTGAGTGAAGAGACACTCAATCTCATCCACTCATCTAATCTAATCTCAGCCATTGGATTAAGAAACTCCTCACCTACCTCATGAGGTCGATTAGGGTTGGAGGGTGCACCCATTGTTGTGTTGTTCATTCATTGTTGAGAGAGAGAGAGAGAGAGCATTTTCGAGCTTGAGAAGAGGCCATTTTTGTAGAGCTAGGGCATGCATTCCAAGGCTGCTATCTAGCACAAAAATCGAGACAAGGAGTTCAACATATACAAGAGGTTGTACAACATGGATTTCAAGGTCTGTATAGTCTTTTGTATGCACAGAAATCAAGAAATAGAACAACATTTATTTCGGTCCCTACAATCGTACTTTCGCACATATTTCAAGGAGGGACAAACTGCCATACTCAGGCCGTACCGTACAGTATTTTCTTGGCACAGAAATTGAGGCAGGTTGCTGTGTGGTTTTTCTGGAAAGTTTGGCATGGTTTTCAAGGAAGTCGTACAACCATTAATGCACCCAGGAAATTGTTGATACTGTTGGCACGAATTTCTAGGTGACTGTATAGCATTTGGAGGCACAAAAATCAAGGAGAAGACCTGTAATTAATTGCAGAAAATTCTAAGAAAGAGTTTTGTGGAGTTTTGCTCATTTTCCCATGTGAAGATGTGGCACGGTTATCGAGATAAGTTTTTCATTTAAATTTTTGAAGATGAACATGCTATAATAGAATTTCTCTGAAGCTCCTAAATAATAAAAACTCCCTCTCTCATTGTTTTTCCCCTTGTGGGTTTTTCCAGGGTCGTTGTTAGACCAAAAATCACTGTGTCAATATTTTTTCTGATTTTATGTGCTATTGATATTTTATTTCTGTGTTATAAATGATGTTCAGAATCCTCATGTTTCAGTTATGAAAATTATTTTTTGTTGAGTTTTATTTGTTGTTATAAAACTGGGTTTGGGCATTAAACATTGGCTGAAAAATCAGCGAGACTGAAACCGGGTTGCGGTTTGAAATTTTACATGGTATCAGAGCTGAGTTGAAAGAAGCAGAGATATTTCAGAAAGTCAGAAAGTTGGGACAACAGTCACTTCATAGGGCATATTTTTGAATTTTTCATTTGTAGCAGAAAGGGGTCAATGGCTAGAGGTTTGAGAGTTGAGGACAGACTTGATGGGGAAGCAAATTTTGGTGCTTGGAAGGAGAGGATGATCTTTCTGTTGCAAGAAAATGAGTTGTGGGACATTGTGGAAAATACCGCAACTCATCCTATGGTGGTACCTACTGATGCTAGTCTTCTTGCAGCTTATAATAAGAAGAGTATAAAGGCTAAGAGTATTATTCTTGATGCCATCAAGGACCATTTGATTCCTCACTTGACGGGGATTACAAATGCCTATGAGATGTGGGAGTCTTTGACTAAATTGTATCAGAGTACAAATGAGAACCAGAAAATGGTTTTGAGGGAAAAACTAAAGAGCATAAAAATGACCAAGGCTGAAAATGTGGTCACATACCTCATTAGATTGACATAGGTGAGAGATGATCTTGGAGCTATGGGGGAGGCCATAGTTGATAGTGAGCTTGTGAGAACAACATTGAATGGAGTTTCCAAACAATGGGTTATTTTTGTGGAGGGAATTGTTGCTAGGGAGAAGCTTCCCAACTGGGACGTCTTTGGGATGACTTTGTTCAGGAGGAGACCCGAAGAGGTTATGTACATGGAAGTTCATCTATAGTTCATGAGGAGGAGAATGTGGATATTGCTACTAGCAACAAGAAGAAGTTCAAAACGGGTCCAAAGGGAGGAAACAAGCCCAAGGGTGAAGGGAAGAAATACATGAACAAATTCAAGTGCTTTGCATGCCATAAGTTTGGGCACTATGCTGGTTAGTGTCCTAATAAGAAGAAGAAACAAACAACAACTTCAACAATGGTGGAAGATTTTTCCACCAAGTTTGACAAGGATTTTTCCTTGGTTGTGTGTCTATCCATGAAGACCACTCATTCAGATACTTGGTATATTGACAGTGGTGCCTCTCACCATATGACAGGGGTTCGTGAGCACTTGGCAGACCTCACACAGATTGGAGATGTTGAGGTAGTGCTTGGAGATGACCGGGTGGTCAAAGTAGTTGGTTGTGGGACTGTATCATTTCAGAGGGAGTCTTTGATAGAGGTTCTATATGTTTCCGGCTTGAAGAAAAACTTAGCGTCAGTTTCTACTATTGAGGAGAGGGGCTTTGAGGTCTTGTTCCGTGATGGGAAGGTGCTCCTTTACCTAAAGGGGTCTAGTATCACTTAGACCAAAGTGATTGGAACTAGACATGAGAAGTTGTACAAGCTTATGTTCCAGCCAGCGAGAGCATTGATTCATACTACCAATAGCAGTGACCTATGTGAGTTATGGCACAGGAGGATGGAACATTTTCACCATGGGGATTTGAGGGTAATGAGGGAGATGGTGACAAGAGTTCCAGATTTCAGTTCATAGAACCATGAGTTGTGCAAGGGGTGTGCTTTGGGAAAGTACACCAAGACTACTTTTCCGAGTAGTGATAGTAGAGGAGCAGGGATTCTTGATCTTATACATTCAGATGTATGTGGCCCAATGTCTTCGGCATCATTGATTGGTTTTCTATAATATGTTGTATTCATTGATGACTTCTCACGTAAGTCTTGGATTTTATTCATGAAGACCAAAGGACAGGTGTTTAGTCAGTTCCAAGAGTTCAAAGCTCTTGTGGAGAACCAGACAGGAAAGAAAATAAGAGTTCTGAGGATAGACAATGGGGGTGAGTATACCTCCAAGGAGTTCATGGACTTCTATGCAGGAGAGGGAATCAAGAGAGATTTGACTGTTCCTTACAACCCACAAAAGAATGAGGTTGCAGAGAGGAAGAATAGGGCCATTGTTGGGGCTACAAGAGCCATGCTACATGATCAGGGGCTGCCACTATTTCTATGGGCTGAGGCATGCTACATTGAAGTTTATCTGCAGAACATGAGTCCTCACAAGGCTGTGGGGAGCATGACTCTTGAGAAGGATTTTTTTGGGAAGAAGCCTGAGGTGGGGCACCTTCGGATTTTTGGGTGCATCACTTATTCACATCTCCCTTCTGAGAAGAGGACAAAGCTGGAGTCAACGATAGAGAGAGGGATCTTTGTTGGGTACAGTGATACTTCAAAGGCTTTCTGTATATACCTTCCTTCCTCAAGGAAGATTGTCTTGAGGAGGGATGTCAGATTTGAGGAGGACGAAGTCTTTAGGAAGTCCAGGGCGAACAAAGAGGGGTGAGCAGTCTCTTCACCTCAGATTCATGTGAGTTCGCAACAAACTATAGTGACACAAACTTTGGGGCCACCAGTTTCGGGGATGACAGTTTCACAAGTGACAAGGCCACAAGATTCAGGTTCATAGGCTACTAGTCCACACGTTTCAGGATCGAGTACTCCAGAGTCTACTTCAGGATCACTGTCTTCAGGAGATGGGGTTGAGCAGGGAGAGTCCCCTCCACGGGACACTACTTTAGAGAGGAGGAAGCCCAAGTGGCTTCATGATACTTTGAGGGAGGAACAGGGTTCGGTGGGGAATCCCAGACAGGCAGTGAGGGAAAGTAAACCTCCCGAGAGGTTTTGTAGCTACATCGCGATGGTAAGAAGTATTCAGGATTATGAGCCTTCCACTTTTGAGGAGGCTTCTGGTAGACAGGTTTGGAGAGATGCCATGATGGAAGAGTACAATTCCATCATGAAGAATGATGTCTGGGAAGTTGTTCCTAGAACTGAGGGGAAGTCAGTGGTGACTTCCAGGTGGCTTTATAAACTAAATCATGATGTAGATGGTAGCATTGAGAAGTACAAAGATCTATTTGTGGTTCGAGGGTTTTCACAGGTTGAGGGATTTGACTGTGATGAGACCTTTGCATCAGTTGCTAGATATACTTTGATGAGGTCGGTGATCTCCATTACAACAGAGATGGGTTGGAAGATCCACCATATGGATGCGAAGACCGCATTTCTGAATGGTCTTATATAGGAGGAGGTATATATTGAGAAGCCATTGGGATTTGAGGTGCATGGGAGAGAGTCTCATGTATGTAGACTGAAGAAGGCATTGTATGGGCTGAAACATGCTCCCCAGAGCTTGGTATTCTAGGATAGATGCCTATTTGCAGTAGTTGGGTTTTGTGAAGAGTGAGGCAGAGCCCAACCTATACTACATTGTGGTTGGAGAGGATCCTCTCATTCTTCTACTATATGTGGATGATCTTTTCATTACAGGAGCAGAGAGACTCATCAATATCTGCAAGGAGAGCCATGCTTCAAAGTTTGAGATGAATGATATCGGACTGATGCATTACTTTTTGGGATTGGAGGTTTGGCAGGAGTCTGGACACATCTTCCTGGGATAGGGGAAGTATGTGTCTAACATTCCGAGTAGATTTCAGATGGAGGATTGTAGGCCCATGACCACTCCCATGATTACCAACTGGAAGAAGCTTCATGCTTTTGAGTCACGGTTGGTGGATTCCACTTTGTATTGTCAGTTGATTGGGTCATTGATGTATTTGGTCAATACTAGGACATATATTTGTTTTTCCATCAACACTCTCAGTCAGTTCATGGTGGATCCTAGGAGAGTGCACTGGGTGGCAACAAAACATGTGCTCAAGTATCTTTGTGGTATGGTACATTATGGTCTGGACTATCAGAGAGGAGATGGAGTTGATTTGGTTGGCCATATCGATTTAGAGTGGGCAGGATGTGTCAGTGACAGGAAGAACACTTAAGGGTGTTGTTTCGGATTGGGCTCAACAATTGTGTCATGGTTCAGTCGAAAGAAAAAGTCAATGGATTTGAGTTTTGTAGAGGCTGAGTATATGTCAGCCAATCAAGCCAGTTGTGAGGCCCTTTGGCTTCGCAAGTTTCTAGTAGGATTGTTCGGTGTGCAGTTGAGGTCTACCGTGATTTACTATAATAATCAGAGTTGCATCAAACTCTTGGAGAATCCAGTTTTTCATGATAGGTCTAAGCATATCGATATTTGTTATCACTTCATCCGTGACTATGTTTAGAGAGGAGTTGTGGATCTACAATACATATCTATAGAGGAGCAGGTTGTAGACATACTCACCAAGGCGTTGGGCAGAGGCAAGTTTGTATTTTTCAGGGACAAGCTTAGAGTGGTGATTAACACTTTCCTTGGTAAGAGGGAGTGTTAAAATTTTAATTAAAAAGTACCTAGGCAAGTGTTTCTCATCCCTAGGCACCTAAGGGGTGATAAAGAGCCCAATGTGGACCCTAGTCATTTAATTTGTGAGATGCAAATTAAAAGGTGACTTTATGAATTTGGTGAGTGAAGAGACACTCAATATCATCCACTCATCTAATCTAATCTCAGCCATTGAATTAAGAAACTCCTCGCCTACCTCATGAGGTCGATTAGGGTTGGAGGGCGCACCTAATGTTGGGTTGTTCATTCATTGTTGAGAGAGAAAGAGAGAGAGCATTTTCAAGCTTGAGAAGAGGTCACTTTTGCAGAGCTAGGGAACACATTCCAAGGATGCTATCTAGCACATAAATCATGGCGAGGAGTTCAGCATATACAGGAGGCCATACAACACAGATTTCGAGGCTCGTATAGTCTTTTTTATGCACAGAAATCAAGGAACAAAACAACATTTATTTCACTCTGTATGGTACGGATTTATCAGTACGCACAACCGTACTTTGGCACATATTTTGAGGAGAGATACACTGTCTTACTCAAGCCGTATCATACGGATTCCTTACAGGTCTGTACAGTCTTTTCTTGGCATAGAAATCGAGGCAGGTTGCTGTGTGGTTTTTTCTGGAAAGTTTGGCATGGGTTTCAAGGCGGTCGTACAACCATTAATGCACTTGGAAAATTGTTGAGACTGTTGGCATGAATTTCTAGGTGACCGTACAACATTTTGGAGGCAAAGAAATCAAGGAGCAGACCTGCAATTAATTGCAAAAAAATTTGAGAAAGAGTTTTGTGGAGTTTCACTCATTTTCCTGTGTGGAGACTTGGCACAGTTATCGAGATAAGTTTGTCATTTAAATTTCTGAAGATGAACATGCTGTAATAGAATTTCTCTGAATCTCCTAAATAATAAAAACTCCCTCTCTCACTGGTTTTCCCCTTGTGGGTTTTTCCAGGGTTGTTGTTAGACTGAAAATCACCGTGTCAATATTTTTTTTGATTTTATGTGCTTCTGATATTTTATTTCCGCGTTATAAATGATGTTCAGAATCCTCATGTTTCAGTTCCGAAAATTATTTTCTGCTGAGTTTTATTTGTTGTTATAAAATTGGGTTTGGGCATTAAACATTGGCTAAAAAATCAACAAGAATGAAACTGGGTTGGGGTCTGAAATTTTACAGTTATTTCGTAACAACATATTTAATCGTGTTTTTATTATATTTTATATTAACCTTTGCATAATACAACACTCACCATGGTAACATTACCTCATAAAAATAATAATACATAAATTACACATAAATCACTAAGTTTATGTATGAGACATCCATTATTCTCTAGTTAAATATTGACCTTAAACTTCATATTAGAAATATTTACATAGTATATTGATATTTTGCATTACAAAGTTATTATGACTCAACCCTCTTCACTTAAGTATTTTGCACTACAAGGTTATTATGACTCAACCCTCTTCACTTAAGACCCATCAATTAATTGGGTTATATACATAGTTTTTATCTAACAGATATCAATGATTAGAGCTAACGTATTACACCACTTTGACAAAGAAAGGTTATTATGACTCAACCCTATTCACTTAAGACCCATCAGTTAATTGCATTATATACATAGTTTTTATCTAATAGATATCAATGATTAGAACTAACGTATTACACCACTTTGACAAGGAACCAATGTTTAAAAAAAAATAAAAATGTATATATTAATATTTACGCTTAGTGCAAATATATCATGTGACCTTGTGACCTTTCTAAATAATTGGTTGATATTATATTTATATAAAATAAGTGCAAGCACAATGACAATCACTTAGAAACTAATACATGAAGGATGCCAAAATTGTAAAACGCATGATATAAACTCGTTGTAAAATGTAGATACATAAATATATTTATGTATATTAAACATAATATAACTTGATTGTGACGTTATTTATCTAATGAGGTTGGCATCATATATATATACATATACGAAATGGTCTCTGAGCCAAAATACATTGAGATAAATCATCTTAAATATTATAATCATGTATGTAACAAAATAACATGATGTAATTATAATCGGTGTAAATATGTTTTAAACCTGGATTTATTAATAATTAAAAGAAGTTGTTGGCCAAGGTCAATTTGATCCTCTTCCCAAGGATCTTGGATGAGGTAACCCAAGGACAACCATTGAATTTAACTATTATCCATGTATAATTCATACTAGATTTAACCAACTATTTACTCTACGTTATTGATATTCTGTCTTCTTCTTGTCTCTAGAGTTTTTTAGTGGCATGTTTTGTCCAAGCTATCAGTGTAGATAAAAGATATTGATATTGATATTATTGAGAAAAACAAGCTATCAATGTAGATAAAAGATATTATCATTATCACCTAGACGATTAGACATTCAATATGTAGATACAAAATTTTAAGGTGTAATTTTTTTATTATTTAATTCCATGTTATATATCAATTTCTTCATATTGAATGATAACAAAATTACATCTTAAGAAATTTGATCATTCTTGGTGCTTGATAGATTTGGGTTTAAGATAAATCTACGCTAGTTTATTTTCTTAAATGTTGTCATGTATATATGTATGTACATGGTTATTTAATTTTATTTAAATTTTTTTGTTGTCACATAATGTAATGTAACATTATGTGACAACGTCTCCCTCATATACAGATCTATAGATGAGTAACATGAGTGTGCAAAACATTGTTCCCTTGCTATTTGAAAAATATGTTGTTAGAAACTATGTAGTTTGGGTGATGCTACATCATGAAGATTGATTCTATTAGTTGACACAAATATGTGGTTATTATTTGATAGAGTTCAACTTTTGATGTGTTAGTGCATTTACAACGTGGTGTGTAATTGTTGGACTAAGATCGATGTTATTGCATAGGTTATGTTGGTGGTTGAGGGCATGCTAACCATCTTGATGCATTGTTGCATGCCTTCTCTTTGTTGATTTGCTAGGTTTTTGTCTCGACTATGGAATATGCATTGTAGGTTCAATGTAAAAAAACTGCTCTAACTATTGTTTGCACACTAATATCTCATCAAAATGTATGCTATTGGTAGCTTAGTGTTAGTTAACTTAAATCTGTGCTAGTTACACTCAACCCTATCCATCTCTTAAATGCTAATTTTCTTCAAAATTTCTCTCAACAATGGTTAGTTGTATCTATTTCTTTTACAAACTCATTTGGCTCAATGTCGATAAAGTTTGCCTAAACTCATGGAAAGAAAGACTATTGAGAATAGATTAGGGTAGGGTTAGTAAATATTTTTAATGCAATTTTTTTTTAACCATTGAAAATTGGTAACTTGTTTGAGTGATTTGGGCTAGGTCTGGGATCAAACAAATTGGCTACCACTATAACTCAAGAGTATAGCCAACAACATCCAAGCCATATATACTAATAACTTACTTAGCAAGGGTTGATATGTCCAGAGACACAACGATGAGGGGGTCCCACTCCTAGGGGGCATCTACTCTTCTAACCTTATCACAATGAGTCAAATATATCATCAAAGATTTGAATCTATATAGAGAGTGTGCAAGACCTACCACCCAACCATCCAAACTATTACCCGTTAACAAATCTTCAATTGACCCACCTCAAAAACCTTTATGCTACCAATCATAGATTTAATACAATATTCAATGTATATGGTTAATACTATAAAGGTCTTCGACGTGGTACAATTTCATCTTCATATAATGAGGATGAGATTAGAGATAATATTAAAGAAAACATATTCGAGTTAAGCGATAAAAAAAGATCATTACTAAATTGTCTAGATTTTCCCATCACACCAAATTTATGAATATATTTTTCCAAATGCGATAGAAGTTAAAATGGCTCAACCTTAACCTTACTCCATAGTTAAGAAGTGAAAGCGTCAACGTTTTATCCCTTTTAAACTCACTTCGTGGCAATTTTATGTACTTTATTAAAAGCCTTCGATGCAATACAATCTTTCAACCTTGTGCTAAATAGCATTGATCGGAAAAGGCCAAGGGAGGGCGTTGGTGGGGTGGGGTATGGTATGGTAGGGTAGGGTGGGGTATAAGAGCAAATATGGTTTGAATCGAAGGTCACAACACACAAAACGACACCATTTATCTCAAGGGAAGGGAAGGCAAAACAAAAAATATGTGTATTCATTAAGTAGTAATGGCGTCTAGGACAGTGAAGGTTAACATAGTACCACACATAATCCAAGGATAATAAAGGTTAAGAAAGTTACAGAATCCATTTACAATGGAGTGGTTGGTGAGTGATGACTAAGCATTGAGTGGTGGTTATGTTTACAAATCCCTACTCTAGACAGAAGCCTTGACGTGTAGGTGTATGCTTACCTTTGTGTCCACTTCACTTCACTTCAATTATCTCCTCTAGGTAGGTGGAGGAGAGTCCATTCTCACTCTCCTTCAATAATGATATTACACAAGATACATGCGACATAAATCATAGAATTTCAAGATAGAAGTGGATTAAAAGTGCTTCGTTTTAGAAGATGGATAGGTAAAAGTGCTATAGTGTGCATTTTTAAAAGATGGTTAGGTTTATGGAAACATGTACTATAATCTACATTAGATGTTTGACCAAATGTCACCTAAACATCATATTGTCAATTTGTTTATTATTCACAATTTTAGGTTTAAATTTGTAACCATTCACTAAATATGCATTCTAATTCTAAAATTTAGAAAGAAAATATTTGACTTTAAGATTTTTTTTTTAATGATATGATTGTTAATACAGACAAAATAAAATTCATGATAATTAAATCCAAAAATATTATCTACGATATTTTTGTATATAACAACAACAACTTGCACGAAGTGCTTTCATACAAATATTTTATAATAGATGTTTATCACAAGTTCAACTTGAATTATAGCATTGAGTAAAGGATAAATGGAGCGTGGAAAGATTATTACGGGATTGAAAATAATTGTAAATCAATGGATCTTTGGATATGGAATAAAAAAAAGTCCTCTTTGACACTCTTGTGACTCTAAAATTTTTACATGGATGCGAGGTTTGGGGATGCAGTATCTCTAGAGATTCATGGAGAAAGATAGAGCAGATCCAAAGGAATTTAATAACCTACAATCTCAAAATTAAAGGAAATACATCATATCCTTTCCTCCTCATAGAAGCAATCCTTTCCTCCATTGAGATCATGGCTATGACTAGATACCTAATGTATAAGAACAAGTTAAACAACATGGAAGACAAGAGGCCTCCTAAAATTGCTTCAAACTGTAGCCAAAACCACCTTCAGGTCAAGCGAGGATGGCATAAGGATGCCTGGGCTTGGCTAAACCATTGGGGAATAAAGGAAGAGATCATATTGTAGAATAAGGATAATATTAAAAATATTATTACAACAAAAATTAAGGAGAAATTGTGGTGAGATAAAGTGTTAGAGGGAAAAAGGAAATTAAGATATTATAAGGATGTGATCAACCATAGTCTAGAAGATCAAAAGTATCTCTATGTCTTGAATAGTGTAAATAAGAAAATAAACATTGCTAAAATAAGAACAAATTATCATGATCTTCATAGTGAAACTGGGTGTTGGTCGACTCCCAAAATATTGTGGGATGAAAGAGTCTACCAGCTTTGTGACACTAAGAGGGTTGAAGATGAAAATCAATTTCTCTTACAGTGTCCAACATATACTCATATTAGATCTCAATTTCATAATATTTGTCACACTACCAACCTTCTTAACCTTTTTACTCAACAAAACTATTGTGAAGTTTTCACAATGAACCTACCTAGTAGAAAAATCATACAAAGCTTGCGATAGAGAAAAGAGAAGAGAGACAAGCTTGAGAGAAAGAATGAATTGTATTAATTGTATTCCACAATCAAAGAGAATAATTTACAATAGATATAGGCTACATGAGTAACTAATGCACCATAGTAGTGATCTAGAGAGATGTGAGGACTCGCAGACATACTCTGGAGTGAACTGTCACCTAATCTTAGTTAACTAGCCATGTAGTTGTCAATTAAATGACTAATGACTAGTGGAGTGAGGAGAGAATCATGCATGCACATGTGTGGCACCTTCTTGGTAATGATCCCAATGTAAGTGTGCCCTCATGATGATGATACCGAGGTATGCATGCAACACTTGATGATATTGTCAAGGTTTCCATGCATGACTCCACTCCACCAGTCTAATTGAGGTGTAAAGGACTCAAGACTGAAAAGGATGTGGTGCCCTCATATAATGAAGAATATTCACATCTGGAGGATAATATTTTTGACTATGAGAGAATATCTTTGACCAGGGTTTCCGTCAACATAGACTAGTAAACTTAGAAAAAAAATACTAGGTGGTTGTGAAATATCTCCAACACCCCCCTTGAACACTACTAGGGTGTAAATGATGAATGGGTCTCGACAACCAAGGCCATGTTAGTTACCCATTTTACAATGCATCTAAGAATGAAACACTGAAAAAATAGAGGAAATAGAGAAAACCTCATGGGATCCCCCCCCCTCCCTCAAAGCATAATGCATCACAAAGAAGAAGGAAGAAAGGGCAGTTGCTAAACAAATGTGTCCTTCATTGCAAGGAGACCTTGCAAATGTGCAAGTTTATGCTCGGTGAAGATTTTGTTGAAGATGTAGATGTTTGTATGGATCTGATGAAGTAGGCGCACCTGTGAGATATCTGCATATATCCACATTCTCTTATTGTAAAGAAGAAGTTACAAATCCCATACCATGTAAAGATTGGAAGAAACTTTGCAAATCGCGTGGTCGTTTCCAAAAAAACCATACAAATTTGTTAATTTTAAAATGATGATAACTTCAATTCCCAAACTTTGTTTTTGTAATGTCCACCAGCTTAACCACGGAACGCTACTGCGCGTAATAAACATAAAAACAAAAATTTCTTGCTGGTGTATTTCCTTGCTGGTGGACATTACAAAAACAAAGTTTGGGAATTTCCATTTTTTTACCAGATTTTGATACCCATCATGAACTACATATACAACATTCTAAATGAAAATGAATGCAATTAATAAATTCATTCACAAAAACAATAAACCATTCATATACACAGAGTTAAGCACAACAATTAAACTCATGAAATAACTCGGAAATAGAGAAGAACTTATCTATTAAAACACTTGTGAAACCATCTTCTTTGGAAGAATGTTCAACCCAACCATATACTTGTTGTTCTAAATCTCAACAACAAGTCACCCCCGAGTTGGGGCTAGGAATCCACAAAACAAGGGTGCTTGTCACAGTCTGCTCACAGGTCACTAACACACAACCCATTGTTATTATCCTACAAATATCTTCCTCTTGACCTTTCCAACCCAAGGAATGTACCCCTTTACTAGTCTTAGTCCATTGGACATCCCATTCATTTATTAGGGTATCTTTGTTACAGGTAACCAGGAATCTCTCTGTTAGGAACTCAAAGGAACTCACTTTCAGGAAACTACCAACAATCAACAACAAACACTTGATGTTACAGTGAAACTCACTCAAGAGTTTACTCTTCAGTCCTAACAACGTGACTCTTCAATCTCTAGCACTATAATGCTCCAAAAATTCTCCAGCATGATCTAGAAATGCTCTAGCCTTTTTTTCTCTAGCTCTAGTTCTCTTTTTCCCTGCTCTATGTGTGTTGTTCATGCCCAAACTGAGTGTGAATATATTCCTAAAACTCCTATATGAATTTCCTCTATTTTCTCCAGACATTTCACTACTCACTCTACCCAATGTTGATTGCTTCAGCCCCATGCTTTCAATAAATATGGGATGTGACCCTCACACCCACCCTCTTACATGAGTTTAATGACTGGGATCTCATACACTCAAACAAAAAATAGAAGTCTTCCCCAAATGATAATAAATTTCAAAAAAATGGGTTTGGATTAATACCCATAAACCATTCCCCCCTTGGGTTCCTCTTAGGCAGTCCCTAAGAATTCCCCCTCTCTTCTGGATTAATCATCCCCCATCTCTGTCCATATTCCCAACAACTGGTATCACATTATATTTAATAATAATTCTTAAATACATTTCACATATTACATCGCTTGGTCATAGCCACATTCATATCTACAATATGCATTAATTAAACTGAGAATTATTGTGGGTATGTTACATTCCCCCTCTCCTACAATTGTGCACCATCCTAAGTGCACTACACCATGCCGAAAGACATATACAAATTTACAACAAATAACAATATTCATAAAAGAAAGAAAAACTCTGAAACTTTTACCCTCCAATAATATTCCCAACCAAAATCTCATATTTTTTCTCAACTTGTCGACCCAAGGAATGCTCTCCCTTCGTTGCCTTCAGTCCATTGGGATGTACCATTATTTTATCAGGGCTATCTACATCACTAACCAATAATTCTAGGGTGTTGTTCTAGAAACTGGCTTCCTAAAAATGGAGTCTTGCATTTTCATATTCTATTTTCTTCAAAATTGGAAAAAAATTGTGGGTATTCATCTCGCATAGTTTCTTCATTCTTCTAGGTTGCATCATCAAGACCGTAGCAGGTCCATTGAAAATTTACTAGCCCAATGGATTTTTTTCTTGAGCACTTTGACTTTCTGATATAGGATGCATATTGGTTCCACCCGAAAATGTTCGACAACAAAAGTATTTCGACAGAGGACAAACACCTTCAGTAACCACTCACACAACCAGATCAAAGATCAACACACTGATGTTTTGATGTGGTAAAACCCTACGGGGAAAAATCCATGGCCCCACCCAACGTGGACACTTGGAGAAATTTATTACTGCATAAGAAAAAGATTACAGATAGATTTACAAGAGAGTTTCTCACAATCGATCATTGATAAATGACCCTCCATGCTCTTTAAATAGAGGTCATCAACCAATTGGGTTCTAAGCCATGAATCAATGTAGCCATTAATATCAAGGATAATATGAATCGTCAGATCACTCTACGTTGGGAACATATCATGACCGCCAGATTTCTTAACTACAAATGCATACTAAAGAAACACACTTTTACCTAACAACACATTAGACCAAGTTGATCTTAATTAACTTCTAGGTGTCTAAATATCCTAACATCCCCCTTTCATAACAACTTGGGATAGGATTGAAGGATTTACAAAGGAGACACAATAGGAGAAGGAAGGAGGCATTAGAGCCTATCCTCCCTTAATGACAACTTCCTGAAATCCTAACATAGATTGAAGTTTGGAAAACTTTCCTTCTGTAAGAGACTTTGTGAAAATGTATACAACTTGATCTTCTATAGGGAAAAAGAGCAAATCAATAAGTTGATTATGAATGAGATTTATAATGAACTACATGTGTATTTCGATGTGTTTTTTGTGCTGATGTTTAATGTAATGCCCCCGACCATTACATCCCACTTGGTTAGGCAAACACTACTGTGCGGAACAACATCATTCTCATTTTTAATTAATAATATGCATTTAAATCAAATTAAACACATTTAACTCAGAGTAAGCACAAGATTACTGCTAACATAAATAATCCCTGGCATTAATAATAATTCATATACACAACAGAATACATGATACATATAAGCATCACAGGCATGCAAAACATAATATTAAGCATAAGTTGATACTTATCTTTGAAACCGTGGTAATTCCACCAACTACGTGCAGACCTTCCATGAACCTCCTAGCCTTAGACCACGTTGCTCATCATGATCAACAATGGGTCACCCTTGAGCTGGGACTAAGCTCCACCCAAGGTAAGGAATCCTAGTCTAGGCTAAGGTTATAGGAAAAAATGCACAGAATAAATGGAAGGATTCTTTCCAGGATGCCTTCTTACACCCACTACTCATGGACTCTCATTCCCCACATGCCTGTTCCACCCAGGAGTATGCACCTTCACAAGCATATTCCATCAATGCTTCACCTCCCTTTCTAGGTCTCGACAACAGGCCAGATCAGGAAGTCTTAGAGCTCTGTAGCTGGTGCTGGACTCTCTCTGGAAGAATACCACTTCCCAACAGACTCCTTCACTTGGAAATAGCTTCTCATAGGCCTAACAGACTGCCTCTTCAACTAAGGGCCTTAAAACTTGGTTCTTCAGCCCCTTCTGACTCAATTCCTGCACAATGAGGATAACCACAACACAACCCCACTCAGGAAAATAGAAAAAAACAACCTATAGACAGATCGGGAAACCACGAGGCTCCACATGAACATATAGTGGTCCCCAAGCCACACGCAGTCAAGCACTACGCGACCACAATAGTCCATTGGAAACACAGACATGGGATTCCCAAAACTGGTGACAGACAAATGCTACAACATAACAAGGCTCAGCAATTACAGGACATTCGGTTTTCCCCAACCAACAATATAGGATAGACTCATGTCTCAGGTTTCGGGGATGCGTGAGGGTGTATAGAGATCCCACGCAGAGACTTAACAGTTCAGGTAAGGATTCTCTAGAACAAACACCGAAACAGAGGTCGATCCTGGACACCTGCGAGTTCAGACGGAGGATGGAGAATGGGAGGAGGAACCCCCATCACGGCTCAACTCAACAATTTTAACTGCATGCACTTGGGTTGACACTTGTCACCCATGAAGCTCATTCCTTCCCATTTGGAATTCACTCGTCCTTCCCAAGAATTTAGGATAAAACATTCCATTTACATGGCTTTTGGAATAATATTAAAATATTATTCCCAAGGACTTAAGCCCCTAGGCTCAACACTTAGCCTCTCTTTCCAACCTTCCAGCCTCCCAATCCCTTACCCACTTTGTGGAAGATTATTCCCCCATCACTCATTCATCATGGTTGGTCTGCATGCAGTGGTGTTTATATTTTTATTAATGTTCTGCATGATTACATATACAAAAGCAAGCTCCCCGCCTTAACACTTAGGCTCTCCGGCCTAATAACACATAAGCCCACCAACTTATATAAACTTGGCTCACCAGCCTATAAAACATAATTACAATTCATAATGTAAGATTTATACTTCATAGACATGATTTACAACAGGGCTCGGCCTTGGGGACATTACAATCCCCTCCCCTTATTTTTGCACTGTCCTCAGTGTAACTTTACACTTCATCTGCAAGCTTTTCAAAATTTTAAAAAAGATGCGGGTACTTTGCCTGCATAACATCTTCATGCTCCCATGTTGCATCCTCAGGACCGTACCAGGTCCACTAGACCTTTACAATCCCTATAGCTCGATTCTGAAGTTGTTTGTTTTTCCTGTCCAATATACACACAGGATGCACTTGCAGGACACCTTCTTGTTCCACCTGAATCACATTCCAATCGATAACATGATTAGCATCTGGTATATATTTCTTAAGAAATGAAACATGAAACATATTATGTACAGTCATGGATTTAGGTAATGTAATCATATATGCAACTGACCCAATCCTTTCCAAGATTTCAAATGGCCCAAAAAATTTGGCTGCCAATGTGGCACAACTTCCCAGCTTCAGGGAACTCTTGTTAGCTTTCACTTTTAGGAAAACATGACCACCCACTTTGAACTCTCTGTGGGTTCTATTCTTATCAGCATAAATTTTCTGCCTGTTCTAGGCAGCTTTCAAATTCTGCTTAATTTTTATCATTTGGTCCTCCATCTCCTTGAGCAACTCTGGCCCAACTACTGTTCTATCAGCTGGATTATCCCAACTCACTGGAGTATTGCACTTTCTTCCATAAAGTGTTTCAAATGGGCTCATCTTCAACGATGCATGATACCCATTGTTGTAGGCGAATTCTACCAAGTGCAAGTAGTCTTCCCATCTTGATGGTTTTTCCATCACATACATTCTTAGTATGTCTTATATTACTCTGTTCACCCTCTCTTTCTGTCCATCAGACTCAGGATGATAAGTTGTACTAAAGTTCAGATTTGTTTTGAATCCTTTGAACAATCCTTTCCATAAATTCAAGGTGAATTTCAGGTCTCTATCAGACACAATCGTTTTAGGAATTCCGTGCAATCATGCCACTTCCTTCATGAAAATATCAACAACATCTGTTTCCTTGTGAGTAGTTTTCAGTGGAATAAAATGGGCAGCTTTTGTAAGCTTGTCCACCACCACCATGATCAAATCATGCAGCTTGGCTATTCTGGGCAATCCTGTAATAAAATCCATTGTCACTACTTCCCACTTCCACTCTGGAATGGGTAAAGGTTGCAGCAACCCTGATGGGTGCCTATGCTCAGCTTTAACTTTCTGGCACTCCATACATCTGGCGATGTATTCAATGATCTCTCTCTTCATACCCGGCCAAAAGTAATGGCTCTTGATCGCTGCTACTATTTTCTGATGCACATTATGCATCTCTTGCAAAATCATCTGTTTCAAGCAATGGACATTGGGTACAAAAATTCTGTTCTTGTACAATAGTATTCCATCTGTTTCCAATTTATAGGTTTCCATCTTCTGTGGCATCTTACCCTGCTGTAGCTTGGCTACCAATTCTCTGTACTGAAGATCTACATTTGTAGCCTCTAGAATTATGCTTTTAATATTAGTCTGATACATGCTAATGGTTGTAGCATGTAATTCATGCACCCTCCCACTAAGTGCATCAACCACTTTATTCTCCTCTCCTTTGATATGCTTGATCTCAAAGTCATATTCACACAGAAATTCCAGCCACCTACTTTGTCTAGCATTTAAGGTTGGCTGATCAAACAAATATTTTAGACCGTTGTGGTCTGTTCTCAATTCAAATTTCCTTCCCATGAGGTAATGTCTCCATTTCCTCAGAGTGTGAATGATTGCTTCCAACTACAAATCGTGAGTGGCATAATTCTTTTCGTGCTCTTTCAGCTTCTTGGACTCATAACATATTACAAATCCATTCTAACTGAGAACTCCTCCCAACCCTTCTTTACACGCATTTGTGTGCACCACGAAATCCACATTTGGATCTACAATCCTCAATATTGGAGCACTGGTTAACAACTACTTCAATCGTTGGAAACTTTTCTCACACTCTTCAGTCCACTGAAACCTTTTCTCCTTCCTTTGCAAGGAAGTGATAGGGTGAGCTATCTTTGAGAACCCTGCGATAAACCTTCTGTAATAGACCGCTAGACCCATAAAGGATCTAACTTCTGCCACATTCCTTGGCACTGACCATTCTCTGATGGCCTCAACCTTCTCAGGATCCATGACGATCCCTTCTTCTGAAATAATGTGCCCCAAGTAATGGATCTTCCTTTGATAAAACGAGCATTTTCTCAAATTGGAATACAACTAGAGTTCTCTCAACACTTGCAACACCATCCTCAGGTGTTTTTCATGCTCTTCCTCTGACTTGGAATACACCAAAATGTCATCTAGGAAGATTATGACAAACTTGTCTAGATAGTCCCTGAATACACCATTCATCAAGCACATAAAAATAGCAGGTGCATTCGACAGCCCAAATGGTACCACTGTGAACTCATAATGACCATACCTTGTTCTAAAGGCAGTCTTGCTGATGTCTTCATCCTTTATTCTTACTTGGTGATATCGCGATCTAAGATCTATCTTTGAAAATATTTTCGCACCTTTCAACTGATTGAAAAGATCATTGATCCTTGGCAGAGGATACTTGTTCTTAACAGTTACTTTGTTCAACTGTTTGAAATCAATGCATAGCCTCAATGTCCCATCCTTCTTCTTCATGAACAGGACCGGGGCACAAATAGGTCTTCAAACTCTGTTAGTACCGCATGGTCTCCAATCTTTAAGACTTCATCTCTGGATGCTTCCTCCACATGGGCTGCAAACAATTGACAACCTTTTCTGTAGCACTTCTTCAACTTCATTGCTGAGATTTCTCTAACAGTAACAACTCTAGGAATTCCTTGGACTATTTTCCGATTCCCCTCCTCATCCAAGAATGTAAATTCCTTGTTACAATAGTCCAAGAGGGCATGCTGTTGGTCCAACCAGTCCATCCCAATTAAATAGTCATAAGAGCCTAAAGGAAGAATATTCAAATCGACCTTCATGCTCAGTCCATTCAGGTCTACAAGACAAGACTTGACTAACTCCATGACTTTCCTCTTGGTTTCTGTAGCTAGCTGCACTACCCAAGACTTTTCATATTTTCTTCTTATCAAATGAAAAATTTCTACCACTATAGGGTCTATATAACTATGGCTAGCCCCTAAATCAACTAAAATAGTAAATGGTTGGTTTTTAATCATACCTTCTACTTCAATCATGTGCGACCGAAATTCATCTTGCTTGTTGTCCAGGGCCGCATAGATCCTTGGCATTCTACTACCCATCTCCTCCACTGTTTGAGCTTGTTGAACATTATGGACAACTCTTGATTTGTCACTTTTGTGGGGACAATCTTTGTACTTGTGGTTCTCTTTACATCCCCAACACTGAATGGGCGTCTGTCTCAGCATTTTTTCTCCCACTTCAGCCATTCTCGGCTCTCTAAACGATGGATGTCCTTGAGGACTATTTCTGAAGAAGGGAGGTTTGTTTCCCTTCTACCTTCGTTCTTTCTTAAACTTCTTCTGGTCAACCCAAAGCTTCTGAAAGGTAGGCTTTTCTCTTTGCTATTCATATAAGAATTTCACTCTTCTTATTGTTTCTTCCATAGTCTTAGGATCATCATACTAAATCTTGTCACCAATGGGAGGTGGCAGTCCACTTAGATACCTCTGAATCTTGACAGCCTCATTTTTGATGAATGGAACATGCTTCAATAATTCCAAAAACTTTCATTCATACTCATCAATGGTATTGTTGTCCAACTTGAGTTCGAAGGACTCTTTCATCTTTCTATCATAATATCTTTTAGTTAAGTATTTCCTCTCGAAATACCTCTTAAATTCCTTCCATGTGATATCTTTCTCTCTAACGTGCTGCACCTGCACAAGCTGATCCCACCACATGGATGCTTTTCCTTTTAGTTGATACATCACAATTCTTCCTTCTGGATGAGAGGAATAATTCTGCAGTTGGAAATATTTCCTCATGCCAAGAAACCATGTTTTGGCATCTTCCTCCTTCTTATGTTCTCCATCAAACGTAGGTGGCTTAATCTTATTCATCTCCCCTTTCAATTCATCCACTCCAGATCTTCGGTGCTTTCTGGTAGGAGATGGGCTTGAACTATTGTGGGCTTCCCTACTAGAATGCTTTGGGGAGTGATGACGATGTCTACTGACACTCCTTGATCTTATTTTCCTCTCAGGGGTCCTGCGACTCTCTATCTTGCTTGAGTCACTCTCGTTTTCCAATTTATTTTCTATTCTTTCCAAACTCTTCAACATCCTTAAGTTGAATTGACCCTGCCTATCCCTGACTTTCATGAGCTTTCGGCAATCATCTCGGTGAGCCTGAGCATCTTTCTACAATCTTTCAATGATTTTCATCATATGTCCTTCCTTATCCAATTCTCTTCCATGCCCATTGGAGTTCAATCCTTCGACTCCCAAGTTGACATCCCTTCCTTCTCTTTCGTTCTTTGAATTGGAGGCAATCAACACCTCTTCCATTTCTATACTCGACATCGATTCATGGTTGTCCTAACACTTGTTGAACTCTACACACACAACGTGTAGTCAACCGAAGTTTGTCAGGCCTTAAACCCTTAATAAAACTACAACATTCATAAACCAACGCGAATAAGAAAATGTTTTGATTCCACAAATTTTCTGAGCTCTATTTGGCTCTGCAATTTCTGGTGATAGCCCCCATTTTTCTTAGTCCCCAACCCATGTGTCCACCAGCCATGATCAAACTCTAAACCACTAGGTGATATAAGGCTCTCCAAATGAAACTTCGAGTTTCAGGATTTTGGGGCTTCGGGGTTTCGGGTTTCAAGATTTCAAGGCTTCAGGGTTTCGTGTTTGGGGATTTTGGTCCTGGAGGTTCTTGCACTTGCTTCCCTCTCCAACTCTTGACTTCCAAAAATTCACTTTCCTTACCCTTCGGGCCCACAGCACAGCTGTCGTCCACAACCATGGTGGCACGTGGCACGTTCAGGAGGGTCCACCTCACCTTCAATGACGTCATCAGGTCCCACCATGCTCACTTTTCTTTTCAACCCACTCGCACATGGTACACACCCATGTGTCCACGTCCATTCCAAGTGAAATCCAATGGTTATAACTCTCTCAGATCTATGGCACAGATCCTTTTGGCGTTTCGGGCATTAGGAGTTCGTGCATCTACACATCTCGAACTTCCGTTTGCCGAAATTTTGAAATTACGGTCTATTCATCTACTTGATCTAATGGTCAAGTTCCTCTCCTACGATCTACGGTGTAGATCGTTTTGGGATTTCGGGGTTTTCATTTTCGGTAACCAGGTGTTCACGAAGCAACGACTCGAAATCTCTTGTCGCTTCAATCCCCAAATTCCGATATGGAAATTCATGTATGAGATCAATGGCTGTGAGCCTCCCCTAATCTGTCGATCCAGATCTCTCCTACACTTACACCTATCAAGGCTCTTCAGCCCTAACTTCCTCGCTAGTTGGCTGGATCCGACGGCTCACGGGATTTCGTCACTTCTTCCTGGAAGCGCTCCATCGTCTGATTCTACCCTTGTTAATATCTTTCACGATTTAGGACTTGGAGTGACCAACAATTTGGCCTGTGCTCCAAGTTCATGATCCCTGAATTCATGAAATGATCCAACGGTTCAAACCCACCACGATCAACGACCCACGTTTATTCTGGATCCTATGGTGGCGAGTTTCTCCATCCACTAACCACCTTGCAACTTCTGGCCATCTTATGACCCTCACGATTTCGTGAGTTCTCCACAGAGAATTCTGACTGTCCAACTCTGCTTCTCAAGGACTTCTAGCCAATGACTTGGTACCCTCCTTCAGAACCTTCATCTACTTGATCCAACACTTATGGTGTGGAGTTCTCTCTCTCCCCGTGGCCATATACCACACCGGCTGAATTTTTATAATACTGCTACACGTCCTGAGCTTTGTAACATGGTCAAGTAGCTCATTGACACTCAAAAACATTCTGGGGTCTGAAATTAATCCTCCAGACACAATTTCTTTCTCAAAACTTTGGTCCCACTTATCTGGCCCATCCAGGGTCAGCGTTGAAACCTTGGGATCTTAACTTGAATTTTTTCTACTTCGACCACAATTATTTCCGAAACTTTTTCTTCAAATTCCACTAACATGGCCCATCCAGGCTCAGTGTTGTAACCATGCTCTGATACCAATTTGTAGTGCCCCCGGCCGTTACATCCCAATTGGCCGGGAAAACGCTACTGTGCGAAACAACATCATTCTCATTTTTAATTAATAACATGCATTTAAATCAAATTAAACACATTTAACTCAAAGTAAGCACAAGATTACTGCTAACATAAATAATCCCTGGCATTAACAATAATTCATATGCACAACAAAATACATGATACATATAAGCATCACAGGCATGCAAAACATAATATTAAGCATAAGTTGATACTCATCTTTGAAACCATGGTAATTCCACCAACTATGTCCAGGCCTTCCACGAACCTCCCAGCCTTAGACCACACTGCTCATCATGATCAACAATGGGTCACCCCTGAACTGGGACTAAGCTCCACCCAAGGCAAGGAATCCTAGTCGAGGCTGAGGTTATAGGGAAAAATGCACAGAATAACCAGAAGGATTCTTTCCAGGATGCCTTCTTATGCCCACTACTCATGGACTCTCATTCCCCACATGCCTGTTCCGCCTGAGAGTATACACCTTCACAAGAACAGTCCATCAGTGCTTCACCTCCCTTTCTGGGTCTCGGAAACAGGCCAGATCAGGAAGTCTTAGAGCCCCGTAGCTGGTGCTGGACTCTCTCTAGAAGAATATCACTTCCTAGCAGACTCCTTCACCGAGAAATAACTTCTCACAGGACTGACAGACTGCCTCTTCAACTAAGGGCCTTAAAACCTAGTTCTTTAGCCCCTTCTGACTCAATTCCTGCATGGTGAGGATAACCATAACACAACCCCACTTAGGAAAACAAAAAACAACAACCTACAGATAGATCGAGCAACCACGAGGCTCCACACGAACATACAGTGGTGCCCAAGCCACACGAAGTCAAGCACTGCAGGACCACAACAGTCCACTGGAACACAGACACAGGCTTCCCAAAACTAGTGACAGACAGATGCTACAACATAACAAGGCTAAGCAATTACATGACATTCGGTTTTCCCCAACCAACAATACAAGATAGACTCACGGCTCAGGTTTCGAGGATGCGTGAGGGTGTACAGAGATCCCACATAGAGACTTAACGGTTCAGGTAAGGATTCCCTGGAACAAACATCGAAACAGAGGTCAATCCTGGACACCTGTGAGTTCAGACGGAGGATGGATAATGGGAGGAGGAACCCCCATCACAACTAAACTCAACAGTTTTAACGGCATGCACTTGGGTTGACACTTCTCACCCATGAAGCTCGTTCCTTCCCATTTGGAAGTCACTTGTCCTTCCCAAGAACTTAGGATAAAACATTACATTTACATGGCTTTTTGAATAATATTAGAATATTATTCTCAAGGACTTAATCCCCTAGTCTCAAAACTTAGGATCTCTTTCCAACCTTTCAGCCCCCCAATCCCTTACCCACTCTGTGGAAGCTTAGTCCCACATCACTCATTCATCGTGGTTGGTCTGCACACAGTGGTGTTTATATTTTTATTAATGTTCTGCATGATTACATATACAAAAGAAGGTTCCCGGCCTTAACACTTAGGCTCTCCGGCCTAATAACACATATGCCCACCAACTTATATAAACTTGTCTCACCATCCTATAAAACATAATTACAATTCATAATGCAAGCTTTATACTTCATAGACATGATTTACAACAGGGATCGGCCTTGGGGACATTACATTTAACTAGGTCTTTGGTGAGCTTGATTGCACTATGATTGTCACACCAAAGGTTGGTTGGATGTTGTTGCTGGAATCCAAATTATGAAAGGATCTATCGAAGCCACAAGGATTCCTAACTTGCATTAACTTTTTCTCGGTACTCTTCTTTTGCTAGAGAAAGAGAAATAGGCCATTGTTTCTTACAGGCCCAAGTGACAAGTCATGAACCAAGGCTGAAAACATAACTTGTAGTAGAATTTCGATCATTTGGATCGCAAGGCCAATCTAAATCAGTGAAACTAGCCAATAAAGGAGTCCCCATGGAACTGTAATACATCCTGAACTAAATTGTACCCTGGAAATACCAAAGTATTATTTTTGTTTCTTTCCCTTGGCTTTCATGGGGTGTTTGCATATACCGAGCAACAAGACCAATAGCAAAGGAAAGATCCAAAAGGGCATGAGTCAAGTACAAGAGGTTACCAACCAATTGATGGTACAAAGTGGTATCAACTTCAGGATAAGTACACATGGCAACAAGTTTGAATCTAGATTGGAAGGGAGAAGGGGTTGGTTTATAGTCTTCCATGTGAAAACGATGAAGAAGGTCACAATAATACTTATACTGGGAAAGAAAAATTCCTTCCTAGGTTTTCAAAACTTGGAGGCCAAGGAAATAGTGCAAAACTCCTAAGTCTGCCATTTCAAATTTCTTCTTAAGGTTGGTTTTCACATGGTTTAAAAGTTTTGGGCCACTACTAGTGAGGATAAGGTCATAAACATAAATAACAAGTATTTTGAGATGGATTCCTACTTTCTTTGTATAGACATTAGGATCACAATGGCATCTAAAAAAGTTGGTGTCAATAAGAAAGCTTTCCATTTTGGCATACCAGGCTCGGGGGGCTTGTTTAATACCATAAAAATATTTCTTAAGGTGACAAACAAGGCTAGAGTCATTCTAGACATAGCCAAGAGGTTGTTCCATGTAGATTTATTCTTGCAAATCCCCATGTAAGAAGGAAGATTTGACAACCATCTGATGGACCTCCCATTTATGTGAAGCAGCAAGGGAAAGAACAAGGATTATGGAATTCATTTGGGCTACAACGGAAAAGGTTTCATTATAGTCAATTCCTTCAACTTGGAAAAATCCTTTGGAAACTAATTGACCCTTGTGTCTTTCAACACTTTCATCTAATGCATACTTAGTTATGTAGAGCCATTTACATATGACAAGTTTTTTTCCTTTCTGAAGAGGTACAAGATCTCAAGTATCGTTTGTGATTAAAGAACGATACTCTTCATTCATTGTTGTATCCCAATATGGATGACCTAAATCTTCTGTAAATGTCTCTAGATAATGAGTCTCTGAAAATTGATCCAAAAGAGAAGAGGCTCATTAGAAATGTGAACGTGTTTGATGCTGATCTGAAGGATCACCATCAAGATCACCAACTACTTCTTGTTTTGAACAAACCCATGTAGGAAGCGGTGGTGTTGGTGCATGTTTAGGTTCAATGGACTCATTTGGAGGAAAGTGATTAGGAAGAGGTGGATTTTTATCCCCACCATCATCATATGAAGAAGAAGAAGAAACTAGAATAGGAACAATAGATGGCACATATGCCGAAGATGGCTCACAGGCTGAAGAAGGCACAAACACAAAATTAGGTTCTCAAGCTAAGAAATTTTCATCAAATTTAACATCTATTCTAATAAAAATTTCATTACAATGTGGTTGAATAAGTTTGTAGCCTTTAACATCTTTATAATAACGAACAAATATACACTTCTCACTTTTAGGATGTAATGCTTTCCTTTTCTCATTAGGAATGTCAGTGCATGGTACATTGCCAAATACACAAAAGTGACTTACATCTAGATTAAGTTTATTTCATGCTTCTTCTGGTGTCATATTTTTAAGAGCCTTTATGGGAGTGTGATTTACTATGTAATTTTCATATTTAATGGCTTCCACCCAATAATTTAGACTTAATCCCTTAGATTGGATCATACAATTGGCCATTTCTTTTAAAATGTGGTTTTTTCTCTCAGGAAGACTATTTTTCTATGGTGTATGTGGAACAATGCATTGCATTTGGATTCCGTGTGCAGTGTAGTAACTTGTAAAATTATTTTTCCCATATTCACCTCCATTATATGTTCTTAATGTTTGAAGTTGATGTCTAGATTTCTTTTTTTCAAAGGCCTTGTAGGAAAACAACTTGTCAATTTTTTTTCTCTTAAGCTTTAGGAAGTAAACACAAGTGCGTCTAGAAAATTCATCGATGAAAGTTAAGAAATACTTGCACACAAAAAAAGAAGGATAAGAAAGGGGACAACACAAGTCACTGTGAACAAACTGTAAAGGGGCCGAGTTGTGCCAAGAGGTACGTTCGTCAAGACTATCTCAATGATGCTTGTTGAGAACACAATCCGTACAAACACCATCTCTGCATGAAACAAGAGGAAGATCAATCACCATCTGTTGATTACATAGTTGTTGCAATGAAGTTTATATGACCAAACCACTCATGCCAAAGTTTTCTCAAGTCATTGCTACGAGCAACAAAAACTGATGGAAAATATGATGACCCAAATTTTTCAAAATTGTACAACCTCGTAATATCATCAACAATTCTAGTTGCAAGAACATGCTGAGGATATTTTAGATCATTGATTACAACTTTGTGAGGTGAAAACTCTACGGTTTTACCTTCACCAGAATGATTGATTCGATATATTGATAGAATATTGCAGGAAATATTTGGAACACATAATACATCATTAAAATGACCATTATCTACTTGAAGTTTTCCAGATCCTACAACACTAAGAGATCTATCATCACCAAAAAATATTTTCTTGGTGTTACATTCATTTAGAGCATAAAATATGGCTTTATCCTTAGCCATGTGATAAGATGCTCCAAAATCAATAAGCCACTCATTAGAAGAAGAAGTAGAAGTTTGATTGAAGGAGAAATGAGATACAAAAAGTGCATGTCCATGAGAAGAAGAGGAAGAAGTATAATCAATACTAATGTTGTTCTTCTTCATCGTTGCTTCTAAATTTTCCATCTTCTTAAAACATTTGGACTCATCATGACCATCTTTCCTACAAAAATTGCAATGTCTGCCAATCTTCTTACTTTTAGATTTTTCTCCTTTGTCACCATTAGGAGTGGAAGTTGAATGAGAGGGTTT
Source organism: Picea engelmannii (assembly GCA_009831015.1). Classification (NCBI taxonomy): domain Eukaryota; kingdom Viridiplantae; phylum Streptophyta; class Pinopsida; order Pinales; family Pinaceae; genus Picea; species Picea engelmannii. Next base: position 515,681 of record ML783967.1, on the reverse strand, counting down.
GGGACCCTTGTTTTGTTTGTTGTCGTGGTGAGGATGTTGCTTCTTGGGATTATTGGGTTTATCTTTTTGTTGGGCCACTAAGGCTTTGTTGGAGGTACCTTCTATGTTGATCACTTCGAGTTGCACAAACTTATCTTTCTCTTATCAAAGAATCACAAAAGGAATCAAGATAGGGTTTTTTATAAGCAATCCCTAGAGCTTATCTTGTGGCATAAAAGGTAGATACAAACACTGAATATGAACTACCAAGCTTAGCAAGAATAATATATTTTCAATGTTCTTCTTCCATCCTTATGTTATATTTTGCGCATAAAAGTCGAAGTGTTTTGAAATTAAATAAATAGTCTTCAATGCAATAAAAATCACTTGGACTTAAATTCATTATCTGATTTTATATCTGGTGGGATCGAATAATATTGTGTTTACCAAACACAGGTTCAATATTTTCCCAAGCTTCATCAAGGTCATCAATTCCTTATAGGTGAAACCTTAAATCAAGAGAGATGGACATTGCAATTAGTCCATGTGCTTCGTCATTCCTATTTTCCCATTTGATTTTATTTTCATCATCATTAGGTTCTATTTCTTTCCCAATGGTAATCCGGTACAATCCTTATTTCTTAATAAATACTCCATATGGGATTTCCATTGGAAGTAGTTGTTGCTGGTAAGAAAAAGATCATTGGAATAATCCATATTAAATATGTAGATAATATCGATTTAAAAACTGAAATTGATGGTTTGGATGGAAAGATATCAAAAAATTAGGCTATTAAAAAAAACAACACTCAAAACGAAATTTGGTGTGAAAGTTGTGCCATTTTGAAAAAAAGGCATAAATGGTAACCGAAGAGCCATGTGACAAGTAGAAGTTGGTCCACATGATGATACTCCTCCTAACTCTGCCTATAAGTTCACTTTTAAATAAGTTACTTATGAAGTGTCTCACTTTTATAGAATAAGTGAGAATAACTTTTACAATGAAGTTACTTTATAAATGAAAGTTGCATGCAAAAAATAACTTAAAAGAACGTATTTAAAGTTATTTAATATTGATTCACTTTTATAAGTTAAGTGAAATACACTTTACAATCAATGCATGCAATTTTTCAAAAAAAGATGACAAAAGAGAGACTTGAATGTTGGATTACTGAGAGGGGGGATGAATAAGTAATAGCGTAATTATAATCCTTTTTCTTCAAATGTTATATCAATGTAGAATTATTATCCAATAATGAGCAGTGAGAAATAAACAATCACACACATACACAGTACACCAATGTTTTACGTGGAAACCCAAATCAAGAGAAAACCACATAATTCTTTTTGTTATATGTCTTGAAGAATTACATTCATTGGAAGCACCAACTTCCTTTTTTTTCCAACTGCAACTGGAAGGAGGCTCCAACCCCCTAGTTTCTCAGGCTACAACCCGAGGGAAGTTCCAACTCCCCAATTCTCTGGCTACAACCCCCTATGCTCTCTGGCTACATTCGGAAGGTGGCTACAACCACCTGTCCTTGCCCCGTCTTGCCACCCTGAAGTAGAAGTAGAATGATGGAACCACTGTCACACTATCACTGTGAGATATACCATTGCAAACTTGTACCAATAAATTTGAACCATGCATCAACCTATACCTCAACCTGTAATCAACGTGTACCATAAACAAGTGCATCAACCATGCACCAACCTGTACCAAACAACCTATAATCAACCTGTACCATAAAAAAGTACATCAAACCATGTACCAAGTATGTACCAATCATGTTTCAACTACTCATCAACTATGACTCATCAATATGTACCAACATCATCAACTATACACCTCATGTATGTGCCAACTCATCAACTACTTGTCTCAACCATGTACTCAAAATGTACCTCAACCAAAATCCCTCATCAATTTCATCATCCAAATCTGATTTGTAACTCTGTAATAGACCTGGTGTATATGATCAAATTTCTGCAAATCTTCCTTAACTTTAACAACAAGAGACTATCATTTTCATCAAACTTTTCTTTCGTCTCACATGCCTAGTTTTGGATTAGTCAACAACCCTAAATTGAAGTAATCATAACTTTGAACCTGTAATGTATAAATATATGAAATGGATACACAGTTTGTTTTAGTGTGTTTAATCCACTTCCTCCAGGTGTCACTACTTGGAACCTCTCAAAAAAGGAGTTATAGCAAAAATGACATACCTTGTTGAATTCTGGCTTATTCTAGAGAGTGAACTTGTAGAGAGTGCCCTGCATGAAATATTCATTGAATTGATCTAAAACTATTAAAAAGAATACTAAATATGATATCCTAACCAACACATTTTGTCTCACTGAATTTGGATCTGTTATTAAGAAGTTATGACATTTTTACCCGAAACACCTGTTTTTGACTAGTTTCGGGACTAGCCACAAACCCTATTTTCCATGGAGTGTAACTCACAAAATACAACGACCCACAAGTTGAATTTTTTTCCACAGATACTTGGGTATGTTTTCTAAATGGCATAGAAATTTCACGGTCTGAATCATTATACAAAAAAAGTTATATCGAAAATGGTGAGATGACCTGTAAATAACATATCTTAGAAAGGACCATCAAAAGAATTTATCCTTCCTTGCATTTTGGCCTTCTTTTCTTCACCTTCCCTCAGAAATTCGGCTTAGATATCCTTGGCTACCTCAGACACCTATAGATATTCAATATTCTCAATTGTAATTAAAATGAGTGAGCCTTGCCTCTTATTTATACTCTCCAAGTATCTCCCTTAAAAACATCTTCTAGGTCACTTGACCCACTTTCCTTATTTTAGGGTTAACCCACTTCTAATTTCTCCATTAAATTTATTATTGAAATAATTTATTTTGTATTCACTTTGAATTATAATACACTCATGTTGGCAGCCAATTCACATTTTTATAATGTTCTTATAAGCTGCCTACACTAGAGTTTCACAAACTTTGATTTTCATCGCAACCTTCAAATAAAATGGCAATGTTGTTTCATGTGTTTTCTCTCTTACCTTGGTTCTCGTTTTCACGACTGCAAGCGTGAAAACTTTGAGTTCCAAGTCATGTCGATGGCATAAAAATCGTCACTAGATTATTATGGTTACTCTTGTTTATGTGGTCATGTCACTTCTAACTCAATCACAGTTGCACAGTTGGCAAGACACCAAACCTTTACTCACTTTGCATTTTGATTATGCTAATATGACTTCATTTCATGAGTTTGTGATGCAATGGTATTCTTGTGATTGTGATTGAATCCTTGATACATTGGTGGTTTGATGTTCTTCTGTTTTTGATCAAATGCCTTGGTGAAATGGTTTCTTGAGAACGCATTAACATTATGATTGGACCTGTGGTGCAATGGTCTCATACAACACATAAATATTATGATCAAAGATTTGGTGCTATATTCGAAATGTTATTTTGTTTTAAATCATATACATATTATTGTGGACCAATTGTTGGTTATGAACACTATGGTTTTCAAATGGTTACTTGATATTTCATTTCGGTCAAAATATTTTGGTTGTGAATAATCCATTTGATATTTGGTGTGCAAAAGCTTTGGATTGTGATGTGAATGCTTTGAATTACCAAGGTTCCGTCAAAATGAATGTTTTGTATGCATAGGCATTAAATGCCTGCATTGTATCTCGCGCTACCTCCATTTGTTTTGGGGAAACCTGTGAGCATTTGATCGTTCGGTTACCCTACCCAAACCCATGTCCACTGTGTGTTCTCTCCTAGATCCTGAAGGGAAAATTGAACCCCCATGGTGTTCAGAGTCAGTTTTGGTTTCATTTTTTGCTAGAGAAGACTGCTTAAGACTGCCCCCGTAATTGCTCCCAGAGACACAGTTTTTCATGGACGATTCTGGGCAAACGGTTTTGAATCCGATCAAACCCTTGAAAACCCAGAACCTAATCTAGCCCCTTTACCTTCAACACGGGCGGTTTCCTCAGAAATTGAGTTTTTATAGAGATATAGCTCATTTTTTTCAGGTCAATTTTTCAGATCCTCTCTGTGGCTGTAAGGTGCGTTTTGGGTCTGTATGCATTTGCCAGAATGCTTATCATTTCTCCAGACCTGTGCTTCAGAACTCCTTCTGCCCGTCTAGCCTTGTGCATCTTTCCTTCTATCAAACCCTTGATCAATTCAAAGGGTATTCAACTAGTCTGCCAACAAATTTTTACATCTACAGGGTATGTGATTTAAAAAAAAAAAAAAACGTGTAAGCAGCTACAACCATCATGATTCGATTTGATTGCACAATGGCTGGTATGATTTGTTAAATTTTAGCATGATTCTATCTTTCTCAAATTAGAATAAGTGATTTTGTTGGCTCAAATCAAATATATTTCTGTTTTGTTTTTTGTTTGCTCTGAATTAGTTTGATGTAGTTCTGTTTTGGCTGTATTGATTCAAAAATGATTTTGATAGTTTAGAATTGGCATAAACAATTTGCTTTGTGTTGAATTAGTAATTAAAGGTTTGTTTCCTAGATCGAATATAGCTCTGTTTTGTTTCAATACGATTTCATTAGTTTTGAATTGATTCATAAATGATTTGGTTTGTTTTTGAATTAGAAAAAATGATTTTGTTGTTTGGTAAATTGTATCTAGTTTTGTTGTGATAGCATTGATGCAATAAAACTCTATTTGCAGATATGACTAGCTACAAAATCATTTGACTCCGTTAGCTAGTCATAAAAGTTGATTTTTTTTATGATTTTACAGCTGAACATTGTCTAAACTTGTCTATTATTGTCCACATACAGGTACCTGCGAATTTCAATGGCAAATTGGGCATGCTGTGGCAGTTTAGGGGATATTTGTGTGATGTAGTTTTTAATTCAAGTTGTTAGCATTAGAGACTTGGGATATTTTCCCAGATTTGTGTAAACTATTTTGATAATTCCCATAGGGATGTTTTACCCTGTGGGAAGTCTTTAAATACTTCTTATTTTTTGTAAGAATGATCATCCTCACTTGTGGGAGAACCAGGCTATGGATATTTAATACAAACTGAGACAGGAGTTGATGTTTTGCTACAACTTTCGCTTTCATAATATCAATCTTTTGTTTCAAGTTTATACATGTCGCTTTGCAGTTGATTATAGACTACTTTAGCTATCATAGTCTATTGCAGAATGATATGATTTAATTAACGTCTCATCCATATCTGATTTCTTTCATTACTTTAAAAAATACAACAATTATTTGATTCAGTTAATGAATGACAGATTTCTCTTCTTCATCAATTGAATTATTTTGTATAAGTCTTTGCAAACAAGTTTACCTAACTGTTAAGATTTATAAATCATAAGATTGTTGTAAGTTTTTATGGCTTGTTTGTTCTGTAATCATAATTGAAGAGCACTACAACTATCGTTTACGAGAAGCTCCTGGATAATTCGGTGCGGGTTTCCTCCCTCCGATCAGCTAAGACAGTCATCATACACAGGACAAACCTGGAGCGTTTCTCTAGGTCAGTTTGTGATTTATTTTTGTTAATTTGTTTAGTATATTTATTAGTAGTTTAGTTAGATATATGTTTAGTTAGAATTAGTTTTTAAGTTGTTTAGTTTAGTTAGTTTTGGTTTTGTTTCTCGTTCATAAAAATATAAAATCAACAAAAAATATTTCTCTCTGTCTTAGGGTAGAATGCAAACGAGTTTTTCAGGTTTTATTCAAATCTGTAAATTGTAGACATTGTACATTTTGTGAATAAGTTATATTTCCATTAGTAGTTAGATAGTTAATTAGTTAGAGTTAGTATAGTATTAGTTAGTAGATTGTACATATATATATATATAGAATAGTTAGATTAGTTAGTTTGTTTAATAGTTAGTTTTAGTTAGATTAGTTTAGTTTGTTTTAATTGTTATTTTTAGTTAGTTATTGTAGTTTAGCTTTCTTTTTTGTTTTCTTAGGACCTTAGATCGGCTAACGGAGCCGCTAAACCCATCAGGGTGGTTCATTCCAAACGGATTGGGTTATTAGACAACCCTGGACCGGTTCCACTCTTCTAGTTGACGGATGATCAATTTCGCCCGCCAAAAAATGGCGCTAGAAGGAGGGCCGACTGACAAGCTGGCCTTGTAGGAGCCTTTATTTTTAATGTATTCAATTTTCCCCATAACTCCCCAAACCACTTTGTTGGAACATGCTTTCAAATTCTCATTACCCGATGTTCCCAACGAGACAGTCTCATGCTTGTCCAAACTCACCTTTGATGGTGAAGGCAAATTGTCTGCTAAAGACCACCTTAACAAGTTTTGGTGCAAATGCATCAAACATGACATCTCAGATTTAGGAGTTTTATGCATACTGTTTGCTTTTACTTTTAGAGGTCGGATCAAACATTGGTTTGAATCCTTTCCGGCATGTCACATTTTTGATTGGTTTCAATTTGTAGATGAGTTTCTAAATGCTTTTGAAATTTATGATTTTGATCAATTATGTGAAGAATTTCATACTTCGGTAATCAACGACGATCCATCTTCAGAAGGATTTTTGACAAAAGTCTATCATATCCTCTGTAAATTTAATCTCGATGACATGTCATTAGCATTAAATATCTTCTATGATGCTTCCATCCCTTCCATCCAGTCATGTTCAATCACGAATGAAGAACCAATTGTAAATCCTATAACTCAACTGCAAGAACAACCTTCTTCGCAAGAAGAGAAAAATTCTTCCGATAATGTTGAACAAGCCAGGGAAGTAGAATCTGTTGATCAGGCTCTTATTAGCAACCAAATTGGTTTTTCCCTTGAATCATTGTATTTTCAGTCTAAGACTAGTATAGAAGAAGATTCATTATCGGCTCAAGGTGAATACCCTCATTCTTGTAACTCTTGCTCTAATCAACATTTAAAATCAGTCATAGAAGAACATTGAAGCGACGAAAATCTTCTTGAATGTTCTAGTACTCCTATGGAACTGATTAGAGAAGAAGTTACGCAACTAGAAGAAGAAACTTTAAACCCTCATCCTCAAAATGCACTTTGTTCACCGGAAAGACTAGATGTTGGTCACATAAATTTTGAATTATCTATCACACAAAAGGAAAATCTAGATGAGCATATTATGTTGAAGAATTTGAGTGAGAGTTTTAAAGAAAGTGAAGAAAATCATCTTGAGAATACCATTGTTGAGTATCATAGTTCAAGAGATTCTTTTCATCTTCTTATTTCTCATTCCTTTTATTCTTTATATCCTGATCTATTCCTGGATTCTAGTGGAATTGACATCTTACCTACAACACCCTACTCTCTTCCAGCACAATCATATCCTTTCGATATGCTAAAATTTGGTGAAATTAATTTCGAGCATAACATTGATAAAATCGGATTTGACTCTTGTTCACTTTCATCACTCATATGGGAAGAGGACATGTTGCGAGATGATTTTACAAAGTTTATTGTTGAAAAAGACAATGCACTATATTTTATGGATATCAAACATTCTAAGTTGCATATTCGTTCTTTGCTTAGCTCAAATCTTAATGTTTATGCTTCACATTTTGAAATGATCAATCTCAACGAAGGAAACATTCAACCCAATGATCTAATTGATTGCACAAATTCTCCTATGATGAGTTTCCCATTGATATATTCGTTTCATCAAAGTCATGGTTTGCATCCGCATTTTTGTGACAGGATCTTAGGATGGCTTGAATATTCATATGTGAAAAAATTTCATAATGAAGATAAAGCTACGCTTGCTTTATTTCTACCTAAGAATATTGGAAGTAGGCGTGACATATTTCTTTTAGATCCTCCATGTGAAGAAATTAATGAGTACTTAGAGAACTGTCAGGAGGATGGGGCATTTCAGCCTTGGCTGATGGTTATTCCATTTCCTCATAATCTTGACGAGTTTTTCAAAACTATTTACACTCACCCATGCTATTATGACCCTTATCACGAGAAGATTGTGCAATGGCTGGAGGATTCGTACAACAAGAATATCCAAGGAAATGGTAAGATCATGCTTACTTTGTTTTTAGATGATGATTATGAAGGTAAGTGTGATATCTTCCTGTCATTTGTTGATATATTACCATTCTTATTAGTAACGCTTGATCTTGTTTCCATTGCAGGATTAGAGTTATTCCGATGGCTACATTGGAAGCATGACTTCACATAGTATCCTGATTCGTTTAATAGTTAGGGTAGGTTTAGGAATAGGTTTTCTTTCAGTTTGATTTCTCACTATTTCTCTTTGTAATAATGCAGTCATGAACGCAAGTGGGCGCACCACGAGAATCATAATACGACTGTTGTCAGGGAAGTCCCCTTGATCCTTTTCTCTTTACTCTTAGTTGAACATTTATTTTCAAAAAAGCAATATCGTCATGAAAATCTTAAATGGAAAGTAAAGAGATAATGAATATGAATCAACCCTGACCAAAGGTACCATGAGTAGGACTACTTTCCCATCAAATAGGATTTTTCTACTTTTTCAGTTTCCCAAGGGATTTGTTGCATGAGGTTTTCAGATGCACCTTCTGTGCATATTTGTTTTTTTGTTTTTCTTGTTTGGATTTCTTTTCTTTCCAATTTTTTCTTCGCTGGTGTGTTTTGATTTCTCCCTTATGCTTACTAGTTTTTGCTGTTGAAATACAGATACCTGAATTTTTGAACTGTTCAGACAAGGAAAACATAAAATCCTTTCTATGAAATAACTGCTGAGAAATTGTGTAAACATCAATTATATACTTATGGAATTTACATCTGTGTTGGCAAAGACTGTTGTTTGAAAGAAGTTAGCTGATTTCGATCTATGAGTAAAGCCCGTCATGATCATATTTTATCTTTTTACGCTGTCCCTATTCCTTAAGGGAATGACTAAAGATGTCTCCCTGCCTTAGAAAGTTGGTTCTGTAAACAAACCATCTCTGGATCTTAATAAAGGACAGTTCTAAAAAATTCTGATGAGGTCTGTAAAAAATATGTTAAAATATCATAATCTTCAGCATCACCCTGCTCAATCCTATATCTTTAAGAAAAAAAATTAAAACATAAAAGAGTTGTGGGAAGTGCTTATAAACCTGTCGGGATGCTGAACAGGTCTGCTGGCAGCTGGTAAATGCATGCATGATGACAAGACAACTTCGTCGGGGTACTGAACAGGCCTACTGGCAACGAAGCAATGTTGGGTATATGAAAATTTGCAAATAAGAAACCTCTTAACCTTAAAATGTCCTTTATTCTGATCCGGAACTTCTTGGCAGGATACAGATGTTAGAGTGGGTTAAATGGCAACCCTGTCGAGGCTATGGACGCCTACTGGCAGCAGTGGCTCTGTCAACAGTATTGGAGATTTTATCTTTAATATCGTGGCTCGCTTGTCTTAAGACTGTTATCAGTTTTCATCCTTTAAACACTGCTGGTATTTGGTTAATGATAATGTTTACACGATTTTCTGGTTATTATTTTTGAGTTAGAATTTTTTTCATTATCATAACTTGAATTTGTTCTTTTGGCAGAGATAACTGCTTCTACTAGTGTGTCGCCATTGTTGGCGGCCAATTCACATTTTTATATTGTTCTTATAAGCTACCTACACCAGAGTTTCACAAACTTTGATTTTCATCGCAACCTTCAAATAAAATGACACTGTTGTTTTGTGCGTTTTCTCTCTTACCTTGGTTCTCGTTTTCATGACTGCAAGCATGAAAACTTTGAGTTCGAATTCATGTCGATGGCATAAAAATCGTCACTAGATTATTATGGTTACTCTTGTTTATGTGGTCATCTCAGTTCTAACTCAATGGCAGTCGCACAATTGTCAAGACAACAAACCTTTACTCACTTTGCATTTTGATTATGCTAATATGACTTCATTTCATGAGTTTGTGATGCAATGGTATTCTTATGATTGTGATTGAATCCTTGATACATTGGTGGTTTGATGTTCTTTTGTTTTTGATCAAATGCCTTGGTGAAATGGTTTCATGAGAACACATTAACATTATGATTGGACCTGTGGCGCAATGGTCTCATACAACACATAAATCTTATGATCAAAGCTTTGGTGCTATATTCAAAATGTTATTTTGTTTTAAATCATATACATATTATTGCGGACCAATTGTTGGTTATGAACACTATGGTTTTCAAATGGTTACTTGATATTTCATTTCGGTCAAAATATTTTGGTTGTGAATAATAAGAATGTGAATAATCCATTTGATATTTGGTGTGAAAAAGCTTTGGATTGTGATGTGAACGCTTTGAATTACCAAGGTGCCGTCAAAATGAATGTTTTGTATGCATAGGCATTAAATGCCTGCCTTGTATCTCGGGCTACCTCCATTTGTTTTGGGGAAACATGTGAGCATTTGATCCTGCGATTACCCTACCCAAACCCCTGTCCACTGTGTGTTCTCTCCTAGATCCTGAAGGGCGAATTGAACCCCCATGGTGTTCAGAGTCAGTTTTGGTTTCATTTTTTGCTAGAGAAGACTGCTTAAGACTGCCCCCGTAATTGCTCCCAGAGACACGTTTTTTCATGGGCGATTCTAGTCAATTGGTTTTGAATCCGATCAAACCCTTGAAAACCCAGAACCTAATTTAGCCCCTTTACCTTCATCGTGGATGGTTTCCTCAGAAATCGAGTTGTTACAGAGATATAGTTCATGTTTTTCAGGTCAATTTTTCAGATCCTCTATGTGGCTGTAAGGTGTGTTTTGGGTCTGTATGCATTTGCCAAAACTCCTTCTGACCATCTAGCCTTGTGCATCTTGCCTTCTATCAAACCCTTGATCAATTCAAAGGGTATTCAACTAGTCTTCCAACAAATTTTTACATCTACAAGGTATGTGATTTAAAAAAAAAAAAACGTGTAAGCAACTATAGCCATCATGATTCGATTTGATTGCACAATGGATGGTATGATTTGTTAAATTTTAGCACGATTCTATCTTTATTAAATTAGAATAAGTGATTTTGTTGGCTCAAATCAAATATATTTCTGTTTTGTTTTTTGTTTGCTCTGAATTAGTTTGATGTAGTTCTGTTTTGGTTGTATTGATTCAAAAATGACTTTGATAGTTTAGAATTGGCATAAACGATTTTCTTTGTGTTGAATTAGTAATTAAAGGTTTGTTTCATAGATCGAATATAGCTCTGTTTGGTTTCAATACGATTTCATTAGTTTTGAATTGATTCATAAATGATTTGGTTTGTTTTTGAATTAGAAAAAACGATTTTGTTGTTTGGTAAATCATATCTAGTTTTGTTGTGATACCATTGATGCAATAAAACTCTGTTTGCGGATATGACCAGCTACAGAATCATTTGAATCCATTAGCTAGTCATAAAAGTTGATTTTTTTTTTATGATTTTATAGCTGAACATTGTCTAAACTTGTCTATTATTGTCCACTTATAGGTACCTGCGAATTTCAATGGCAAATTGGGCATGCTGTGGCAGTTTAGGGGATATTTGTGTGATGTAGTTTTTAATTCAAGTTGTTAGCATTAGAGACTTGGGATATTTTCCTAGATTTGTGTAAACTATTTTGATAATTCCCACAGGGATGTTTTACCCTGTGGGAAGTCTTTAAATACTTCTTATTTTTTGTAAGAATGATCATCCTCACTTGTGGGAGAACCAGGCTATGGATATTTAATACAAACTGAGACAGGAGTTGATGTTTTGCTACAGCTTTCGCTTTCATAATATCAATCTTTTGTTTCAAGTTTATACATGTCGCTTTGCAGTTGATTATAGACTACTTTAGCTATCATAGTCTATTGCAGAATGATATGATTTAATTAACGTCTCATCCATATCTGATTTCTTTCATTACTTTAAAAAATACAACAATTATTTGATTCAGTTAATGAATGACAGATTTCTCTTCTTCATCAATTGAATTATTTTGTATAAGTCTTTGCACACAGGTTTACCTAACTGTTAAGATTTATAAATCATAAGATTGTTGTAAGTTTTTATGGCTTGTTTGTCCTGTAATCATAATTGAAGAGCACTACAACTATCGTTTACGAGAAGATCCTAGATAATTCGGTGCGGGTTTCCTCCCTCCGATCAGCTAAGACAGTCATCATACACAGGACAAACCTAGAGCGTTTCTCCAAGTCAGTTTGTGATTTATTTTTGTTAATTTGTTTAGTATATTTATTAGTAGTTTAGTTAGATATATGTTTAGTTAGATTTGTAGTTAGAATTAGTTTTTAAGTTGTTTAGTTTAGTTAGTTTTTGTTTTATTTCTCGTTCATAAAAACATAAAATCAACAAAAAATATCTCTCTCTGTCTTAGGGGAGAATGCAAACGAGTTTTTCAGGTTTTATTCAAATCTGTAAATTGTAGACATTGTACATTTTGTGAATAAGTTATATTTCCGTTAGTAGTTAGATAGTTAATTAGTTAGAGTTAGTATAGTATTA
>ML783967.1:452062-503215 GCA_009831015.1 Picea engelmannii | reverse complement strand
TAGTTAGTTTGTTTAATAGTTAGTTTTAGTTAGATTAGTTTAGTTTGTTTTAATTGTTATTTTTAGTCAATTATTGTAGTTTAGTTTTCTTTTTTGTTTTCTTAGGACCTTAGATCGGCTAACGGAGCCGCTAAACCCGTCAGGGTGGTTCATTACAAACGGCTTGGCTTATTAGACAAGCCCGGATCAGTTCCACTCTTCTAGTTGACGAATGGTCAATTTTTCCCGCCAACAACTCATCACTTCACTTTATTATTTACCTTTTAAAATATCTTATACCACTTTGACTACTTTGACCTTTTGGGGCTTCTAGATGACATATGAGGTTCTTCCAACTTCGTAAGTCCATAACTCTCAAACCGTGAGGAGTTATGTGACATTCCACATACCACTAGAAATGGAATGACATGTGATGATGATGATGATTAACGTCCACTAAGACCTAATTGGTCTATCAGACCTTAAGAGGGTAAGTGATTACTTTTGATTCTTTAGAATTTTGTTTCTGTGCTCAAAAAGTATTAAGAGAAACTTTCCAAGATCACCATACTTTTGTTGAGTTAAGAGGTTAGGAAGGTTGGTAGTGTGATCAATATTTTGAAAATGAGATCTAATATGGGTATAGGTTGGACAATTGTAATGTCCCCCACCTCTTAGAGAGGTGATGAGGAGACTCAGTGGCCTTGGCACCCCCACTAGGTCATAGTCTCACACTAAGGGGGAAGGTCAACTAGATTAAAGTTATATTTTTAAGTTGACTTGAGAAAGAAAAAGGATAAAAGGAGTAAAAGATAACTCAACAGAAGAATAGAAGTTAACCTAACTCAACAGAGAATCAAAAGGAAAAAGTATAAGTAAGAGGTTGGAGCGCACCTATTATTCATTATGATCGTGGTATATTTCTTGTTAGTGCTCTTGAGCATTCAGTTTGGGGTTTGCTGTACAAACCCTTGTGAGCAACTTAGTGGTGAAATATCCACTCACCTTGTTCCACAGCTTTGTCTCGGGGATGAAATATTCCTCCACACCATTCTATTCTCAACATATTTCCTTCTAGAGCTTCAAAAGATAGCAGGGCCATATTGTTGAGAAGTTTCCAGCAAGGGCGTGCCATACCATTGAGGAGGGTTCGATTTAGCTATTCAGGAGGGTGTAACTCTCTTAGAAGATTCCGCAGTTGGAGAGGTTTTCCTTAGATGTTGGGTCTGAGACGTCAGGAGGAGGATCCCACTGCCCTGATCTATTACCTGATCGAGTTTGGGCTCAATTGGAGCATTCTTCCATCAGGGCCGAATTATTGAGGGCGTCAGTCTCCACTTGGAGTGTGGTACTCTCCAGTTGGAAGGTTTGACAATCAGATCTGCTTGGTACTGATATTCGTTACTTATCCAACCTTTAGAGGCTTCTTTTGTATTACCGGGAGCATTTTGTAGCAACGCATATCTATTGTTTGTACGACCATCTGATGTTTATGCCAGATCAGCCACCTATTGTATTGATCCTACATTGCTTATAATAAAGGGTCAGATCTTTTCTTGTGCTTCTATATCTTGAATGTATGATGATCTTCATGTGTTGAATGAATCTTGTATGCACTTAATAACTCAATAAACATCTGCACATTGACAAATCAGTGATAGTTAGTGATTCCGAGCCAGAATTTGGCTTGGGATCATTACAGTGGTATCAGAGCTTCGATCCTCCAAACCTGTGGAGGGATCGACGCATGCAGAGGTACAATAGTATTTTTATGGGTCAAAAGAAGAAATCGAGTAGTGAGACAGAGGTCGAAATGGAAGGGTCAGGGGATGACCATGAGCCCTTAGGCTTGGCTCTCATAGCAGCGGAGTTTGATAAGTTCCAGCAATCCGTCAACCACATGGAAAGCACATTGGTCCAACACTTGGGCGAGTACCATGAAGCCAGCAGAAGGGGACAGGCCAAACTCTCTGAAACTTTGAAGAGGGTTGACGAGAACCTGCAAATAATGAACAAGAATCAATCCAAGCTAAATGAACTTCTGATGCAAGTGACCCATCAAGGGAAGAGCCCTGATATGTACGGGAATAAGGAGGCTGGTGGATCCGGGGAAATCCATGAGGAGATCAGATATAATCCGGAGAAAGTAGTTAGATCCGAAGGAAGTCTGGACGGAGACACGGGCTAGGGTCAGATGGGTAGCAGGGTCAATCAGAGACAATACATACCTACGTTCACAGGTGATCAGATTGGTCGACATTCAGGTAGCAAAGCTAACCCTAGACCCTACATGCCCACATTCATAGATGAACAAGGGAAATAGGAATAGGTAGAAGAATTTGTGGAACAAATGGCAAGGAGTACCAAAGAATACTACAATTTGGATATGAAGGTCCAAAGACATATGTCCCTAGATCAGTATTGCCAACTTAGGTTCAGAAATCAACCTAAGACAAACCACAGGGGTAGTTTTGAGTTTGAACGTAGAGCAGGGAAGATAGAAATTCCATACTTTGACGGTACGAACAAGATGATAGCACAGTCTTGGGTACAAAAGTTGGATACCTACTTACAGCTCAGCCCCATGAGGGAGATGGAGGCCATCAAGTTTGCCACTATGTACTTGGATGGCAAGGCTCATGACTGGTGGTATCACGGACTCACCACACTCGGCCACAATCAGATTATGTCCTATACATAATTCACTCAGAGGCTCATTGATAGATTTGATCAAGTAGATCCTGAGTTACATTTCCGGGAGCTCACCCAACTCAAGCAATTGGGTATGGCTGAATCATACATTGATGAATTTTAGAGGTTGGCAGTGATGGTGCAAGATATGTCCTCGACCTGGCTCATGATGCTTTTCACAGAAGGGTTGATGGAACCTTTGAAGGGTTGGGTAAAGGCCTTCAAGCCTACCAGCCTACAAGAGGCCATTTGGAAGATGAGGGATTTGGGTCCAGCCGCTAAACCTAAATTCATACCCAAACCACCTCTCAAAAATGGTGGAAGAGATCAAAGGCCTCAAATAAACTAGGGGGGACGTGACCCTAAGGGTTTTGACAAAGGCCGTGGTAGAATAGATGACAACACTAGGATAGAACATAGGAGGAAGCAACTCTGCTTCACATGAAAGGAACCATGGAACCCATCACACAAGTGCATGGGACGTGGTGAGGTGCACTACATTGAGGTCACTTCAGACAACGAAGAGGAAGATGAGATTGGCTAGATACAGAACATGGAGGCAGAAACCACTGAGGTAGTAGAGGAGGAACAAATCATGGGAGAGGATAGTATGGCCACCTTGGCATCTATCAGTGGGGTACCCAAGTATAACACCTTCCGAATAAGGGGGGTCTTGCAGGGTCAAAGAGTTTCGTTCTTGATTGATGGAGGATCTTCCCACAACTTCATTGATGCAACATTATTGAAGAGGAGGCACATACCCATAGTATAATTTGAAGGATTCAAAGTGGAGGTTGCAGGAGGAAGCACTATGCCCTGTGACAGACATATTTCGGGCATGAATCTTACCTTGGGTAGGCACGAACTGATACAGGACGTCTATGTCATGGACCTCCCGGATGCCAACATCATTCTAGGGGTTCAATGGCTCAACACATTGGGGCCTATCACCACCAACTACAAAACGATGGAAATGTCATTCACAAAGGAAGGTGGGCGAAAGGTAGTGCTGAGGGGCATGACAGGGAATGTTGCAAAGGTAGTCACGGCCAAGAGGATGGAGGCCATCTTCCGGAGGGACAAGATAGTATATGCAGCGGAATGCAGGATTGTGACATGTATGGATGAACAGGGCAAGGTTCACTACACTCCAGAGATCAAAGAAATCCTTGATAGGCACCACAAGGTGTTTAGGCCTATTCCTCTAGGGGTACCACCAGATAGGGGGTTTGAGCACATTATTGAGCTAGAGGAAGGGGCCAAACCAGTTATCACCACACCGTACAGACACCCTAAGAAGTACAAAGATGATATAGAGAAGTCCATCAAGGAACTTCTGTACATGGGGCACATCAGGCCCAACAACAACCCTTTTGCTTCTTTAGTAGTGCTGGTGAAGAAGAAAGATGGCACTATGAGAATGTGCATTGACTTCAGGGCTTTGAACAAAAGACCATAAAAAATAGGTACCCGATACCCAAGATTGATGAACTGTTGGACGAACTGCATGGGGCCATCTACTTCACGAAGATTGATCTTCGCTCTGGTTATTATCAGATCAAGATGAGGGAGGAAGACATCTCAAAAACAACTTTTAGATGTCACTATGACCATTATGAGTTTTTGGTGATGCCCTTTGGTTTAACCAATGCACCTGCTACATTTCAATCATGTATGAACCATGTGTTCAACAAGCAACTGAGGAAGTACCTGTTGGTATTTTTTGATGACTTTCTTATCTACAGCAAGACGTGGGAGGAGCATCTCAGGCATGTGGATCAAATTTTTTCGATCATGGAGGAACAGTCACTGTATGCTAAGGAGTCCAAATGTGAGTTTGGAATGACATAGGTCCTCTATTTAGGACACATCATCGGGGAAAAAGGGGTACAGGTACATCAGGAGAAAATACAAGCCATCATGGAATGGCCTACTCCTAAGACACTCACCGAATTGAGAGGATTTCTGGGTATGTGCATGTATTACATGAAATCTGTCAAAGGGTTTTCTCAGTTGTGTGCACCTTTGACCGATTTGACTAAGAAAGGAGCCTTCAAGTGGAACGAGGAGGCTCAAATAACGATGGAAAAGATGAAGGAAGTGATGAGTACGTGCCCAGTCTTAGCCCTTCCATATTTCAGTCTTCCTTTTACCTTGGAGTGTGATTCCTCCGGGGAAGGAATAGGGGACGTACTGATGCAAAAGAGGCACCCTCTTGCCTATGAGAGTCGGAAGCTCAGGGGTCCTGAACTACTCTACAACATTTATGACAAAGAAATGCTGGCTATCATGCATGCACTAACCAAATTCCGACAATACTTGGTTGGTGCCAGGTTTGTGGTCAAGACAGATCATAATAGTCTCAAATATCTTTTGGAACATAAGGACTTGAACGAGAGGCAACAAAAATGGGTAAGCAGAATACATGCCTACGACTTTGATATTGAGTTTTTTAAGGGGAAGAGCAATATGGTGGTTGATGCCTTATCCAGGAGGCCATCCATCTTTTCCATAACAGGGGTAATAGTTGACTGGAAAGACCATCTAGTGATGGAGTATGCAGAGGATCAGTTTGCGTGCCAGCTACTAGACAGACAGGTACAAGATGAAGATTTCAAGGTTATAAATGACCTCATCTACTACAAAGACCGAATCTTCTTGGTTCCTGGATCGGCCTTCAAGGATAAAGTATTGCAGGCATGCCATGACTCACCAATGGAAGGACATCAGGGGATCAACAAGACGTACAAGCAGGTGAGATAAAGGTTCTCTTGGAAGGGTCTCAAGGAAGATGTGATCAAGCACGTCAAAGAGTGTACTACTTGTCAGGCGAACAAGGATGAGCACACGCACCCAACAAGACTATTGCAATCCTTTCCCATTCCAGAGCACAAGTGGGAAAGCATATCCATGGATTTCATCACTAGACTGCCAAAGACGCAAGGGAAGGATTGCATATTTGTAGTGGTGTACAGGTTAACAAAGTTTTCACATTTCTTCTCCATAGCTACCAACTTCAGTGTAGCACAGGTGGCTGAACTGTTCTTTAGGGAGATTTTCAGGTTTCACGGCCTACCCGAGACCATTGTCAGCGATAGAGATAGCAGGTTTATGAGTAATTTCTGGCAGGAGTTATTCAGGTTGGTTGGTACGGCCTTGACTCCTAGCACTAGCTATACCCTCAGATGGATGGACATACAGAGATAGTCAACAAATGGGTGGAAGGATACCTCCAAAACTATGTGGCAGGGAAATAGAAAGCATGGGCCAAATGGTTGCATCTGGGAGAGTATTGCTACAACACCACCCAGCATATGTCCATTGGCATGTCACCATTCTGAGCCTTGTATAGCTATGATCCATTATCATTTGTGGAGATTGTGTTTGGTGACAGCAGGGCACCTATGGTACATGATTGGATCGAGTAGAGTCAAGATATTCTCAGGGAACTGAAGGATCATCTACAGAGGGCACAAAACCAACAGAAGGTCCAAGTAGACAAGCACCGAGTTGATCGTACTTTTGAGGTTGGCAACTTAGTATATCTGAGATTGCAACCATACAGGCAGGCTTCCATTAAAAGAAATGGAGTGGAGAAATTGCAGCCACATTTCTTTGGACCCTATAGGGTCAGCAGAAAGATAGGGCCCGTAGCTTATGAGCTGGAGCTTCCATAGGGAAGCAAAATACACAACATCTTCCATGTCTCCTGTCTTAAGAAATCCCTCGTCCAACACATCAAACCTATTGAGGTATTACCCCCCATGGACAAAGAGGGACAGCTTATTCTAATTCTAGAAGAGATATTGGAATTCCGAGAGAAGAGGCTCAGAAACTGAAGCATCAAAGAGTACCTGATCAGGTGGAAGGATTTACCCATTGAGGATGCCACTTGGGAAAAGGAGCACATGGTTAGAGAAGCAGGTTTGGAATTTCTTGAGGACAAGCAATTTCAAGCAGGGGAGACTGTAATGTCCCCCATCTCTTAGAGAGGTGATGAGGAGACTCAGTGGCCTGGGCACCCCCACTAGTACATAGTCTAACACTGAGGGGGAAGGTCAACTAGATTAAAGTTATATTTTTAAGTTGACTTGAGAAAGAAAAACGATAAAAGGAGTAAAAGATAACTCAACAAAAGAATAGAAGTTAACCCTGGGAGTTAACCTAACTCAACAGAGAATCAGAAGGAAAAAGTATAAGTAAGAGGCTGGGGCACATCTATTATTCATTATGATCGTGGTATATTTCTTGTTAGTGCTCTTGAGCATTCAGTTTGGGGTTTGTTGTACAAACCCTTGTGAGCAACTTAGTGGTGAAATATCCACTCACCTTGTTCCACAGCTTGGTCTCAGGGATGAAATATTCCTCCACGCCATTCTATTCTCAATATATTTCCTTCTAGATCTTCAGAAGACATCAGGGCCGTACTGTTGAGAAGTTTCCAGCAAGGGCACGCCATACCATTGAGGAGGGTTCGATTTAGCTATTCAGGAGGGCGTAACTCTCTTAGAAGATTCCGCAGTTGGAGAGGTTTGCCTTGGACGTTGGGTCTGAGACTTCAGGAGGAGGATCCCACTGCCCTGATCTATGACCTGACCAAGTTTGGGCTCAATTGGAGCATTCTTCCATTAGGGCCAAATTATTGAGGGCGTCAGTCTCCACTTGGAGCGTGGTACTCTCCAGTTGGAAGGTTTGACATTCATATCTGCTTGGTACTGATATTCATTACTTATCCAGCCTTTAGAGGCTTCATTTGTATTGATGGGAGCATTTTGTAGCAGCTCATATCTATTATTTGTATGGCCATCTGAGGTTTATGCCATATCGACCACCTATTGTATTGATCCTACATTGCTTATAATAAAGGGTCAGATATTTGATTGTGCTTCTATATCTTGAATGTATGATGATCTTCATGTGTTTAATGAATCTTGTATGCACTTAATAACTCAATAAACATCTGCACATTGACAAATCAGTGGTAGTTAGTGATTCCCAGCCAGAATTTGGCTTGGGATCATTACAACAATCTAAGAGAATGCGTTTTTCATCTTCAACCTTCTTAGTGCCACAAAGGTGACACACTATTTCATCCCATGGCATTTTAGGAATTGACCAACACCCAGTTTCACTATGGAGCTCGTGAGAATTTGTTCTTATCTTAGCAATGCTTATTTTCTTCCTTACACTTGGCAAAACAAATAGATAATTTTGATCTTCTAGATTAGGGTTGATTACATCTTTATGATACCTTAATTTTATTTTTTCCTCTAACTCTTTATCACACCACATTTTTTCCTTAAATTTTGATTTGACGTTTTTTTTAATAGTATATTTATTCTGCAAAATGGTTTCTTCCATGATTCCCCAATAGTTTAGCCAAGATTGGGTGTCTTTATGCCATCCTCGCTTGAGTCGATGGTGGTTATGACTTGATTTGGAAGTAATTTTAGGTAGCCTCTTGTCTTCTATATGGAAGTAATATCCATATAGAATAGTATTACCTTCATATATAGCAAAAATCATACCATTATTCATCAAACAAACTTGGGTCCATTACCCAAACCCGGGTTCTCCAACTTCACATGGTCATAACTATCTAACCGTGAGGAGTTATGTGACATTCTACATACCACTGGAAATGACATGACAAGAAATATCCATCTAGGATAGTTTCCCTGACAAATTCATTGTCCTTCATATCATTATTCCACAATTAATCATGGGTTCTCTTAATCATGAGGTATTTCACCATAAGGGGACCACTTTGGAGTTCATCCATATTTAGTTCTTATCAACTATGAAAAAACAATAATGAGTCATATTTACATCAAATAATCTTGGGTCAATTACCCAAACTTTTGTGCTACGAGGCTTTCTTCAAGGGTTGAAGTCAATGAAAACCAACCTTAATAAAAAATCTCCCCCTTTGGCATTTATGGAAACACTCTGATGCAATACTGAAATCATATCACTCATGCTCCCCTTGGAACCATGCCTTTGTCCTCTGCATATGATAAATCTGCCTCTATCCTCTCCATTTGATAAATTTTCTCCCCCTGGAACCATGCCTCTGTCCTCTGCATCTGATAAATCTCTCCCCCTTTGTCATCAATGACAAAGGTATCTTTCCATCCGGGGTTGTTCCCCCTACTGAACTGTCCTCTTATGGTTCTTCCTTGTGTACATCTAATACATATAAGATAAGCATTCAAAAAACATTCATTTTGGAGTATTAATAACTCCAAGTCTTTGGCAAAGATATTCAAAGGATTCCTATGGAAGTGGTTATGTAAAGATGTCTGCCACTTGTTCTTTTGTTCCCACATACTCAACTTTGATGTTCTTTTCTGCAACCTATTCCCGTAGAAAGTGATACTTGATTTGAATGTGCTTCGTCTTGGAGTGCATTAATGGGTTTTTTGAGATACTGATTGCACTTGTATTATCACAATATATTGGAATGGGCTCATCATACTCAACCTGTATATATGTCAAATTTTGTTTCATCCAAAGAACCTATGTACAACATGTTGTTGCTGCAATATACTCTGCCTCGGTTGTAGATAGAGATACTGATGATTGTTTCTTGCTTATCCATGATACCAAACACTCACCTAAGTAGAATGTTGCTCCACTGGTGCTTCGTCGATCATAAATAAAACATGCCCAATATGCATCTGTGTAGGCAATAAGTGGTAGATATTTTCCTTTTGGATACCATAATCTAAAATCTTTTGTTCCTTTGAGATATCTGAAGATCCTATTTACTGCTAATACATGTGATTCCTTTGGTGCTTCTTGAAATCCTGCCACCTATATAAATGCCTGCATTACATTTGGTCTGGATGATGTCACATATAGTAGGCTACCAATCATTGCCCTATATTTCCTCTGATATGTAGACTTTGAATCATCATCTTTTCTCAACTTACAACTAGTTTTCATGGGAGTGATAACTGGTTTGCAATCTTCCATTCTGAACCTCTTTAACATTTCTCTGATATACTTGGTTTGAGAAATAAAAATTCCTTGGTTTCTTTGACATATCTGAAGTCCCAGAAAGAAGGATAGTTCTCCAAGTAATGGCATTTCAAATTCATTCTGCATGTCTTTTGCGAATTTCTGGCTTAACCTGTCATCATCACTACCAAAAATAATATCATCAACATAAACTTCAATTAATAAAATATTACCTTGACTTAGCTTGATGTAGAGGTTGTTGTCTGCACTTCCTTTTCTGAACCCTTCCTACTACAGATACTTATCTAGTCTAGAGTACCATGCTCTAGGAGCCTGTTTTAGACCATACATGTCCTTCTTTAATTTACACACATAGTCTGTGTTCTCTGACAACTGGAATCCTTCTGGTTGTTCACTGTAGATTTCTTCTTCAAGTTCCCCATTCAGAAAATTTGATTTTATGTCCATCTGATATACTTAAACATTTTTGGAGCATGCATAAGCTAAAAGAAAATGGATTGCTTCCATTCTAGCAACTGGGGAAAATGTCTCTTCAAAGTCGATTCCTTCAATCTGTGCATATCCTTTACATACCAATCTAGCTTTGTTCCTTGTAACCTGTCCATCTTCATTCAATTTATTCCTGAAAACCCATTTTGTGTCGATCACATTCTTATTCTTTGGTCTTGGAACCAATTCCCAAGTGTCATTTTTCTCTATTTGATCCAATTCTTCATTCATGGCCTTATTTCAAAATTCATCCTTTCTGGCTTCTTCAAAACAGTTTGGTTCAATTGTAGATAAGATTTCTAGGTGTGTTTGTTCTGGTGAACGGATTTTTCTTCTAGTCTCAACTCCTACATCTTTGTTTCCAATAATTTGATCTGAAGGATGATTCTTTTGTACTCGTTTGCTAGGTGTCTTTGGAGATACTTGTTGAAATTTCTCTTCTACTTCTATTGGATTCTCTTCATCTTCATCTTCCTGTTCTACTTCTTTTTCATCTTCTTCTTCGAAAAGTTGTTCCATTGATTTTTTTTTTTTTCTTCCTTTGATTCTGGTCTGCCTATTTCATCAATTGTTACGTTGATGCTTTCCACAACTTACTTTAATCTTAGACTATAACACTTGTATGCTTTCCTTGTACTTGAGTAACCAACAAGTATTCCTTTGTCCACACGAGAGTCAAACTTTCCCATTCTTCCATCTTCTTTTTTGATGTATCATTTGCTTCCAAAAACTCTGAAGTGCTTCACATTTGTTGGTTTTCCTTTCCATAGATTGTAGAGAATTTTATCAGTCTTGTTTCTAAGCATTACTTTGTTTTGAATGTGAACTATTGTATGCACTGCCTGTGTCCAAAAAAGATCTGTCAAGTTTGAATCCATTATCATTTTTCGAGCCATTTATTGTACTGTCATGTTCTTTCTTTCAACAACTCCATTCTGTTAAGGTGTCCTAGTGACGAAGAATTGCCTTTTTATTCCATGATTGTTGCAGAAGTCCATAAATTCCTTTGAGGTGAATTCTCCTCCATTATCCGATCTTAAGCATTTGATTCTTGAATCCATCTCATTTTCAACCATTTCCTTGTAGATATTGAAGTTTTCAAAAGCTTTTGTCTTGTTCTTGAGAAAGAAAACTGGAATCATTCTTGTATAATCATCAACTAATAACATAACGTATCTCTCACCTTTTAAGCCTTTTGTTGTAGTTGGTCCAACTAGATCAATATTCACAATTTCCAGTGGTTTTGTTGTTGAATATTTCTTTGATTTGAACCTAGTCTTTGTTTGCTTTCCTTGTTGGCAATGCTTGCATAAAGTGTTGGTTGGTTTCATGATATGGGGTATTTCTCCGACTGCTTCTCCTTTGATGACTTTGACAAGGTTATCAAAATGCATGTGACCCATTCTTTTGTGCCACAACCAACTTTCATCTTCCTTTCCTAGACAACACTTTTCATTTCCAATTTCGCTTAACCCATATATGTTGCTTGAAGTTCTTGCAGTTGTAGCAACCAATTTCCCTGAACCTTCTTTTCTAGAAACCCCATTGGATGTATGTTATCTTTCTTTACCTTCTGGCACTCTAGACACTGGGATATATAGTTAGCCACTTCTTTCTTCATTCCTAACCAAAAGTATTGGATCCTTACCACTGTAATGGATTTTTTCTATCATAGGTGCCTAGCATATGGCACATCATGAATTTATCTCAGCACTATATTTTTTAGCTCCATGGAATTTGATGCATACACCTTTCCTCTATACAAGAGGATTCCATCATCTTTCAATTCATAATTTTTTAAATTTATTCTTTGAATTGCCTTGTTGTAAGTTTTCTTTTATTTATAAATAATGTTGATCTAGATTTTCTACTTCAAGAATTTTATCTTTAAATTTGTTCAGTGCATGCTAATGGATGCCATATGTGTCTTATGATCTCTTTTGTTGAGTGCACCAACCACCTAATTTTATTTTCCTTCGATATGTTTAATTTCAAAATCATACTCACTAAGAAATTTATGCCATCTAGTTTTCATGGCATTTAATGTTGGTTGTCCAAATAAATGTTTCGGACCATAGTGGTATGTCCTTAGCTCAAATATCCTCCTCATGAGGTAACGTCTCCACATTTTCAATGCATGTACAATGGATTCTAACTCTTGATCATGTGTAGCATAATTTCTCTCATGCTCTTTTAATTTCTAGGACTCATAGCATACCACATGATCTTATTGACTAAGGACTTTGTTGAGCCCTTCCTTGCATGCATCCATGCACATTACAAATTCTTCATATGAATATGTAATCTTTAATATTGGTGCACTTGTCAAAATAACTTTCAACTGTTGGAAACTTTCTTCACATTTTGGAGTCCATTCAAATTTCACTCCCTTCTTTTGCAAAGAAGTGATTGAGCTTGCAATCTTTGAAAACCATTTTATGAATCTTCGATAATAACCCACAAGACCCGTAAATGATTAGACTTATGTCACATTTATAGGTTCCAACCATCCTCTAATGGAGTTTATCTTCTCATGATCAACTTTTATCCCATATACTGAAATAATATGCCCCAAGTAGTGAATCTACTTTTGATAAAAGATGCACTTACTTAACTTGGCATAAAATTTATGCTCCATTAAAACCTTTAGCACTATTCTTAAATGTGTAACGACCCCAATAGTTACAACTACATGCGATGCAAAGAAATATATATATATATATATATATATATTGTGTAGGAAAGTAACAACGACAACAATTAATCAACACAACTTGACGACAAACACAACGCACATAAATAAGGAAACAAACAACAATGACCCAACATATTATCACATCATGAAACTGGACTAACATGCAATAATCAATTAGAAAAAATAAAAAAGACTAATTGTTCGTCCTAGCCTATAAAGTTAGGACTTCCAGGACACATAAGCAATGCTCAAGTCCAGGTTCTCATCAATTTGACCATTTAAGGTCTCAAGGATGGCGACTATTCTGAGGAACAAGGAGGTGTCTACCTCTCACCCGACACATGCAATATCATGCCTACTAAGCTAAAGACCACATTAGTCAATCCAAACACAATAGCTTCGATGACCAATAACTAGAACCTTCCCGTCGAGCGAGAAACAAACACAATAAAAATTACAGAGCAAGGTACAAACATCCATTCCAATGATGACCGTCATCATCAGGAAGCACAAGACCCAAGGCCAGGTTATCATACATGCATGTATCTCTAATGTGTCTTGATCCCATCATATGGAATCATGCCTCCACCGTGCGTCAAGTGCGATTGTAACTAAGGAGAAAACTGAAACAATCACGAATGCCTAAAATCAAGATACAATAACCCAATGCCAGGAACCTCAACTTAACTTCTATACCTTATAATGAAATATATACGAGAGAACTCTAAACAATCAAGCTAACGATGTGCAAGGTGATGACATTCATTACAGGGTTAATTTTTTCAACAATAACTCTTAATTAAATAATCACAAATTCCATGAAAGGATTCCATTAACAACATCAAGGATTCAATGAGTCATTATTTAGCTCCCTGTTCTGAAGACAATTAGAACTGCTACAAGTGATAATCATAGTACTTACAATTAAACAATTAAGGCTATTGTAAAGAAATTGAGCTGTTATAAGGTGATAACACATTATCATAATTAGCCATTAAGCCTGGTTGTAAAAGAGAGTAATCGATTACAAGGAGGGAACATAATAACTCAATTAAACCATCATGACTTGTTACAACAAGTGAACTATCACACTACGAAATCATAAATATCTATTCAATACATTTAATTTCAAGATATTTAAGAGAATAGGAAAAATAATAATCAATCTAACACATGTTTGAAGGAATTCTAAAATCTTCAATAGAATTGTAAACATTGGCTACTTAAACAAAAGAGATCCCCAAGACATGAGAGACCACAAACAAAAATGAATTAGAATGGTGATAGGCTAAAAGAATAATAATCTTTTGAAAAATTTGACATGGTCACCAACCAAATGATAAGTGTAACATGTGGAAAAACGAAATGCTAAGTTAAAAAGTTACTTTAGTAAAATCACAATACCGTGGAGATTTAAAAACACTAAAATCAAGTTCGGGTATAAATGTGTCATATCCCCAAATATATAATTTTGTTTGTTATATTACAATGCAAATATAATATTGTTTTGTTATATTCCATTCGTTAAAAGTACTTTTTCAATGCACGTAAAATATTTTTGTTCGAATTCCCTTCATTTTAAAAATGTCATTAGAATTAAAGAAACCACACACAATGAAAATTGACTAGACATTAAAAATAACCTATAACTAAAGCCTAGAAAAAACTTCAATGTTGCTTAAATTCTCTGATATGTTTGCGTTGAACTATTTATCTTCACTCATTTTTTGATAATGAGAAATATATACAAGATACCATAAGTATGAAAGCTCGACAGAGAATTATCTCATGAAATGCATTTTAAAAGTAATGTTATGCAGAGACAACAAATTTAGACAGAGGCAATAGAAATAAGAGGCATTAAATCGAGGAAGGAGCAGGGGAGAAATGAAAGGTATGAATGCCACCTGTCTGATCGAGCAACGTCTGGGCGTCCATCAAGAGATCTGGAAACGCAGAGAAATGAAGAGGTAATTTCACTCTACAAGCAATGGGTGTGTTGGGAAAATTAAAAATGAATTTGCAAAGAGTAAAAACAACAATAATCGCAGAGTAATGAAGAGGAATTTTTGTTGTACAAGAAAACAAATTGTTGGGTAGATTAAAAATGAATTTGCAAAGAGTAAAAACACAATAATCGCAGAGTAAAGAAGAGGAATTTTTGTTGTACAAGCAAACAAATTGCTGGGAAAATTAAAAATGAATTTGCACAGAGTAAAAACACAATAATCGCAGAGGCTAAGGATGGAATAAATGCCCAGGAGAGAATTCCTTGCTGGGCAGAGAAATGATCCTAAACTTATTATCCATACATAGGAAAGTAGGGAATTTGAATCTAAATATTTAACACTGGAGTGAAAGAAAGTTGATTCGGCTCCTGGCCGACTACTTAGGCATAGAATAATAACTTAAAAGATAAAGGAATAGAAGATGAAAACAAAAATCTGCATCCAGATCTTCTCCGTCGAGAAACAAAATAATGAAAAAAAAACCACAATCAAGGAATAAAGAAAACATAGGTAGGAGATACAAAAGAACAGACAAGGCTTTGAGTCTGGGGCTCATTCTGGCCACACACAATTAGACAGTAACTCAGAAATAAAAGATATTGTGGATAGCAAGGTTTCTTACAGGATGAATCAAGCGACAAGGAGATTACATTAATAACAAAATTATCAAGGAATACCTAAGGAGACCTACATTCTTACCAAAATTCAAAAGAAAACCATTTCTATCCTATGCAATAGTTCTTCCAATGTTTTTATGTATGTACAAATAGTTTACTTTTTCTTTTATCAGATTACCATTACAAATTATGATTTTACGAAAAATAATCTGTTACAATTACCTTAGAAATACATGTGCAAGGAAAGTTCATGGAAATGAAATCGTCATCCGAATATAGTAAAATAAACACCTGTAAATTAAATTTTATTGCAAGTAACAACTTTAACGGGCATACCTTTACCGATGACGATGAGGAGAAGATTTCCTCTCGCGTGATCGCTTCGTCCAAATCCCACTTGTTGACTGATGAGACCTCACTGGTACCTCCCAACCAACACAAGGGGTAGTCTTCTTCCCCCTAAGCCCTGCGATCCGAAAAGGGGCCACAAACACGATATCGTAGAACACTAGCACCCAACTCACCTCACAAGGTCAATCTACCACTCATTACCCAAGATGGGTATCCCAACTCCCACAAGAGAAAGTTCAGTCAAGATGAAATTTCGACAGCATAACATTACACAAGACAAATGTGTTCCATACTCCTCCTCTGCCATCCTTTTTATATAGTTTTATTAGTCATTAGTTTCCAAAAACCCTCATTATATTCTTTTTTCATTTAATTAACTTCGAAAAACCTCCTCCTTACACATGTATCTCGATCTCCTAGTTGCACCAGAAAATCAATTTATTAATTAATTAAATTTGTCTATTTCCCTCACCCACTCAAAATCGTTCCTAAAAATGCTCCTCGATGTCCCATTATTTCCTTACAATTCTTAAATGACTTACGCCTTACTTAATTCCTAGTTGAGTTCATAAATAGAAAGTTCCAAAGGCTAGATTTCTTACTAAGTTATATATTCCCCTTTTTCTTTAAGTTTCCCCTTTTCATTAAGTTTCCCCTTTTCCTTAAGTTTCCCCCTTTTCTTTAAGTTTCCCTTTTTCTTAAATTTTCCCCTTTTTATAACTAAGTTCAGAATTAGCAGGTTTAGACAAAAACAACCAAATACCCCTTTTATTAATTATACCTTTATTAAAAATTCCACTTTAATTATTAATGCTTGAATTTTCTTTACCCCCGTCCTGTTATATGTCTAATCAGTTTTTTTTTGTTCTAAGGTTCTACTCAAACCTAGGTTTTCAATTCACTAGGATTGACGACATTTCTCAAGGGAAAAATTAGTTATTAAAATTTATTTATCACATCATTCATTTTAAGGCTGACTAGGTCCTAAGGAGGCATAGTTTTCTAGGCACTAGGTTTATTAACTTACCAGTTAAAATCACAACGTGCCATTCAGGATGCAATACATTCTCCAAGGGTTCCACTCACCTCTTTTTGTTTTCTTTGCGCGACGTGCCCTTCAAGACAAAATACGTTCTCCAAGGGTGCCACTCGCCTCTTGACTAAATTTGGTAGACGTCAAACCCCTGGAGTCAATACTCCGTCAGGTGATCTTGTGGGAGACTAAGGGCATCTAAGGAATAAGGACCTTGCCTTATTGCACACCCCTTAGGATCATCATGAGAGACTGTCACAGTCTTCCCTCACAACATCACAGGTCTTTTCGAACTAGGTAATTGTTAACCTACAGTTCGAGCCACGATGAGAGTGCTAGTAGGCTGTGGCAGGGTTGCTGCCACACCTCTCCCTCAATGTCTTTGGTTTTCTTGCGTGACCCCTTTAATCCAAATGTGAGTCTGGTTGACAAGCTATCATCAGCCTACATCCATCAATGAATCATGTCATCAATAACAATCAACATCATAATATCTAATAATATGTACATATGTCACATCAACAACATTCAAACCCTAACAGTCCACTCCTTGACTCAATCCAGAGTCTAAGGGGTTTCATCGATGCCTCGACATTCTCAACATCTAGAGTCCTGCACACTCAGGAGAACCCAATCAATATCACATGTCTATGTAAATACAACAAAATAGCATATCATCATATTCACAATATCTCATAATCATAATTAAAACAACCAATAGTATAATGACCCAGATCACTTGCACTCAAGTGTCCTCAAAGAATAAGTTCACTCAGTGTGCGCAAGAGAAGGATGTTACATACACCCCCTCTTTTTTTAAACTTCATCCTGAAGTTTCACAGTATGTAAGTGATGAAATAAAGTGTATGACAGTATCATATGTCTAAATATCAAACAAAAATGGGAACTATTGACGCATATGATATGCGTCCTCCCAAGTCACCAAGTGTGGACTATAGTTGTCCCATTGGACCTTGACCTGATCTATTGTTCGATGTCGTAGCCATCAAATGTGATGGTCCAAGATGCATATCAGATCTATTGTGAGAGAAACTTCATCCAATACCTACAAGGAACTTATGTCAATAACATGTGTAGGATCACTAACATAATGTCTCAAAACAGATACATGAAAAACATCGTGCATATGACTCAAAGAATCAATAAAGGATAGTCTATAGGCCATGGACCCCTTCCTTTCCATAATATCGAAGGGTCCCACGAACATAGGAGATATTTTAGCACCCTTTCCAAATTTGATCGAACTCTTATGCGGTTTCACCTGCAAGAAGAATCGATCTTCAACTTCATAACCACGATCAACATGATGTGCATTGACATAACTCTTATGTCGATCCTACACTTCATTTATCCTTTGTATTATGGTTTTCATTTGGTCCTCCATTTCTTGGATTGCTTCAGGTCCCACCATGAATCTATCCTCAATCCGATCCCAACTCAAAGGCATCTAACATGGTCTCTCATAAAGAAACTTGAAAGGCACCATCTTAAGGGTGCTTTGATAACCATTGTTATATGCAAATTCTACCAATGGAAAGAATTCTTTTCAACGCTTATGTTGGTCCATCACGTACATGTGCAACATATCCTCCAAGATTTAGTTTGTTCACTCAGTTTTCCCGTCTATTTTCGGGTGATACACAGTACTAAAGTTAAGTTGGGTTCCCAAGGCCTCTTGGAAACTAGTCCAAAATCATCCTATAAAAACCGATCCTCTATCGAATATAATCATCTTAGGCACGCCATGCAACCTCACAATCTCACTGATGAAAAATCTAGCTATGTCAGGTGCCTGATATGTCATACGCACATGAATTAAATGAGCACTCTTCGTTAGAGTGTCAACTACCAAGAAAATTGAGTCGTGTTTCCTTGTCGTTAGTGGAAATCCAACAATGAAATCCATTGAAATGACCTCCCATTTTGATTCTGAAATAGTGTTTGGCTATAGTAATACTACTGGATGTCTATGTTCAGCCTTCACCTGCTAACATTCTAGACATCTTGCCATGTATTTGACTATGTTTTCCTTCATTCCTTTCTAGAAGAAGAAGGTTTTAAGGTATGCCCTCATCTTCATGACTCTAGGATGAGCCATGTACACTAATCTATGAGCCTCATTTAGGATTAAACTCCTCAACTTGTCATTGGGTGGTTTGTAAGTTAAAATTTTAAATATCAATAATCCATCATTGTCCATAGTAAATCCCTCAAATTTTGGTACCATCATTGTGTTTTGTCCGATAAACTCCTTGACCTCTTTGTACCAGTCATCATCGCGTTGTAAAGTTAAGATATTTTCAAATAGATTCGTCTGAAGAGGCATCACCAAAAATATGCATGGTATCCGACTCAACGCAACCACCACTATGCTCATTATTCCTTTTATGTAAGTAATCTCGAAATCGTACTCGCTAAGAAATTCCGACCAATGTCGTTTTCATGCGTTCAAGTCACCTTGCATAAAGAAGTGTTGTAGTCCATAGTTGTCCATTTTTAATTTGAATTTTCATCCAATAAGGTAGTGTCTCCAAATTCTCAAGGCATAAACAATGTCTAACAACTCCAAATCATGCGTTGCATAGTTCTCCTCATGCCTTCTCAACTTTCTCGATATGTAAGCGATCACTCGACTGTATTGCATCAAGACTTAGCTTAAGCCTTCCTTGGATGCGTCAGTTCATACCAAGAAGTCCACACCCATGTAAGGGATCTTTAGTATTGGTGTTGTCGTCAACAACTCCTTGAGCTTCCGAAATGCCTCCATGCATTTCTTGGTCCAAAAAAAATTCTTGTTCTTCTTCTGCAATTTCGTGATCGGATTTTCTATCTTCAAAAAACCCTCGTCTAACTGTCGATAGTATATCACTAAACCCATGAAACTATGCACTTCGGGGATATTCGTCAGTACATTCCATTCCATAATATCCTCGACCTTTGCTAGATCCACAACAATACCTTCACCGGAGATGACATGCCCTAAGTAGTGAATATTCGATTGATAAAACGGGAATTTAGACAATTTCCCATACAATCTGTTCTCTTGTAGAAACTGTAGTACCATGCACAAGTTATCTTCATGCTCCTCCATTGTCCGAGAGTAAATCAAAATATCATCAATGAATACTTGGACGAACTTTTCCAAGTATTCACGAAACACCCCGTTCATCAAACTCATAAATACCCCTGGGGCGTTCATTAGTCTAAACGATAAAACAATAAACTCATAATGTCCAAAGCTCATCGTAAAGGTGGTCTTACGGATTCCATCCTCCTTGATCCGTAAATGGTGATACCTTGATCTCAAGTTGATTTTGAAAACACCATTGCGCCTTTCATCTGATAAAAAAGATCATCAATCCTTGGCAATGGATATTGATTCTTGATCATTGCCTTGTTTAATTGATGGTATTCAATGCAGAGTCTCCACGACCCATCCTTCTTCTGTATGAAAATAACAGGCACCCCCCACGATGACACACTCGGACGTATAAATCCTAGATCCAACAAATCCTTCAGTTGCATTCTCAACTCTTGTAACTCCATGGTCGACATTCGATAAGGCGTTCTTGCTATCGATTTAGCTCATAGTTTTAGGTCGATGGTAAATTCCAATTCCCTCTCTAGTGGAATCCCAGGTAACTCCTCAGGGAAGACTTCCGCAAATTCTCTCACCACTGGAAGCTGTTCTAGAAATTCTGCTACTCCCTTCTCGTTTAACGCAAGGATCGCATAAATCTTACATCCCTTGCACATTGTCTTCTATAGCTGCAAGGAAGATACAAACCTCAGGGAGATTCCCTTGTTTCAACCTACAATCACACGTCTCTGTTCCTCATCATCGACCAAGATCAACAGTTTTGTCTTACAGTCGAGTATCGCATCATGCGATTCCAACTAGTCCATATCGATCATGACGTCATAAGACCCTAAGATCATGACGTACAAGTTGGACCTTTTGAAAAAATATCCTAGGTTAAGGCTACATCCCTTAACCTTCCCTTCAACCTTTTGTTTGGCTCCTGAAGCCATTTCTACAAATCTAAATTTGTCCCATTTGATTGCCTTAACCTTAATACTTTTTAGCACTACACTAGAAATAAAACTCTCTGTAGCACCTAGATCTATCAAAATACTAAGGGTGTGGTCAGCGACGGTACCTAACGTCTCGAGAAAAGTTGACTGGTGCTCTGACTGGTCGTTATTCACCACTACATGAATCTGATGGGCCTTGCCCAAATCTCCCACGGTAGTGGGTCCAACTGATCCAGATGCTCTGCCAGTCATGCTGGTAATGTGGATCCCCACATGTCCAACACCCTTTCTTCAGTCCAATACTCCTGGTACCTGAAGTAGAAGCTGACGGCCCACTGGCCTGGAACCTTGGTATGTTTTGTTGAACAAGCCTAAATTGTTGTTGCAGCAGTTGAAGCTACTGTTGGTGTTGTGGTCCTTAGTAAGGAGTTTGCTCCTAAGGATATGATCATCGAGGTGTAGTGAAAATGGATCCTCTCTGGAAGCCATGATATCCTGGTGAATGTCTAGCTGGTGTCTAAAGTTGTTGTGCAATAGATGACGTCTGTCCCGTTGGTTTCACTGGAGTCCTGCTCTAACCCTCACTGATAAGCTCCTCCTTTTCTATGAGGGCCTTCTTGACATCATCATGCAAGGTTTGAGGCATAATGATCCTAACCTTTGCATGAAGGTTGACATTAAGGCCAAACAAGAACCTGTTGACCTTAAGTTTCTCAGTATTCAGGTATGGAGCATACTGAAGTAGCTCCATGTTAGCAACATTTCTTGTCTTGGGCCTAAGGTACGCACGTTTGCAGGATGAACAAGAAACACCCAAGCACAAGAGCGGAAGGATCTCTTCTCTGGTTATGAGTCAAGTGAGCGGGCAAGGTTTTACTGTCGGCAGCCGAGATCCATCCACTAAGCAGATCAACGGTCATCGGGGTTTCAGGGTTGCCAAGTTACCCAATATATAGCATAAGAGAAAGTGCATATATTTTAAAGCTAAGTCTGGGTCGTCCGATCCATTGACGCGTGGCACAAGATCTAGTCACATCGACATATCGACATTCGGGAGTTCAAGGGGTAAAAGTCCCTCTTCACTTCACTTCTTGAAACCCCGAACCACGAAATGTCGATAGCACCAAGAATCGGGCCCGTGGTTTTGGTGCCTGGTCGTAAGGGAACAAACCTAGAGGAGGGGCGCTAATGTTTATCATTTGGCCACTTGGGTCCCAAAGTGTCGAATTGAGTTTCAGAGGGGGGGGGAACTGTGTTCTCCAGACGTTGATTCGACGTGATCTAAATCCCAGAACCTGCTGGGAATAAATGAAGAAGAGAGAGGGTGGTTGAAACCTCGCCTCACTCATTAATTGCAAAGTACGGAGGGTCTGGAAAGTGGTCTATTCGAAGGAGTTATGTGTATTGATTATCCAAAGAAGCCAGGCCGAAGCCCTCGATTACACAGAGAAGTCTGCACATGCCATTTTGGCCTTTGATGTTTCAGCTACCTCTCCTGTAGAAGAACAATCTGAAATCTGATGGTTTCTGTCATAGGTGCACGATCATCGTGAGTCTGTAAGGGCAGGCTGTCAGAAGACATGCAGAGGCAATGTTTTTAATGCAACGTCTTGTTTTTAATGATGTGGTTGTTTTTGAGTATATGTAGGCATTTTCTCCATTTTGAAAAGGGTGGATGGCTGAGCTAGGCTCCCGATTGTAAAGTTTTGTTGTAGCGCTGGTTGCTCTGGTTAATGTATAATGAATTTGAGACTTCTTACTTTATGGATGCCAGCCTCTTTTTCCATCTCTTTGTTTATTGTGGTTAGAACAACTCGGAATTGGAGGATCCAGTCGAGTTGCGCTGTTGTAGGATGATATAAGTTGGATCACTACAACAGTCACAATGTTTCTAATCAGTTCTTGTGTTTTCTCAGCGCTGGAATGGCTTGGAATTGGAGGATCCAGTCGAGTCACCCTTCATCTCCTTGAAACTCTGGACCAAGAGGATCTTGGCTTCTGAGTTTTTCTTCTTCAAGCTTTCGAAGGCCTGATGCCCGAGGCAGTCTTGCTCACCCTTCTCACAAGTCTTCCATCTACCACCTTTTAATCACTTACTGATGGAAGTTGGATCAAGACCTCCCTTGCTTTTTACATACCAGAACCTGGTTCCTGTGTCAATGCGGCTTTTCTGGGTCTCTTTCCATTTGACCACCCCCCATTTATTAAATCGTGACAATAAAAATTGATGGGCGTCGGGCTCTGATCCTACAAGCAATCCATGGGTGACTTCTAATGCTAACATTTCTGGCGCCATTGCCGAGGACGAAGTTGAAAATTTTCCCCGCGATTGAACGACAACGATTAATTGATTCTGAAGGTGCATCAGATATCAGAATTATCAAGATTGCTACTATGCACCTGGCGACTCCGCTGTGGCGACTCCATTTTTTCCACTTCATTGTTTCAACTGTGGCTACTGTTGGCACACCTGAAAGATAACCCTAAGGAGCTTTCTCGAGAAGGTTTCAGCAACTTCTTTCTCAGCCTGAGAAGTTTCCTGGGGTAGTGACAATGTTAAGATATAGCCTTTGACGGTGAACAAGGACCAGACACATTTGAAGCTGTGCATATTTCACTTGGTGACTCCATGATTCAAGGATCGATTGGCGACTCCACTGGTTCGATATGGAGAAAATCCTTGCTCGCAGGTTTTCTCCTTTTAATTTTTCTGCTATTCCTGGTTTTCCTAATGTTGTCCCCTCTCTAGATGAATGGGGCGATTATTTGCCCATATTTGGAAAATGTGAAGAGGACAACCCTACTCAGCACCTCAGTGAGTTTCATGAACTCATGCATCAGTGGGAGATACATCATGAGGATGTATTACTGAAAATGTTCATGTTCTCGTTAGCAGGGGATGCTCATAAATGGTATCATTCTTTACCCCCTGCTAGCATCTCTTCACTCAGTGAATTCCATGTAGCCTTCACTGCCTATTGTCAGAAGCTTTATCCCTCTGAGTTGATTTGTCATAACTGTTGTGAGGGATACCACAACTATATACAAGATAAAGTTGTTTCAGACATAGGCTGTGAGGATGATCCTGATGACCTGGATCAGAAATCATTCCTTTCTCCTCCACATTCATTTGCATCAGAGGAGTGTTATGGAAGTGATGAAGATCCCAGGGAGGAAGAAGACACCTTGAGTGAGCTGAGGGAATAGGTGAAGTATCTCTCTTCTCAATTAGAAAGGTTGAAATCTGAAGACTATGCAGAGGATCTTCTAGTCTTCGAGGCAGATGTTCTAGATGGCTCATTCGAGGAGATTATTGAAGATTTTGTAAATGCATTAACATCTACCCCCGTTGAGCTTTCTGTCTCAGATCAATACGATGAAGAGGTAGTTGTGGAATAGGATTGTTCTCTTTTCCTTCATGAGATTTACCATGATGTGTTTACATTTGGGGTCGAAACGGAGGAGCGGGGGATAGTTCCATTTCTGCAAGTTGGAGAAGCTCTTTTCCCCCCCGACTTTGATGATTATCTGGAGGAAGAGAAGCATAACCCCACATCACCTTTTTCTAGTCAGAACAACCAGCCTTTTTATGACAGCTATGAATCATGTTCTGAGCTAGAAACGTAGGACTTTCAAGAGAAGAGCTTTCCCATAGGTCCTGTTTATGACGATTATGAATCTGACCCGGGGGAGAGCTAAGAAGAGGAAAAAGAAACAGAGAAGCAGTCTACCCTTTGTTCATAACTAGTCAGTGAGAAACCACCATCTGAGATCAGCGAGCCCACTTCAGTTATTCACCCGCCTGTGCTTATCAGATATATTCGACCACATGTGAACAACTCTGTAGTAGAAGAGGCTGTATGTCGCCAATTTCCAAGAAATTTCCACTCATTCTATGACCCTGTCAACGAATACATGGAGTGGCATGTCCTTTATGCCTTGGATTAGCCCTATCCCATATCAACTTCACCCTGTGAGGAGAATTTGAAGAGTGTAGTCGTTCTGTTGTCACGGTTACACTATCTACTGGTGATCATCGACAAAAGGAAGGAGCTTCTATCCAGGAAGCTGCTTGAATGGCTATGGTGGAAATATGCTTTCACCTAGCCCCATGTAAAGTGTTTTATTAATTTAGGATTGTATATAAATAATCTCCCTTGAGCATGTATGTTTATTTTGTTACTTTTTTTTCGGCCTGTATTTTCAGTAGCAGGATGTTTTGAGCCTGACTCCATAGCCCAACAGCAAGGCACTGAAGGTGTAGAATGAGTCCTTAGAGCATCATATGGACGAATCTATCCCCCATGGAGCCTAATGTTAGCGACATTTCTTGTCTTAGGCCTAAGGTACCCAGGTCTGCAGGATGAATGGGAAACACCCAAGCACAACAGCGGAAGGATCTCTTCTCCGGTTACGAGTCAAGCGAGAGGGAAAGGTTTTACTATCGGCACCCGAGATCCATCCACGAAGCAGATCAATGGTCATTGGGGTTTCGGGGATGCCAAGTTACCTGATATATAGCGTAAGAGAAAGTGCCTATATTTTAAAGCTAAGTTTGGGTCATCCGATCCATTGACGCGTGGTGCAATATCTGGTCACATTGGCTTATCGACATTCGGGAGTTCGAGGGGTAAAAGTCCCTCGTCACTTCACTTCTTGAAACCCCAAACCCCAAAATGCCGATAGCGCCCAGAATTGGGCTCGTGGTTTTGGCACCTGGTCGTAAGGGAACACACCTAGAGGAGGGGCGCTAATGTTTATCATTTGGCCACTCGAGTCTCAAAGTGCCGAATTAAGTTTCAAAGGGGGGGGGGGCACTACGTTCTCTAGACGCTGATTCGACGTGATTTAAATCCCAGAACCTACTGGGAATAAATGAAGAAGAGAGAGGGTGGTTGAAACCTCACCTCACTCATTAATTGAAAAGTATGGAGGGTCTGGCAAGCGGTCTGTTCGAAGGAGTTCTATGTACTAATTATCCAAAGAAGCCAGGTTGAAGCCCTCGATTAGACAAAGAAGTCTACACACGCTATTTTGGCCTTTGATATTTCAGCTACCTCCCCTGCAGAAGAACAATCCGAAATCTGATGGTGTCTGTCATAGGCGCACGATCATCCTGAGTATGCAAGGGCAGGTTGTCATAAGACATGCAGACGTAATGTTTTTAATGCAGCGTCTTGTTTTTGCTGCTGTGGTTGTTTTTGAGTATATGTAGGTGTTTTCACCATTTTGAAAAGGGTGGATGGTTGAGCTAGGCTCCCGATTGTAAAGTTTTGTTGCAGCGCTGGTCGCTCTGGTTAATGTATAATGCATTTGAGACTTCTTACTTTATGGATGTCAGCCTCTTTTTCCATCTCTTTGTTTACTGTGGTTAGAACAACTTGGAATTGGAGGATCCAGTCGAGTTGTGTTGTTGTAGGATGATGTAGGTTGGATCACTGCAACAATCATAGCGTTTATAATTAGTTCTTGTGTTTTCTTAGCACTGGAATGGCTTGGAATTGGAGGATCCAGTCGAGCCACCCTTCAGCTCCTTGAAACTCTGGACCAAGAGGATCTTGGCTTCTGAGTTTTTCTTCTTCAAGCTTCTGAAGGCCTGATGCCCGAGGCAATATTGCTCACCCTTCTCACAAGTATTCCATCTACCACCTTGTAATCACTTACTGACGGAAGTTAGATCAAGACCTCCCTTGATTTTTACATACCAGAAGCTGGTTCCTGTGTCAATGCGGCTTTTTTGGGTCTCTTTCCATTCGACCACCCCCCATTTATTAAATCATGACAATAAAAACTGATGGGCGTCGGGCTCTGCTCCTGCAAGCAATCCAGGGGTGACTTCTGACGCTAACACTCCATAAAACGTTCCTCATACCCGGGCACTGTACAGTCTCCCTGTTGCAAGGAGTTGAACTCGTTGAGTTGATGCTCAATGAATTCCTCAGATATATATCTCTCTTAGAACTGTTCCTCGAACAAGTCCCATGACACCTGTTCGACGACCATGTTCAATTGCGGCAGGAGTGTCCTCCACAATAGAAGAGCGCTCCCCTTCAATTGAAACACCACCATGTAGACCTTTATGTTGGAGGTATAGTATCAAATTTAAATGTACATCGCCATATTATCCAGCCATGCCTCGGTGGCTGTGTCATTCGGGGCACCAAAGAACTCGTGAAATTTGACCTTCTTGAGTTCACGGTGAATGCTACCAGTACTGACCGGAGTGTGTGGCCAACCCTCAGGGGGTGCTGATTCCCTAGAATCATCTTTATAAAAATGAATGATCAGTGCCTCAGACATCTGCTGAAAGGACCTCATCAGCCCAACCACATCACCCATAGCTATATGTTCCTTCCCGAAAACCTATTCATATCCCTAGGGTCTAGACCCCTTAGGCATGGATGTTGCCAAGGGCGTCACGCCTCCTCCCCTAGCACCCCGTCATCTGCCTTTGCGGTGTCCTCTAACCATGATTACCTGCATGAATAAAAATCAATTTAATTAGCGACATCATAATCAATTATCTAATCAACAAAATTTGTAGTCATCCAAAGTCATGGGTCGAATTGGCTCTGATACCATATGTAACAAACCTCGTCGTTACGACTACATGCGATGCAAAGAAAGTGAAAATATTTTTCTTTTTGTGCAGGGAAGTAACAATGAAAAAAATTAATCAACACAACTTGACAACGAACACAACACATGCAAATTAGGCAAAAAACAACAACGACCCAACATACTAGCACATCATGCAACTGGACGAAACATGTGATAATCAATTAGAAAAAATAAAAATGACTAACCCACAATCCTATCCTGTAAGTTTAGGAACTCCAAGACACATGAGAAATGATCAAGCCCAGGTTCCCATCGATTTGATCATTTAAGGTCTCAAGGTTGACGACTGTTTTGAGGAACAAGGAGGTGTCTACCTCCCACCCGGCACATGCAATATCATGCCTACTAAGCTAAACACCACATCAATCAATCCAAACACAATACCTTCGATGACCAATAACTAGAACCTTTCCGGTGAGCGAGAAACAAACACATTAAACATTACAAAGAAAGGTACAAATGCCCATTCCAATGATGACCGTTATCATCATAAAGCACAATAAAAAAGGTCGGGTTATCATACGTGCATGTCGCTCCAACATGCCTTGATCGAGAGATATTTAATCATGCCTCCACTATGCGTCAAGCACGATTGTAACCAAGGCGCAAACCGAAACAGTCACAAATACCTAAAATCAAGATACAGTAACCCAACACCAGGAACCACAAATTAACTGCCATACCTTATAATGAAATATATATGAGAGCACTCTAAACAATCAGGCTAATGACGCACAAGGTGATGACATTCGTTACAGGGTTAAATTTTTCAACAATAACTCTTAATTAAATAATTACAAATTCCATGAAAGGATTCCATTAGCAACATCAAGGATTCAATGAGTCCTTATTTATCTCTCTGTTGTGAAGACAATTAGAACAGCTACAAGTGATAATCATAGTACTTACAATTAAAGAATTAAGGCTATTCTAAAGCAATTGAACTATTATAAGGTGATAACACATTATCATTATTAGCCATTAAGATTGTTTGTAAAAGAGAGTACTCGATTACAAGGTGGTAACACAATAACTCAATTAAACCATCATGACTTGTTACAACGAGTTAACTATCACATTGCGAAATCATAAATATCTATTCAATACATTTAATTTCAAGATATTTAAGAGAATAGGAAAAATAATAATCAATCTAACACATTTTTGAAGGAATTCTAAAATCTTCAATAGAATTGTAAACATTGGCTACTTAAACAAAAGATACCCCTAAGGCATGAG
Organism: Picea engelmannii; assembly: GCA_009831015.1. Lineage (NCBI taxonomy): Eukaryota > Viridiplantae > Streptophyta > Pinopsida > Pinales > Pinaceae > Picea > Picea engelmannii. Next base: position 474,451 of record ML783967.1, on the reverse strand, counting down.
GGAACACAAACAAAAATGGATTAGAATGGTGATAGGATAAAATAATAATAATCTTTTGAAAAATTTGACATGGTCACCAACCAAATGACAAGTGTAACATGTGGCAAAACAAAATGCTAAGTTAAAAAGTTACTTTATTAAAATCACAAGAGTGAGGAGATTTAAAAACACTAAAATGGAGTTTGGGTATAAATGTGTCATCTCCCCAAATATATAATTTTTTTTGTTATATTACAATGCACATATAATATTGTTTTGTTATATTGCATTCATTAAAAGTACTTTTTCAATGCACGCAAAATAGTTTTGTCCAAATTCCCTTCATTTTAAAACGGTCATTAGAATTTAAGAAACCACACACAATGAAAATTGACTACACATTAAAAATAACCTATAACTAAAGCCTAGAAAAAACTTCAATGTTCCTTAAAGTCTCTAATATGTTTGCGTGGAAGTATTTATCTTCAATCCTTTTTCGATAATGATAAATATATACAAGATACCATAAGTATGAAATCTTGACAAAGAATTATCTCATGAAATGCATTTTAAAAGTAATTTTCTATGGAGACAACAAATTTGGACAAAGGTAGCAGAAATAAGAGGCATCAAATCGAGGAAGGAGAAGGGGCGAAATGACAGTCATGAACGCTACTTGTTTGATCGAGTAGTGTCTAGGCGGGAAGCTCCAACAAGAGATTTGAAAACACAGAGCAATGAAGAGGTAATTTCGCTATACAAGGAATGGGTTTGCTCGAAAAATTAAAAATGAATTTACAGAGAGTAAAAACAACATTAATCGCAAAGTAATGTAGAGGAATTTTCACTGTACAAGCAAATGAATTGTTGGAAAGATTAAAAATGAATTTGCACCAGGAATTTGTTGGGAAGATTAAAAATGAATCCCTAAGGAGAGAATTCCTTGCTGGGCAGAGAAATGATCCTACACTTATTATCCATGCATAGGAAAGAAGGAAATTTCAATCTAGGTATTTAACAACAGAGTGAAAGACAATCGATTTTGCTCCTGACCGACTGCTCAGGCACAGACTAATAACTTAAAAGATAAAGGAATAGAAGATGAAAACAAAAATCTGCATCCAGATCTTCTCCATCGAGAAACAAAATAATGAAAAAAAACTGCAATCAAGGAATAAAGAAAACATAGGCAGGAGATACAAAAGCGTAGACAAGGCTTTGAGTCTGGGGCTCATTCTAGCCATGTGCGATTAGATAGTAACTCAAAAAATAAAATATACTCTGGATAGTAAGGTTTCTTACAGGATGAATCAAGCAACAAGGAGATTACATTAATAACAAAATTCTCAAGGAATCCCTAAGGAGACCTACATTCTTACCAAAATTCGAAAGAAAACCATTTCTATCCTATGCAATAGTTCTTCCAATGTGTTTATGTATGTACAAACATTTTTCTTTTTCTTTTATCAGATTACCATTACAAATTATGATTTTACGAAAAATAATCTATTACAATTAGCATAGAAATACATGTGTAAGGAAAGCTCATGGAAATGAAATTGTCATCCGAATATAGTAAAATAAACAAGTGTAAATTAAATTTTATTGCAAGTAACAACTTTAACAGGCATACCTTTACCGACGATGATGAGGCAAAGATGTCCTCTCGCATGATCGCTTCATCCAGATCCCTCTTGTCGACTGATGAAACCTCACCGGTACCTCCCAGCCAACACTAGGGGTACTCTTCTTCCCCATGATCCCCCCGATCAGAAAAGGGGCCACAAACATGATACTAGAGAACAATAGCACCCAAATCACCTCCCAAGGTCGATCTACCACTCATTACCCAAGATGGGTATCCCAGCTCCCACAAGAGAAAGTTCAGTCAAGATGAAATTACGGCAGCATAAAATTACGCAAGCCAAATGTGTTCCATACTCCTCCTACGCCATCATTTTTATAGAGTTTTATTAGTCACTAGTTTCCCAAAACCCTCATTAGATTCCTTTTTCATTTAATTAACTTCGAAAAACCTCCTCCGTACACGTCTCTCGATCTCCTAGTTGCACCACAAAATCAATTTATTAATTAATTAAATTTGTCTATTTCCCTCACCCACTCAAAATCATTCCTAAAAACGCTCCTCGGTGTCCCATTATTCCCTTACAATTATTAAATGACTTATGCCTTACTTAATTCCTAGTTGAGTTCATAAATAGAAAGTTCCAAAGGCTAGATTTCTTACTAAGTTAGATATTCCCCTTTTTCTTTAAGTTTCCCCTTTTCCTTAGGTTTCCCCCTTTTCTTTAAGTTTCCCTTTTTCTTAAAGTTTCTCCTTTTTATAACTAAGTTCAGAATTAGCATGTTTAGACAAAAGCAACCAAATACCCCTTTTATTAATTATACCTTTATTAAAAATTCCACTTTAATTATTAATGCTTGATTTTTCTTTACCCCCGTCCTGTTATATGTCTAATCAGTTTTGTTTTGTTCTAAGGTTATACTCAGACCTAGGTTTTTAATTCAGTAGGCTTGGTGACATTTCTTAAGGGAAAAATTAGTTATTAAACTTTATTTGTCATATCATTCATTTTAAGGCCGACTAGGTCCTAAGGAGGCATAGTTTTCTAGGCACTAGGTTTATTAACTTACCAGTTAAAATCGCGACGTGCCCTTCAGGATGCACTATGTTATCCAAGGGTGCCACTCACCTCTTTTCATTTTCTTTGCGCGACATTCCCTTCAAGACAGACTAAATTCTCCAAGGGTGCCACTTGCCTCTTGACTGAATTTGGTAGACGTAAAACCACTAGATTCAATACTCTGTTAGGTGATCTTGTGGGAGACTCAGGGCCTCTAAGGAATACAGACTCTGCCTTATTGCACACCCCTTAGGATCATCATGAGAGACTATCACATTCTTCCCTCAAGACATCACAGGTCTTATCGTACTAGGTAATCATTAACCTACAGTTCGAGCCATGATGAGAGTGATAGTAGGTTGTGGTAGGGTTGTTGCCACACCTCTCCCTCAATGTCTATGGTTGTCTTGCATGACCCATTTAATCCAGATGTGAGTTTGGTTAACAAGATATCATCATCCTGCATCCATCAATGAATCATGTCATCAATAACAATCAACATCATAATATCTAATCATATGTAGATATACCACATCAACAACATTCAAACCCTAACAGTCCACTCCCTGACTCGATCCGGAGTCCAAGGGGTTTCATCAATGCCTCGATATTCTCAATAGCCAGAGTCTTGCACACTCAAGAGAACCCAGTCAATATCACATGTCTATGTAAATACAACAAAATAACATATCATCACATCCACAATATCTCATAATCATAAACAAAACAACCAATAGTATAATGACCCGCATCACTTGCACGCAAGTGTCCTCAAAGAACAAGTTTCCTCAGTGTGCACAAGAGAGGGATGTTACATACACCCCCTCTTGTTTTAAACTTCATCTCGAAGTTTCATAGTATGTAAGTGCTAAAACAAAGTGTATCACAGTATCATATGTCTAAATATCAAACAAAAATGGGAACTACAGATGCATATGATATGCGTCCTCCCAGGTCACCAAGTGTGGACTATAGTTGTCCCATTGGACCTTGACCTGATCTATTCTTCGACATCGTAGCCGTCGAATGTGATGGTACAAGATGCATATTGGATCCATCATGAGAGAAACCTCATCCAATACCTACAAGGAACTCATGTCAATAACATGTGTAGGATCACTAACATAATATCTCTAAACAGATACGTGAAAAACATCATGCATATGACTCAAAGAATCAGGCAAGGCTAGTCTATAGGCCATGGGCCCCTTCCTTTCCACAATATCGAAGGGTCCCATAAAACCAGGAGAGATTTTAGAACCCTTTCCAAAGTTGATCGATCTCTTATGCGGTTTCACCCGCAAGAAGAATTGATCTCCAACTTCATAACCACGATCAACATGACGCACATCGACATAACTCTTTTTTCGATCCTGCACTTTGTTTATCCTTTGTATTATGGTTTTCATTTGGTCCTCCATTTCTTGGATCGCTTCAAGTCCCACCATGACCCTATCCTCAAGCCGATCCCAACTCAAAGGTGTCTGACACGGTCACCCATAAAGAAACTTGAAAGGTGCCATCTTAATGGTGCTTTGATAACTATTGTTATATGCAAATTCTACCAGTTGAAAGAATTATTTTCAACGCTTATGTTGGTCCATCACGTACATGCGCAACATATCCTCCAATATTGGGTTTGTTCACTCGGTCTTCCTGTCTATTTCCGGGTGATACACAGTACTAAAGTTAAGTTGGGTTCCCAAGGCCTCTTGGAAACTAGTCCAAAATCATCCTGTAAAAATCGATCCTCTATCGAATATAATTGTCTTAGGCATACCATACAGCCTCACAATATCACTGATGAAAACTCTAGTTATGTCAGGTGCCTGATATGTCATACACACATGAATTAAATGAGAACTCTTCATTAGAGTGTCGACTACCAGGAAAATCGAGTCGTGTTTTCTTCTCGTCAGTGGAAATCCAACAATGAAATCCATCGAAATGACCTCCCATTTTGATTCTGAAATAGTGTGTGGTTGTAGTAATCCTACCAAATGTCTATGTTCAGCCTTCACTTGTTGACATTCTAGTCATCTTGCCACGTAGTTGACTATGTCTACCTTCATTCCTTTCCAGAAGAATAAGGTTTTAAGGTCTGCCCTCATCTTTGTGACTTAATGATGAGCCATGTACACCGCTCTATGAGCCTCATTTAGGATTAAACTCCTCAACTTTTCATTGGGTGGTACATAAGTTCAACTTTTAAATCTCAATAATCCGTCATTGTCCATAGTAAATCCCTCAAATTTTGGTACCATCATTGTGTTTTGTCTGATAAACTCCTTGACCTCTTTGTACCAGTCATCATCATGCTGTAAAGTTAGGATCTTTTAAAATAGATTCATCTGAAGAGGAATCACCGAAAATATGCATGGTCTCCGACTCAATGCATCCACCACTCTTTTCATTATTCCTTTTATGTAAGTAATCTCAAAATCCTACTCGCTAAGCAATTCTGACCAATGTTGTTGTCATGCGTTCAAGTCACCTTGCATAAAGAAGTGTTGTAGTCCATAGTTGTCCATTTTTAGTTCGAAGTTTCATCCAGTACGGTAGTGTATCCAAACTCTCAAGGCATAAACAATGTTTAACAACTCCAAATCATGCATTGCATAGTTCTCTTCATGCCTTCTCATCTTTCTCTAGATGTAAGAGATCACTCGACTGTCTTGCATCAAGACTCCGCTTAAGCCTTCCTTGGATGCATCAGTTCATACCAAGAATTCCACACCCATGTAAGGGATCTTTAGTATCGGTTTTGTCTTCAAAAACTCCTTGAGTCTTCGAAATGCATCCACGCATTTCTTGGTCCAAAAAAACTTCTTGTTCTTCTTCTGCAATTTCGTGATCAAATTTGCTATCTTCGAAAAACCCTTGTTGAATTGTCGATAATATCCCGCTAAACCCATGAAGCTATGCACTTTGGGGATATTCGTCGGTACAGGCCATTCCATAATATCCTCGACCTTTGTTGGATCCACAAAAATACCTTCGTCGGAGATGACATGCCCTAGGTAGTGAATATTTGATTGATAAAACAAGAATTTAGACAATTTCCCATACAATTTGTTCTCTTTTAGAAACTGTAGTACCATGTGAAAGTTCTCTTCATGCTCCTCCATCGTCTAAGATTAAATCAAAATATCGTCAATGAATACTTGGACGAACGTGTCCAAGTATTCATGGAACACCCCATTCATCAAACTCATAATACCCCTGGGGCATTCGTTAGTCCAAACGGTAAAACAATAAACTCATAATTTCCAAACCTCGTCGTAAAGGCGGTCTTATGGATGTCATCCTCCCTGATCCGTAAATGGTGATACCTTGATCTCAAGTTGATTTTTGAAAACATTGTTGCACCTTTCATCTAATCAAAAAGATCATAAATCCTTAGCAATGGATATTGATTCTTGATCGTTTCCTTGTTCAATTGATGGTATTAAATGCATAGTCTCCATGACCCATCCTTCTTCCATATGAAAATAACAGACACCCTCCATGGTGACACACTCAGATGTATAATTCCTAGGTCAAACAACTCATTCAGTTGCATTCTCAACTCTTGTAACTCCGTGGTCAACATCCGATAAGGCGTTCTTGCTATTGGTTTAGTTCCCAGTTTTAGGTCGATGGTAAATTCCAATTCCCTCTCTAGTGGCATCCAAGGTAACTACTCAGGGAAGACTTCCACAAATTCTCTCACCACTAGAAGGTGTTCTAGACCTTCTGCTACTCCCTTCTCTTTTAATGCAAGGATCACATAAATCTTACATTGCTTGTGCATGGTCTTCCATAGCTGCAAGGAAGATATGAACCTCAGGGAGACACCCTGGTTTTGACCTACAATTACACATCTCTATCCCTCATCATCGACCAAGATCAACCCTTTTGTCTTATATTCAAGTATCGCATCATGCGATTCCAACCAGTCCATACCGATCAAGACGTCATAAGAACCTAAGATCGTGACATACAGGTTGGACCTTGTGAAAAAATATCCTAGGTTAAGGCTACATCCCATAACCTTCCCTTCAACCTTTGTTTTGGCTTCCGAAGCCATTTCTACAAAGATAAACTCGTCCCGTTCGATTGCCTTTACCTTAATTCTTTTTAGTGCTACACTAGAAATAAAACTCTTTGTAGCACCTAGATCTATCAAAATATTAAGGGTATGGTTAGTGCTAGTACCTAACGTCTCGAGCATAGTCGACTTGTGCTCTAACTAGCCATTATTCACCACTGCATGAATATGATGGGCCTTGGCCAAATCTCCCATGATAGTCGGTCTGACTGATCTAGATGCTCTGGTCCTCTCCACTGGGCAGTCATGCTGTTAATGTGGATCCCCACATGTCCAACACCCTTTGTTCGATCCAATACTCATAGTACCCGAAGTAGAAGCTAATGACCCACTGGCCTGGAACCCTAGTATGTTTTGCTGAACATACCTAAATTGTTGCTGCAGCGGTCGACTCTACTGTTGGTGTTGTGGTCCTTGGTAAGGAGTCTGTTGTTGAGGCACTGGTCATCGAGGTGTAGTGAAAATGGATCCTCTTTGGAAGCCATGATATCTTGTTGAATGTCTAACTGGTGTCTAATTTTGTTGTGCACCAGATGATGCCTGCCCCGCTAGTTTCGCTGGAGTCCTGCTCTGACCCCCATTGATAAGCTCCTCCTCTGCTATGAGGGTCTTCTGGAAATCATCATGAAAGGTTTGAGGCATAAGAATTCTAACCTTTACATGAATGCTGACATTAAGGCCAAACAAGAACCTGTTGACCTTAGTTTCTCAGTATTCAGGTATAGAGCATACCGAAGCAGCTCCATAAAATGTGCCTCGTACTCAGGCACCGTACGACCGCCTTGTCGCAAGGAGTTGAACTCAATGAGATGATGTTCAATGAATTCCTCAGATAGATATCTCTCTTATAACCATTCCTTGAACAATTCCCATGACACGACTTCGACAACCATGTTCAATTGTGGCAGGAGCATCTTCCACCATAGAAGAGCACTCCCCTTCAGTTGAAACACCACCATGCAGAAATTTATGTTGGAGGTATAGTATCAAAGTGAAAAGAACATCACCATTTTCTCCAACCATGCCTCGGTGGCTGCGTCCTCTGAGGCACCAAAGAACTCATGAAAATTGACCTTCTTGAGTTCGCAGTGAATGTTACCAATATCGATTGAAGTGTGCGGTAGACCCTCAGGGGGTGTCGACACCCTGGACTCATCTCTATCCAAAAGACTAATTAGTGGCTCAGACATCCGCTGAAAGGACCTCATAAGCCCAACCACTTCACCCATAGCTATATGTTCCTTCCTGACAACTTGTTCATATCCCTAGGAGCTAGACCCCTCAGGCGTGGATGCTACCAGGGGCGTCGCGCCTCCTCCCCTAACACCCTGTCATCTGACTTTGTGGTGTCCTCTAACCATGATTACCTACATGAATAAAAATCAATTTAATTAGCAACATCATAATCAATTATCTAATCAGCAGAAGTCATAGTCATCCCAAGTCACAGGTTGAACCGATTCTGATACCATATGTAACGATCCCCGTCGTTATGACTACATGCAACGCAAAGAAAGTGAAAATATTTATTTATTTTTGTGCAGGAAAGTAACAATGAAAAAAATTAATCAACACAACTTGATGAAGAACACAACACACACAAATCAACCAACACACAACAACATACCAACATACTAGCACATCATGCAACTAGACGAAACATGTGATAATCAATTAGAAAAAATAAAAACGACTAACCCCCTGTCCTACCCTGCAAGGTTAGGAACTCTAGGACACATGAGAAACTCCAAGCCTAGGTTCCCATCGATTTGACCATTTAAGGTCTCAAGGTTGAGGATTGTTCTGAGGAACAAGGAGGTGTCTACCTCCCACCCGACACATGCAAGATCACACCTACTAAGATAAATACCACATCAATCAATCCAAACACAACAACGCCGACGACCAATAACTAGAACCTTCTCAGTTAGCGAGAAGCAAACCCATTAAACATTATAGAGAAAGGTACAAATGTCCATTCCAATGATGACCGTCATCATCATAAATCAAAAGACTCAAGGCTAGGTTATCATACGTACATGTCGCTCCAATGCACCTTGATCCCGTCATATGGAATCATGCCTCCACCATGCGTCAAGAACGATTGTAACTAAGGCGCAAACTGAAATAATCATGAAAACCTAAAATCAAGATACAGTAACCCAATGCCACAAACCCCAAATTAACTGCGATACCTTATAATGAAATATATATGATATCACTCTAAAAAATCAAGCTAACGATGCACAAGGTGACAACATTCATTACAAGGTTAAATCTTTCAACAATAACTCTTAATTAAATAATTACAAATTCCATGAAAGGATTCCATTAATAACATTAAGGATTCAATGAGTCCTTATTTAGCTCCCTGTTGTGAAGACAATTGTAACAGCTACAAGTGATAATCATAGTACTTACAATTAAAGAATTAAGGCTATTGTAAAGCAATTGAATTGTTATAAGGAGATAACACATTATCATTATTAGCCATTAAGATTGTTTGTAAAAGAGTGTAATTAGTTACAAGGTGGTAACACAATAACTCAATTAAACTATCATGACTTGTCACAACGAGTGAACTATCACACTGCAAAATCATAAATATCTATTCAATACATTTAATTTCAAGATATTTAAGAGAATAGGAAAAATAATAATCAATCTAACACATTTTTGAAGGAATTCTAAAATATTCAATAGAATTGTAAACATTGGCTACTTAAACAAAAGATATCCCTAAGTCATGAAGGACCACAAACAAAAATGGAGGATAAAATAATAATAATCTTTTGAAAAATTTGACATGGTCACCAACCAAATGACAAGTGTAACATGTGGAAAAATGAAATGCTAAGTTAAAAAGTTACTTTAGTAAAATTACAAGAGTGAGGAGATTTAAAAATGCTAAAATGGAGTTTGGGTATAAATGTGTCATATCCCCAAATATATAATTTTGTTTGTTATATTACAATGAACATATAATATTGTTTTGTCATATTCCATTTGTTAAAAGTATTTTGTCAATGCACGTAAAATAGTTTTGTTCACATTCCCTTCATTTTAAAAAGGTCATTAGAATTTAAGAAACCACACACAATGAAAATTGACTACACATTAAAAATAACATATAACTAAAGCCTAGAAAAAACTTCAATTTTCTTGAAAATCTCTGATATGTTTGCGTGGAAGTATTTATATTCAATCCTTTTTCGATAATGAGAAATATATACAAGATACCATAAGTATGAAAGCTCGACAGAGGATTATTTAATTAATTAAATAATCCTCTGCGGAGACAACATATTTAGACAGAGGCAGCAGAAATAAGAGGCATCAAATCGAGGAAGGAGAAGGGGTGAAATGACAGGCATGAACGCCACCTATCTGATTGAGTAGTGTCTAGGTGGAAAGATTCAACAATGAGATCTGGAAACGAATTTGCAGAGAGTAAAAACAATAATAATCGCAGAGTAATGTAGAGGAATTTTCACTGTACAAGAAAATGAATTGTTGGGAAGATTAAAAATGAATTTGCAAAGAGTATGAATACAATAATCGCAGAGTAATGTAGAGGAATTTTTGTTGTACAAGAAAACGAATTGCTGGAAAAATTAAAAACGAATTTGCAAAGAGTAAAAACACAATAATAATAGAGGTTAAGGAGGGAATAAATGCCCAAGAGAGAATTCCTTGTTTGGCAGAGAAATGATCCTACACTTATTATCCATGCACAGGAAAGCAAGGCATTTGAATCCAAATCTTTAACATCGAAGTGAAAGATAGACGATTTGGCTCTTGGCTGATTGCTCAAGCACATACTAATAACTTCAAAGATAAAGGAATATAAGAAGAAAACACAAATCTGCATCCAAATCTTCTCTGTGCAGAAACAAAATAATGAAAAAAAACCACAATCAAGGAATAAAGAAAACGTCGGCAGGATATACAAAAGAGCATGCAAGGCTTTGAGTCTGGGGCTCATTCTAGCCACGCAAAATTAGACAATAAATCAGAAATAAAAGATATCGTTAATAGCAAGATTTCTTACAGGATGAATCAAGCGACAAGGATATTACATTAATAACATAATTCTCAAGGAATCCCTAAGGAGACCTACATTCTTACCAAAATTCGAAAGAAAACCATTTCTATCCTACATAATGGTTCTTCCAATGTGGTTATGTATGTACAAATAGTTTTCTTTTTCTTCTGTCAGATTACCATTGAAAATTATGATTTTACGAAAAAATAATTTGTTACAATTACCGTAGAAATACATGTGCAAGGAAAGCTCATGGAAATGAAATCGTCACCCAAATATAATAAAATAAAAAAGTGTAAATTAATTTTTTTTGTAAGTAACAACTTTAACATGTGTAACTTTACCAACGACGATGAGGCGAAGATGTCCTCCCATGAAACTGCTCAGTCTAGACCTTGCTTGGCAACCGATGAGACCTCACCGGTACCTCCCAGCCCACGCTAGGGGTACTCGTATTCCCCCTGAGCCCCCCGAGATGCAAAGGGGCCATGCATACGATACCAGAGAAATCTAGTACCCATATCTCCTCACAAGGTCAAGCTACCAATCATTACCCGAGCTGGGTATCCCAACTCCCAGAAGAGAAAGTTTAGTCAAGATGAAATTCTAGCAGTGTAACATTACACAAGCCAGATGTGTTCCACACTCCTCCTTCACCATCCTTTTTATCGATTTTTCTTAGTCATTAGTTTCCAAAATCCCTCATTAGATTCCTTTTTCATTTAGTTAACTTCAAAAAACCTCCTTCGTACACATGTCGCCCGATCCCCTAGTTGCACCAGAAAATCCATTTATTAATTAATTAAATTTTTCTATTTCCCCCACCCACTCAAAAGTGTTCCTAAAAACACTCCTCGGTGTCCCATTATGCCCTTACAATTCTTAAATGACTTACACCTTACTTAATTCCTAGTTGAGTTCATAAATATAAAGTTCCAAAGGCTAGATTTCTTACTAAGTTAGACATTCCCCTTTTTCTTTAAGTTTCTCCTTTTCTTTAATTTTCCCCTTTTCCTTAGGTTTGCCCCTTTTGTTTAGGTTTTCCTTTTTTTTTAAAGTTTCCCCTTTTTATAACTAAGTTCAAAATTATCAGGTTTAGACAAAAACAACCAAATACCCCTTTTATTAATTATACCTTTATTAAAAATTCCACTTTAATTATTAATGCTTGAATGTTCTTTACCCCCGTCCCGTTATATGTCTAATTAGGTTTTTTTTGTTCTAAGGTTCTACACAGACCAAGGTTTTCAATTCACTAGGCTTGGCGACAGTTCTTAAGGAAAAAATTAGTTATTAAAATTTACTTATCACATCATTCATTTTAAGGCCGACCAAGTCCTAAGGACGCATAGTTTTCTAGGAACTAGGTTTATTAACTTACCAGTTAAAATCACGACACCCTTCAGGATGCACTACGTTCCCCAAGGGTGTGACTCACCTCTTTCGGTTTTCTTTTCATGACGTGCCCTTCAAGACTCACTACATGCTCCAAGGGTACCACTCACCTCTTGACTAAATTTGGTAGACGTCAAACCCCTACAGTCAATACTATGTCAGGTGATCTTGTGGGAGACTAAGGGCCTCTAAGGAATAAGGACCCTACCTTATTTCACACCCCTTAGAATCATCATGAGCGATTGTCAAAGTCTTCCCTCATGGCGTCGCGAGCCTTCTCTAATTAGGTAATCATTAACCTACATTTCAAGCCACGATGAGAGTGCTAGTAGGCTATGGCAGGGTTGTTGCCACACCTCTCCCTCAATGTATTCAGTTGTCGTGTGTGACCCCTTTACTCCAAATGTGAGTCTGTTCGAAAATGTATCATCATCCTACATCCATCAACAAATCATGTTAGGAATAACAATCAACATCATAATATCTAATCATATGTACATATGTCACATCAACAACTTTCAAACCCTAGCATTCCACTCCTTGACTTGATATGGAGTCCAAGAGGTTTCATCAATGCCTCGACATCCTCAACATCTAGAGTCCTTCACACTCAAGAGAACCCGGTCAATAGCACCTATCTATGTAAATAAAATAAAATAACATATCATCACATCCACAATATCTCATAATCATAATCAAAACAACCAATAGTATAATAACCCTTATCACTTGCACGCAAGTGTCCTCAAAGAATAAGTTCACTCAGTGTGCGCAAGAGCGGCATGTTACAAAATGATTCTCATGCTCCTCCTCGGGGTTAAAGTAGATGGGAATATCATCTAAGAAAATAATCACAAACTTGTCTAGGTAGTCCCTGAAGAAAATAATCACAAACTTGTCCAGGTAGTCCCTGAAGAAAATAATCACAAACTTTTCCAGGTAGTCCCTAAACATTCCATTCATTAGACACATAAAAAAATATGAGGAATTTGATAGTCCAAATGGAACTACCATGAATTCATAATTGCTATAAATTGTTTTGAATGATGTCTTATTGATATCGTATTCCCTTATCCTCACTTGATCATAACCCGATCTCAAGAAAATCTTGGAAAATATCCTTTCACCTTTCGGTTGATCAAATAAATCATCAATCCTTGGAAAATGATATTTTTTATTTATAGTGACCTTATTTAGTTGTTTGAAATCAATACGCAGCTTCAAGGTTCCATATTTCTTCTTCACGAAAATGAATGAGGCTTCCAAAGGTGACACACTTGGACGTATATACCTTTTCTTCAAAATTTCTTCAAGCTATATTTGCAACTTTTTCAATTCTGGTGTGCCTATTATGTAAGGTATCTTGGACACTAAGGAAGCTCCTAGCACCAAATCAATAGAGAAATCAATGTCTCTATTTGATGGAAGTTCTGGGATTTCCTCAAAAACATCTTGAAAATATTTTAATACTGAATGGTCTTCAATACTTGCCACTTTATCTCTAGCTTCCTATTCCACATTGGATACAAAAATTTGACATCCCTTCCTGAGACTCTTTTTCATTTTCATGGATGAAATTTCTCTAATAGCCACATCTCTAGGAATGCCTTGAATCTTTCCTTAATACCCTCCCTCATCAAGACAAGTGATTGTATTGTTGTAACAGTCTAGGACAACATGGTGTTTTTCAACCAATCCATGCCAACTAGAAATTCATATGAACCCAAAGGTATAATTTTCACATCTACCTTTATGTTGAGTCCATTCATGTCTATTGGACAATATTTAACCAACTCATTGATATTTCTCTTAGCCCCCATGACTAACTGAACTAACCAAGATTTCTTATGATTACTCCTTTGCAATTAGAATATTTAAATAATGTTAGAGTTTATGTAACTATGGCTATATACATAATCAATTAAAATTTTTATGTGATGATTAATTTCTTACCTTCCACTTCAATCATGGGGAAATTATATCCTGCTTGCTTGTTGTCCAAGGATGCATAAATCCTTGGTATGCTTCTTTCCATGTCATCCACTATTTCAGCCTCTTGAATGTTATGAAGAATCCTCATTCTTTCTCCTTTGTGAGGGTAGTCCCTATACATGTGATTTCCCTCACATCCACAACATTGTATAGGATGTTGCCTTGGCATTTTCACAAATGAATATGTTGTCTTACGCTCATTTTGGGTTGAATGACCTTGCTGATTTTTTTTGGAGTTATTTCTGAAAAGGGGTGGCTTAAAACCTTTTTTCCCTCTTTCCTTTCATCTTTTCATTCCAAGTATTTTGGAAGACTAGCCTCCCTCTACTCTACTCATAGAGATATTTTTTCTCTCGTTATGGCTTCCTCCAAGGTCATGGGTTTATAATGTTGTATATTTTCACTGTATAAGGAGGGTAACCCACTAAGGAAACTTTAGATTTTTACCTTCTCATTTTTTATGAAGTCCACAGACTTCAACATTTCAAAGAATCATTTCTCGTATTCATCCATTGACATGCTTCCCAACTTGAGTTCAAAGAAATATTTCATCTTCCTTTCATATTAATGCTTATAAAAATATTTCTATTGGAAATATATTTTGAATCTATTCCATGAGACCGTCCTCTCATCAAGATTCTTATCTTACTTAAGTTGATCCCACCATGTGGCTATCTATCCTTGCAAGTGGTAGGTTGAATTTCTTGTTTCTACCCTTGATTTATAATCATGTAGCTAAAAATATTTCTTCATTTACAATATCCATGTTTTAGTCTCTTATCCTTTCCTATGCTCACCATTAAAATTATGTGGCTTGATTTTCCTGATTTCACCCTGCAAGATGTCTCCCTTAGCCCTTTTCCTTTGTCTCCTGACAGGAGACACACTTGGGTTTTTCCCTAGCCTTGAAATGGCATGATCTCTCCCAGTGTATTTCTCTAGGGAATGATGGAACCTTCTCCTACTCCTTGACTTTGTGTCATTCCCATTCCCATCCCTTTTTCTATGATATTTAGATGGTGTTACTTTTCTAGCACTAGCTTCTTGCTTTGTGTCAGAGTCCTTATTGGCTTGTTTTTGTAGCATGTTCAAGATATGTAGTATCTCTCCCTAAGAATTCATAACATTCTGATTATCATCCCTATAAATTTTTACTTCTCTCTATAGGCTCCTCATATTTATAGGCTCCTTCCTATCTCTTCTTCTATTAGAATTTGTCTTAGCATTTCCCATGCTGACATGTAGACCTTTGAATTCCTCTTCATGACTCTAGGACCCATGGGAATATTCCATGGATGTATTTATCATATAGTAACCAAAATTCCTTTCCGAACCTCTAAATTCTGTAGAAAATGTGCATTAAAACAATTTTCTATTAGACAAAAATAAATACATACACAATTTTAGAAAATAATGCATAATTTTTTTTTTCTTCCCTTTAATTCCACCAATCATATTCTTTTGAGTTTAATTCAAAATTTTCTACTCAAATTGATTTTATGGGTTGATATATGGATTCTCCTCGTCAATACCTTTCTATCGACTATTCTTTTTCCCAATTCTGATATTCGAGAAAAAAGTTATGGTCCTGAGAAGTTTTGGTTATTTTCCCTTTTTAACCTTATATGCTATAGGTGTCCTCTTTCTCTCCCAACACATCTCTAGGTAACCCAAAATTCAAATATGGCCCATGATATTTCCATAGACTACTCCTAGACCCCAAACTGACTCTTGAGATAGGAGTTATGCCCTGTGGAAGTAATCTGGTACTGAATTTTACCCTTAACTGTTTAGGTTGTAACTTCTTCATACAAGCTCTATTCCACACTTAGAATATATTGTTGGAAATATCTCCTCGAGCTCTTTCATTTTAGAAGTAGAAACTTGGGTATGGGAAGTACAAACAATTTTGTAAATTGTAATTTTCTAAAACCACTGTTTAGGCCATAAAAAATGCCCCATAAGATGAAGACTTGCAAAAAAAAGAAAAAAAAATAGATAAATCCAAATGATTATTGTGAATATGGCACTAATTTTTATTCTTGGTAATTGTGCCATCGTACCACCAGTCACTAGGGGAATTCTTTCCATCCTCACTTCTATAGGCTTCCAATTCAATCTGGTTGGCAGGATTCAACTAGCGGGGAGATACCTCCCCTTCTCTTCATTGAACTTCAACTTCAAGCTGGGCCACTAGAAACTAGGGAAATTGTAATGACCTCCATGGAAACTGTGTTCAAGTAATTCCTTGAACAACAAGTAATTCCTGAGGTCATTTGCGAAAGCTGTGTTCAAGTAATTCTTGAGGTCATTTGTGATCATGTAGTAGGCTCTTACAGGCCAGTGTTGCAACCTTCTTCTCTGATACCATAATGTAATGTCTCCCATATTAACCGAGGAACATTACTGCATGGAACACACATTAAAACAAAACTTTCTTGATGACCTGTTTCTTTTAGCTTACCAGCTACAATTTAATTCACATTTTTAACCAGATTATGAAACCCATCATGAAATACATATACAAAATTCTAAATGAACATGAATGCAATTAATAAACTCATTCATAGAAAGAATACACCATTCACATATAGAGAGTGAAGCACACCAATTAAACTCATGAAATAACCCAAAAATAGACAAACACGTATCTTTTAAAACACTTGTGCAACTAACTTCTTGGGAAGGATGCTCCACCCAACCATAGACTTGCTGTTCTAAATCTCAACAAAACGTTACCCCTAAGTTGGGGCTAGGAATCCAAAAAAGAAGGGTTCCTCTCACAGTCCACTCACAACTCACTAACACACAACCCGTTGGTGTTCTCCTACAGTTATCCTAAATTTCCTCCAACTCTCTTCCTCTTGACCTTCCCAACCCAAGGAATGTACCCCTTCAATTCTCTTAATCCATCGAGCATCTCACTCATTTATCAGGGTCTCTTTGGTACATATAACAAGGAATCTCTCTACTAGGAACCCAAAGCAACACACTTCTAGGAAACTACCAACAACCAACAAAAAATACTTGTTGTTACAATGCATCTCACTCATGAGTTCACTCTTTAGGAATAACAACTTGATTCTTCAATATCTAGCTCCAGAATGCCCCAAAAACACTCCAACATGCTCCAAAAATGCTCCAAAAACACTCCAGCATGCTCCAAAAATGCTCCACCCTTCTTTCTCTAGCTCTAGTGCTCTTTTTCCCTACTCTCTCCATGTTGTTCATGAAAAAACTAAGTGTGAAAATTTCACTAATTCCCCCATATAAATTTCCTCTATTTTTTCAAGATAGTTCACTACTCACTTTTCCCAATGTTGATTTCTTCAGCCCAATGCTTTCAATAACTATGGGATGTGACCCTCACACCCACCCTCTTACATGAATTTAACGATTGGGATCTCATACACTCAAAGATAAAATAGAAGTCTTCCCCAAATGATAATAAAATTCATAAAATTGGGTTTGGATTAATACCCATAAACTATTTCCCCCTTGGGTCCCTCTTAGGCACTCCCTAGGCATTCCCCCTCTCTTGTGGATTAATCAACCCCCATATCTTTCCATATCCTACTAGCTGGTATTACATGAGTTTAATGATTGGACTCTCATACACTCAAACAAAAAATATAAGTCTTCTCCAAATGATAATAAAATTCAGAAAATTGGGTTTGGATTAATACGCATAAACCATTTCCCCCTTGGATCCCTCTAAGGAACTCCTTAGGCATCCCCCCTCTCTTTTGGATTAATCAAACCCCATATCTATCCATATTCTCGACAGTTGGTATTACATTATATTTAATAACAATTCATAAAATACATTTTGCATAGTACATCACTTCACCATAGCCACATTCATATAGACAATATGCATTAATTAAACTGGGGATTATAGTGGGGATGTTATAGTTTCACATGATTTTTTTTTTGAAATTGGGTATTTTTCTGAGAGAAATTCAAATATCCATTTTGTTTATGCAAAATTTGCACATAAATTTTCAGAATTGAATTTGAAGTGCTTCGTCCCCTTTTTGGATCCTATTATGCATGCATGGTGCATGCAAAAGTGTTTGCATGTGGATCCTCAGATGCATGCATGATATATTAAACATGTGATTTAGAAAACTGATCTGAAATGGAGTATACATCATATTGAATGAATGGAACAAAAAATTGTGTAGATACCTGTGTAGAAGGATCTTCAAACTGAGAGGCTTGAGCTTTTGGTGGATTTTCGGTTATCTCTATCTTGTCAACCTTCTACATGCAATCTTCACAATCTTCCTTATTCCCAAATAGAACATCCAATATGGTCCATAGTTCATCTAGAGTTGAAAGTGATTCCTCCTTTACATGATATTGTAGCTCAAGAGAAATAGACATGAAGATAATTATGAGAGCCATGTCTTTTCTGTTGAGAAAATCATTTTTCTCTTCGGTGGAATTAGGCTCTGCTTCTGTTTCCATGGTTATTTTATAGAAGCCTCTACTTTTGAGAAGAAATAGAATCTTTGGATTTCACTCCAAATTATTGTATGGCATAAGAAGAATTGCGAGTGAAAAATCCATTATATCTGACTGTATCTTCCTCCTATATCTACAAATAAAAATGCATATGCGCTTTCTCCTAGCAATAAAGGCTTTCATACCATGTGAAATTTTTGCTGTGAACCTTGCTAATAGAAAAATCTTACAAAGCTTGCAAGAGAGAGAGAATATAAGAGAGATTAACTTGAAAGAAAGAATGAATTGTATCGATTGTCACTACTACATATTGAAAAATTTGCGACGAAAGTACTCTTTCGTCGCAACATGAAAGATAATTTTTTTTTTTCTAAATCTACCCTGTATTCATT
Source organism: Picea engelmannii (assembly GCA_009831015.1). NCBI lineage: Eukaryota > Viridiplantae > Streptophyta > Pinopsida > Pinales > Pinaceae > Picea > Picea engelmannii. The sequence continues at coordinate 455,443 of ML783967.1, read as the reverse complement.
GCAATATCGACGCCTACAGTTTGACTGAACTATAATTGTCAATGTTCGTCTCATAAGAGACGACCATAGATTGGTCGTCGCATAAGCGACGAAAGATGACCATAATAATTTAGTCAAACTTTACCATTGAAAATGACCTAAGATAAATAGGTGTAAAATATATTTATATATTTAGGTCACTATTGTCGCAATTGCGATGATGGTGACCTAAAATTGGCCTATAAATATTTGACGATTTAAAGATGTTGTGACAATCTTGCTATAACAATGACGGTTCCGAAAGGGTATTTTTGTGCGGAAAAATGTTGCAGAATGTTGTTAGAGGTGGGGAAAAAAGTAAAGCGAGTGAAAAGGGTGATGGTAGATGTTATTTCCCTTGTAAAACATGTTTCCTCAGATGTCCCGTAAGAATTTTAATAGCAACAACTAAAAAACATTGTAGGAAATATGGTCACATTGATGGCGGATCGAATGAATGTCATCCCATGGTAATTAGCTATATATTCATTATCTTTTTTTATTTTGTCAATTTTATATAAAATTATATATATGTATATATATTGTTTGAATGTTTGTTATAGTATACACTAATTTTGAATGATTGTTTGTAATTATAAATTTAGAGTTTCCCTCTAACTTTCCGCAGAATATTGCACCAAGTATTAGTAAAAATGATGTTGTACAAGCTGAGGAACATCATCATTACCAAGCAAATGAGGATCTCACGGAAGAATATGATGGGACAAATCAAGTTAATGATCCCATGGAAGAAGATGATGGGACAAATCAAATGATCCAAGATTTGTTTTTGCAACCAGATGAGGATGGGGAAAATGATGGTATTTATGATGAGCCTCTATTAGAAAAGGAAAATAAACGACTTTATGAATGATCAGGAGCAAATCTTCTCTCCTATACATTGTTGTTGGTGAACTTAAAGGTTATGAATAATTTGTCGAACACTTGTATGACACAGATACTAAGGTATGTAATATGTTTCATCTCATACTGTACATAAATGTTGATTTTTTTATATTTGTTTTTAGTGTTAATTAATCTTTTACTGTACATAAATAAGAATTCATCTTTTACGATTAATATTCTTACATTAACTAGTTGTTTGTTATGTTATAGATTGTTAGGTGAATTTTTGTTACCATCGTCATATATTTTACCTCGCACATATCGAGGTTTGCATGCCATTATGAAATACATTGGAATGGATTATCAAACTATAGATACATGTCCTAATGACCATATTATATATTATGGAAAACATGCTTCGAAAACTGAATGTTTGCAATGTCTTATCAGTAGATATCGAACCGATCAAGTAACAAAAAGGGTGCCTCGAAAGGTTCTTCGTCATATTCCCATAATTCCACGTTTGCAACGATTGTTCAGGTGTGAAATCATAGCACAATTTATGGATTACCATGCACATAACCAAAGTGAAGATGGTGTTCCTCGAATGCCTACCGATGGTTCTGCATTTAAGGAAATTGAGGAAAAATGGGCAGATTTCAAAGACGAACCTCGTAATGTTAGGCTTTCATTGGGAGCTAACGGTGTTAATCCATTCAGAGAGCTTAGGTCTATTTACTCAGTGTGGCCTATTTTTGTTATCAACACTAACATTCCTCCTTGGATGTCAATAAAGAGGGAGCACATAATGTTGACAATGATTGTTCCAGGTATTTGTTTACATTAATTTTTTGAATTTAACATTTTCATTTGTTTCAATTTTTGCATAATATCTTTTGTTTATTTATTTAATTATATATATTACATGATATCATTCCTTTAGTAATTATGTGTAATTTAAAACAATTAGGTAAGTACAAGGTTAAAGATATGAATGTATATATCAAGCCTCTTATCGACGAGCTACTAAAGTTATGGGTTGACATCACAATGTATGATATATGTAAACCAATCGGGGAGAAGAAATTTAAATTCCATGGAATACTTTTATGGACAATTCATGATGCCCCTAGACTAACACATTTTTGTGGTATGTATAAGCATTATAATATTTCTCTTTAATAATATACAATATTTTAATTTTATCATGGTGTATGTTTACTTTTTAAATAATCTCATCGTATAATTGACATTAATCCATTTGTTGCAGGTCTTCAAACAAAGGGTAAATTTGCATGTCCAGTTTGTGGCCCTAAGGTGAAGTATTGTCATTCAAAAATTTTAGGAAAGATGGTGTTTGATGAGTATAGGAACCTTCTTACCAAGAACCATAGGTATTGTACTACTGAAAAACATCTTTTCAATGGGAAAGAAGAGATTGGTTTAAAACCATGAAGAATGACACCTCACCTATGGAAGTTGGAATATAATAGAAATCGTCAAGGTACTCAATTTCATAATGTATAGTAGATCGTGTAATGTTTTGAATGTTTATTTTAATCATTGAATTTATTTTACCATATTTGATAATTATTTTTGTGATTTCTTTTATGATTCATGAAGGCCACAATCATCGTGAAGGTATTAATAATGGGCTTCCACGAGGAATGAAATATTATCCCACTCAATTCATGAGGTTTCCCTACTATGAGGAGCTAAAAGTAGCTCATTTGTTTGATACAATGCATATTGGGAAGAATGTGACTGAAACGTTATGGCGAATCATAGATGGTAGGAGGGACAAAGACAAAATTGTCAAAATTTGTACTGACATTCAGGAAGCCAATCATGCAATGTGAAGTGTGATATGATATTCAAATAGATCAGATGGATTACTAGACCGAAATAACCTTCCATGTTTATTAACAGAGGAACAAAGCAATGATGTAAAAGAGGTCATTCAAAGAATTAAATTTCCCATGGGTTTTGCTTCAAACATAAAAAATATCTTAACGAAGAAAGGAAAATTTGGTGGGGTAAAAACACATGATTGGCATACCTTCATTAAGGTAATAATTTTGGTATACATATTTATATATATTGGCCTTATACATCTTTTTTTTTTTTTTTAGCTTGTCTACTTTGGTCAAAACAAATAACAATTCATTTTGTTGTTATAGTATGTTCTACCGCTATCTCTCCCAAATGACTTTGACAACAATGTCAAACAAGTTATATATGATATTGGAAAATACATGAGGTAAGACGTAGTTTTGATTTATAAGAAAAATGTTCTTTCAAATTATTGTTGTACTTAATGAAACATGTTTTACTTGTAATGTAATGTAATATATTATATTATGTTATGTTGAAGCATGTTATTTTCTTGTGTCACGATCTCATGTAGATGGTTGTCATTGAAAGAAATCCATGAAGATGATATAAAGTATTGGAAGAGATAAATTCCTCGTCTAATGTGTGAAATGCAAAAGTATATACCTCCTACATTTTTCAATG
>ML783967.1:421282-446087 GCA_009831015.1 Picea engelmannii | reverse complement strand
TTATCCAGGGAAATTACAAATTCCTCTAGTTCTAAAAAAAACACTCTAATGTCTAACCCACTAACCATTAACCTAATTATACCCATAACCACTAACTCATAATCCCTAACACACTAACATGTGACCCTTTGACTTCTAATCCCAACACATTATCCACTAACCCATAACGCACTAATCCTTGATCCCGTAATGCACTAACCCTCTAATACCTAACTCACTAACCCTAAAGATACTAACCCACTAACACATAACCCTAACCCATTGACCATGGATGGAAATTATCCCACTAACCACTAACTGGATGACAACTAAGACACTAAATCCTAACCCACTAAGCACTAACACAATAAATTCTGCCTTACTAACCTATTAAATGATTAATTGAGATTTAACCAATATCCCTAACACACCAACCAATTAAATTTATATCCCCTAATGATCCCTAAACCACCAAGAGAGAAATCCATAACCCCTAAAACCCAACCAATAATGGTCACTTATCTGTTAACCCCCAATGAGAACTAATTGACTAACATCTAACCTACTAACTCCTAATGACAATTAATTGACTAACATCTAACCTAGTAATCGCTAACCCTGTAAACCAATAACCCATAATTTTGAACACATAAACCCATTATATAGGCTAAAAATACTAACCCACTAACTCACAACCCCTAACACATTAATTCTTGACAACTAACCCACTAACTCCTACTAGACTCCAAATCACTAACCCATTAACCCATAACCTCTAAAACGCCAACTCCTAACCCATTAAACCATTACCTACTGAACCCTAAACCATTATCTATTAAACCATTATCCCCCTTACCACTAACCCCATAACACACTAACCCTTAACCTATAGCACCTAACACACTAACCACTAGCCCACTAACCCCTAACCCTCTAACCCCTATACCACTAACAAACTCGCTCAGTGACTTTTGAACCACTAACACACTCACTTAGTGACATATGAACCACTAATCCATTCACCCACTAACACTTAACCTATACTAACCATTAACCCATTAACTTGTAACCGATTAAGCCATACCCTACTAACCCTTAATCCTTTGACATGTTAATCCACTAACCACTAACCCACTAACCCACCAATCCTTAACCCACTAGCCATTAACCCTTCACACATTAACCCCTAACACACTAACATCTTACCCCACTAACCCATAACCCACCAATCCCTAACCCACTAGCCCCTAAATACACCACTAACCCACATATATATTATATATGTTAAATATAATTAAATATAAATCAATATTATAAAATATATTAATTAAAAAAAAATATATATATATATAATTCAAAACAAACAAATTAAAGACTACATGACTTGTGCCCACGCATCTCACACTCATGATCAAATTAGAGCCCAAAATACACATGTGCGCGACAGAGAAGGAGGCGAAGAGGAGGGCAAGAGCTAGAGCACACTCACACTACACTCGCATGACAGAGAAGGAGGCAAAGAGGATCAGGGCAAGAGCTAGAGAACACTAATGCAGGAGCATCGCCAACTCATCAAGCGAGCCAGCACATCAAGCGGAGATTAGCTAGATAAACAAACCCAAATTTTTGAAGTGCTTTGGGATTGTAGTGCAAGTCTTTAATGAAGCCATTTATGAAGGCACATTGTATATTGTATTGGACCTTGAGCCTTTAATCTCTCGTCCTTTGGTATATAGGAGGCATTTAATTAAGATAATGCTGGTAGATAGGATTTTAAGTCTAGATTTGATAGTTTAGAGTTTGAGAGGGAAAACGGATATAGACACCCTCATTGTGTATTGTAATATTATCAACCCCGGAGAAGAGAAGAGAAAGAAGAGAATATTGTATGAAGAACACCCATGTACATGCAATTTGAATTAATAGAATGAAGCTTTGATTCAAGCTCATGGTTTGTGTTGTTTTCTCTGTGTATTGATGTATGCTCATGAACGTTTGCTTTCTTGTTATGCATTTGCTTTGTATATGCTGTGCATATGATTTCATGTTTCAAACTGAACTCTGAAGGGGAGAAATAATGGGATTCAATTGTTTCTCTATCTGAGCCAGGAGATTCCTGCAAGGTGTGCAGTCGAATACATCCGCAAGGAGTGCGTTGATGAAGGCTCAGTAGTTTAAATTTTGTTCTCATTCACCCAGAAGTGGATTTGGGTTGTTGAAGCCATGCAAGGAGTGCGCAAGCTGAGCTAAGTCTCAGAGTTGTGGTTCTGAGTAGAAGCTTTGGGAGACTGTTGCTGCAGGAGTGCGTAGAGTCGAGTGACTCCAACACTTAGACATGATTGGAGATTTGTCACAAGGAGTGCGTGCAAGGTTTTCTTTCTGAAGATTGAGGTTATGGAAAAGCTCTAGAGGAATAGACATTTGAACTCCCTGAAGGCTAAGTGCAGGTAAGTTTTCATTGGAGGTCGGAGGAAAGCGTCACAGGTTGGTGAGTGAGCAAACGAGTCTCGTGGAGAGACACTTCTTTATTGCGCAGAATCCTCAAGGGAAGAACGGACGGATGAAATATTTGGAAGATATTTCACGAAGTTCCGAGGAGCATTAGATCTTGCAGAGGTGCAAGGTAGTTACAGTGTAGGCGTGGAGAGGATTCAAAGCTCAGGAGAGGCAGCACCGTTGATCCAAGTCGGTCAGGGCTGTTGGATTTTTCACGAGATCGCCTATCGGTACCTCGTGAGGAAAGTGTCCCAAGTTTGATAAGGAGAGTCATGAGATTGCGAGAAGCGATGTCTTGAATACTCCGAGGATAGTGTGGATCCACAGGAGTTGGCAAGTGGACAGGTGGCACCTCACATCTTGGAAACTCGTAAGTGGAAGGGTTGAGAAATTGGCGTTAAAATTCGCGAGCCGTGAGGACACGAAGAGAAGAAGTGGTGAGGAGGCTGTGAGCCATCCATTTGAAGAGGATAGGTGTCAAAGATCGAGAGATCTCATGAACTCGGGAGTTCGCAGGGCGAACGCCCAAGTGGTTGGTGTTAAAAGTTGTGAGTAGTGAGGTCGCGAGAAGCGAAATCCCTCAGGGAAAAGTCAGCGAGTTGATTGACCATCGGGTCTCGGGGATCCGAGAACCCAGTGTTCAACCTTTGAACTCACGAAGTCATGAGTTTCGATCCTCCAAGAAGTTAAGGAAGGGGATCGCACGATGAAGAGAATCTGTGGGTAGGAAGATTTTCGATAGGGAATTGGGAGAACCTTTGAGTTCTTCGGGCCGAGAAGAGAGGAAGGTCCTATGTGAGTAGATGTGCCATGAGGGTGGTGCGCGTTTGCATCAGAGTGGTATCAGAGCGGTTATTTCTCTGCTTTCTGTAGCAGGGAAGAAAGGAAAATTTCACCATGCCGCCGAGGAGAGAAAGACAATCACCTGATTCAGAGGATAGGGGAAACCAGAGAGGAAGAGGGAGACAAGCACAGAATCCAGATATGGAGAGGCAGATACGTGATCTCTGAGCGAGATTAGAAGATATGGAAGCAGCGCAGAGACGCATAGCTAATGCTGGAGATCTGAGAGACTCTAAAGGAGAAGTTGAAGTTGAAAAACAAGAAGAAGTTGCAGCTGAAGATGCAGCCAATGAGAAATTAATTAAAGCTATCACCTGGATGAGTTCGAAAACAAAGATGGACATTCCAACTTATGAAGGGAATCTGGATGCAGAAGAACTTCTAGATTGGATTAGAGCTCTTGACACTTATTTCAATTATGAGGATATCGAAGAGGATAATAAGGTCAGACATGCTGTCACAAAATTGAAGGGACATGTAGCATTATGGTGGGACGAACTTCAAGCAGATAGATGTTCTAAAGGCAAGCAAAATATCAAAAGTTGGGATCGAATGATTGTAAAGATGAAGGCAAAGTTCATCCCAGGGGATTATCAAATCACACTGTTCAGGAGAATGCAGAACCTGAGGTAGAAGCTGATGACAGTGAAGGAGTATACTGAGGAATTCTACAAGCTCAATATCAGAGCAGGTCATCGGGAGAGCGATGATGAAAAAGTCGCCAGGTATATGAATGGCTTGAGATACGATATCCAGGATGAGATGAGTATGACAACCATCAGAATGGTGGAGTATGCGTATCAAATGGCGTTGAAAGCTGAGGAAAAGTTGAGCCGTAAGCCAGGACAGTGAGGCCAAGGCAGGATCCAACCAAACGGTAAGTCAGCTGCCCAAGATAGGTTCCAGAAATCCAAGGATGACTGGAAAAAGCCTCAGACTAGAACAGAAAGAGGTGGAAGTTCACAGTGAGGCCAGCACGTTGAGCGGTGAAGGTAGTAGACAGAACAGAGCGGAGGATACGCTGATAGTAACACCTTTCCTCGTACCATAGGTAGAGGCAGAGGCAGAGGTGGAGTCATCACATGCTTCACATGTGGAAAGAATGGACACAAGGTAGTTGACTGTCCGGATAGGAAGAAGGATGAAAGAGAAGCTCACATCGCCGAGGCGCAGAGGCGAGATGATGAAGCTGAAAATGCAGAAGACGGAAGGTCATTAATGATGCGTAAAGTTCTCTTAACACCCGAGAAGGAGGTGGAGGACACAGCTCAAAGGAACAGACTTTTCAGAACTGCATGCAAGACCAAAGACAGGAAATGCAAGGTTATCGTAGATAGCGGTAGCACAGATAATCTCATTTCAACCGAGATGGTGGAAAAACTGGAGCTGGAGACAACTGATCACCCGAGTCCATACAAAGTTTCATGGCTACAGAAGGGACATCAGGTAAGTGTCACTAAACAGTGCTTAGTTGACATCAAGATAGGAGGATATAATGATAGGGTTTTATGTGATGTTATTCCTATGGATGTATGTCATTTATTGCTAGGCAGACCATGGAAATATGACAGGAACATGATTCATGATGGGAAGATGAATACGTATACTTTGGAGAAGAATGGAAGAACACATATGCTACTTCCAATTAAAGATAAAGAAGTAAAACTAGAACTGAGAAATACTGTACTTCTCATGAGTGGGAAGGAACTTCTGGCGGAAGTAAAGAAGAAGGAAGATCCACAATTCTTTGTGGTCAGGAAACCAAAATTTGTTTTGACCAGCACAAGAGTGGATGATTTGCTGGAAGAAATTCAGGAATTGCTGGAAGAGTTTGCATACATTGTGGTAGACGAATTACCTCATTCGTTGCCGCCGATGAGGAGCATGAGTCATCATATAGACCTCATACTGGGAGCTAGTTTTCCGAATAAAGCTGCGTACAGGTTGACGCCGCAGGAGAACGAAGAAGTTAAAAGGCAGGTACAGGAACTGTTGGATAAAGGACTGATCAAGGAAAGTTTAAGTCTGTGTGCCGTTCCAATGGTATTGAGTCCCAAGAAAGATGGAGGCTGGAGAATGTGTACAGATTCCAGAGCCATTAACCAGATAACCATCAGGTACAGGTTTCCATTGCCACAGATGGATGACTTGATGGACTGTCTAAGTGGAGCCAAATTTTTTTCAAAGGTTGATTTGAAAAGAGGATACCATCAGATTCGCATGAGGGAAGGTGATGAGTGGAAGACAGCCTTCAAAACCAACGAAGGGTTATATGAATGGCTAGTCATGTCGTTTGGCTTGACGAATGCACCGAGTACATTCATGAGGCTGATGAATGAAGTACTAAAGGAATTCATTGGTAAGTTTGTCATTGTTTATCTAGATGACATATTGATTTTTAGCAAAACAAGAGAAGAACATCTGAAGCATTTAGCTGCAGTAATGAGGAAGCTACAGCAAGAGAAGTTGTTGATCAACATGAGGAAATCTTCATTTATGAAGAAAGAACTCATTTACTTGGGATTTGTCATATCGGCGAATGAATTGAAGATGGATCCAAGTAAAGTGGAGGTAATTAAAAATTGGCCATCACCGAGAAATATTTTCGAGGTGAGAAGTTTTCATGGACTGGCTAGTTTCTACCAAAAATTCATCAGGAATTTCAGTGGAATTAGCGCAGCAATGATGGACATTGTCAAGAAAAGACATAAATATTTTCATTGGACTGAAGAGGCAGAAAATAGATTCAATCTATTGAAGCGAAAGGTCATGGAGCAGCCGGTTTTGGTGTTGCCAGATTTTATGAAGGTATTCCAAGTAAAATGTGATGCAAGTGGCTTTGCCATAGGAGCGGTCTTGAGCCAGGAGGACAAACCAATTGCATATTTCAGTGAGAAGATAGATGAAGAAAAAGTGAAGTACTCCACGTATGACAAAGAGTTTTATGTTGTCATACAGGCATTGAATAAATGGAGGCATTACTTGATCCCAAAATATTTTTTTCTATATAGTGATAATCATGCATTACAGTTTGTGACTCAACAGGAGAAGTTGAATCAGAAACATGCTAAATGGGTAGAGTATATGCAAAATTTTACATTTGTAATTAAACACATTTCAGGTACTGCTAACAAAGTGGCTCATGCTTTGAGCAAGAAGTGTTTGTTGCTGCAGGAGTTCCGAGTCAAAACATTGGGTTTTGAAAATCTTAGGGACATGTATGAGGTGATGCAGATTTTGCAAAGGCATATGAAGCAGCTGAGAATCCAGTTCTTAGAGACAGAAGCCCATGGATATATTATATGATCTAGGAAGGATTGTTGTTCAGAGGCAATCAACTGTGTATTCTGAATTGCTCCATGAGGGAGAATCTGTTAAAGGAGAAGCACAGTGGTGGATTGGCAGGGAATTTTGGCCATGATAAGACATTTGCGAAGTTGAGCGAAGCATACTTTTGGCCAAGGATGCGGTCGGAAATCAAGAATTTTGTTGACAGATGTAGAATTTTCCATCATTCAAAGGGCAGGAAGTAGAATGCAAGATTCTATCAATCATTACCCATACCTGAAAGGCCGTGGGATGAAATTAGCATGGATTTTGTATTGGGATTACCGAGGACGCAAAGAGGACATGATTCGATCTTTGTGGTGGTTGACAGGTTTTCCAAAATGGCACATTTTATTCCATGCCAGAAGACCAGCGATGCAACTCATATCGCAAATTTGTTCTTCAAGGAGATCGTTAGACTTCACGGGTTACCCAGAAGCATAGTATCAGACAGGGATACAAAATTCATTGGACATTTCTGGAGGACACTCTGGAAGAAGATGGGGACTAACTTAATGTTTAGTTCTACCTATCATCCAAAGATGGATGGACAAACAGAGGTGGTAAATAGAATTCTGGGAGACTTACTCAGAAGCCTGGTGACAGAGCACCACAGCAGCTGGGACAATGTGTTGCCACAGGCAGAGTTTGAGTACAACGATTCAGTGAACAAAAGCACAGGAAAAATCCCATTTGAGATTGTATATGGAAGGCATCCAAGAGGAGTATTTGAAATGAGGGATTCAGAGAAGATAACGACTAAGAGTGCAAGCACTGAGGAATTCGCAGAGGCGATGGAAGAACTTCACAGCAGGGTGAAGGAGTGATTGCTGGAATCAAACCAAGAATACAAGCGCAAAGCGGATCAACATCGAAGACAACTTCAGTCCGAAGTTGGTGATCTATTTCTGGCACATATGAGGAAGGAAAGGTTCCCAAGGGGAATATACAACAAGCTGAAAATGAAGAAAATTGGGCCATGCAGAGTCCTAAAGAAATTGGGAGAAAATGCTTATGAAATTGAATTTCCGAATGAGATTGGAATATCTCCGACATTCAATGTCTTAGACTTATATCCATATAAGTCTGAGGAAGCAAGAGATGGAATTGATGAACAACCAGAGGTCCAGTGGCAGAAGCAGATGCCGATTGCAAAAAAGCCACAGATGGAGCCCATACTTGACAAGAGAGTGAGCAAAAAGACCAGGCGGAAGCAATACTTCGAGTATCTGGTCAAATGGAAAAACCATCCAGTGGAAGATGCTAGCTGGGAGACTAAAGAAGAGATACAAAAGCATGGAAAGACCATGCAAGAGCTCATGGACATGAGCCCATGAAATTTTTCAAGCCGAGGAGTATGGTGCAGGAGCATCATCAACTCATCAAGCGAGCCAACACATCAAGCGGAGATCAGCTGGATAAACAAACCCAAATTTTTGAAGTGCTTTGGGATTGTAGCAAAAGTCTTTAATGAAGCCATTTATGAAGGCACATTGTATATTGTATTGGACCTTGAGCCTTTAAGCTCTCATCCTTTGGTAGATAGGAGGCATTTAATTAAGTTAATGTTGGTAGATAGGATTTTAAGTCTAGATTTGATAGTTTAGAGTTCGAGAGGGAAAACGGATATAGACACCCTCATTGTGTATTGTAATATTATCAACCTCGGAGAAGAGAAGAGCAAGCAGATAATATTGTATGAAGAACACCCATGTACAAGCAATTTGAATTAATAGAATGAAGCTTTGATTCAAGCTCATTGTTTGTGTTGTTTTCTCTGTGTATTGATGTATGCTCATGAACGTTTGCTTTCTTGTTATGAATTTTCTTTGTATATGTTGTGCATGTGATTTCATGTTTCAAACTGAAGTCTGAAGGGGAGAAATAATGGGATTCAATTGTTTCTCTATCTGAGCCAGGAGATTCCTGCAAGGTGTGCAGTCGAATACATCCGCAGGGAGTGCGTTGATGAAGGCTCGGTAGTTTAACTTTTGTTCTCATTCACCCAGAAGTGGATTTGGGTTGTTGAAGCCATGCAAGGAGTGCGCAGGCTGAGCTAAGTCTCAGATTTGTGGTTCTGAGCAGAAGCTTTGGGAGACTGTTGCTGCAGGAGTGTGCAGAGTCGAGTGACTCCAACACTTAGACATGATTGGAGATTTTCCGCAAGGAGTGCGTGCAAGGTTTTCTTTCTGAAGATTGAGGTTGTGGAAAAGATCCGGAGGAATAGACCTTTGAGCTCCCTGAAGGCTAAGTGTAGGGAAGTTGTCATTGGAGGTCGGAGGAAAGCGTCGCAGGTTGGCGAGCGAGAAAACGAGTCTCGTGGAGAGACACTTCTTTATTGCGCAGAATCCTCAAGGGGAGAATGGACGGACGAAATATTTGGAATAGATTTCATGAAGTTCCGAGGAGCGTTAGATCTTGCAGAGGTGCAAGGTAGTTGCAGTGCAGGCATGGAGAGGATTCAAAGCTCAGGAGGGGCAACACTGTTGATCCAAGTCGGTCAGGGCCATTGGATTGTTCACGAGATCACCTATCGATACCTCGTGAGGAAAGTGTCCTAAGTTTGATAAGGAGAGTCACGATATTGTGAGAAGCGATGTCTCGACTACTCCGAGGATAGTGTGGATCCACAGGAGTTGGAAAGTGGACAGGTGGCACCTCGCATCTCGGAAACTCGTAAGTGGAAGGGTTGAGAAATTGGCGTTAAAAGTCATGAGGCGTGAGGAAACGAAGCATTGAAGTGGCAAGGAGGCTGTGAGCCATCCATTTGAATAGGACAGGTGTCAGAGATCGAGAGATCTCACGAACTTGGGAGTTCGCAGGGAAAACACCCAAGTGGTTGGTGTTAAAATTCGAAAGTAGTGAGGTCACGAGAAGCGAAATCCCTCAGGGAAAATTCAGCGAGTTGACTGACCATCGGGTCTCGGGGATCCGAGAACCCAGTGTTCAACCTTTGAACTCACGAAGTCATGAGTTTCAATCCTATGAGAAGTTAAGGAAGGGGATCGCGCGACGAAGAGAATCTGTGGGTAGGAAGATTTCCGATAGGGAATTGGGAGAACCTTTGAGTTCTTCGGGCTGAGAAGAGAGGAAGGTCTTGTGTGAGTAGACGTGCCATGAGGGTGGTGTGAATCTGTGTCACACACTCACACTACACTCACGCGATAGAGAAGGAGGTAAAGAGGATCAGGCCAAGAGCTAGAGCACACTCACACTGCACTCGCGCGATAGAGAAGAAGGCGAAGAGGAGGGAAAGAGCTAGAGCATACCCACACTGCACTCTCGTGAAAGAGAAGATAATATATGTTGGGCAAGAGAAGGAGGCCAAGAGGAGGGAAAGAGCTAGGGAAAGAGGAGGACAAGACACAGAGAAGGAGTTGGTCAAGAGAAACTCAAGGGATAGCGACAGATAAGGAGTCCAATATCCACATAAAAGCCTGAGCGATAGAGAAAGAGAAGGAGGTCATCAAAAATAGTAATTTCATGAGCTTTGTCCCCAAAATCACAAGACTCCAATCGAGTTAGGGTTAGGGTTAGCTCTTTTTTTTCTCCATGAAGATCCCTTCTCTTTTTTTTCTCCATATTTCTTACTTTCCCTAATTTTATCAACTAAAGAGATGAACTTCCTCTATTTAGAGATCATTTTCATTGTGATTTTGTTAGAATTAGAGAAGTAATGCAGAATAGAAAAGTGAATACTACTTATGACAAGAAACTCTAGGATGATTCAAACATAAAACAAATACACATGAAGAAGAGTATAAGAAGACAAGTTTACCCTAGTCTCGCATCTCTAACGCAAGCATGTGAGTCTATGAGTGAAGAAGTACACGTGATGAAAATACCTTCTCCTCAAATTTTTTTTATGAAAGTCAAGGAAGGAAAAAATAATAAAGTGGATCAAGTCTACAACAAAAAATCTATCTAATTACTAAATATCCCCACATGTGGAGCACTCCAACTCCAACTCACACATGCCAAGATCCAAGGGAAACACATCCAACAAACAAGGATTGAACATTGAACGCTCCATGAGGTGTGTGTAACACTCCTCCTCCAAAGGTCTCTAATTCTCCAACACTCCCTCTTAGGCCATGTATACCTATGGGTCAATGCCACTTACATGATTGGTTTTCAACCCAAGTGTCCTCAAGTCAAGGCCAAGTCTCCATGTAAGAAACAAGTGTCCCCATGCCAGCTAGGGTTCAATTCCCTCCTCCAAGATGCCCAATTATCCTCCTCCAAGGAAAACCATCATCCCAAGGAAATAATCGACCTCCATTTTTTTCTCATGAAGAAATCCACTAGCCATGTAGGTCTCCAATGCTCCAAGTAAGAATGCCACATATGCATCAAGACAAGGTCTTACAATAAATGGGAAAGCTAACTCCAATGTGTATGTCCATCACGTCAACTAAGGGTTATCAATACACCATGCACCCCACCTCACATGAAGCACCCTTAAGTATGGTGTAACTTAATTTTGGAGTAACCTTGAAAGAAAACACTCCCTCTTTATGAGGAAAGTGTTTTCACCAACATCTTTATGCTTCCTTTGCAACTCAATTAAACAATTTCAGAGTAACATCGAAAGAAAACACACCCTCTTTATGAGGAAAGTGTTTTCACCAACATCATTTTTCTCCCTTTGCAACTCAAACAAACTTTCCTTATGTAAATTTGAACATGTTGCAATCTCAAAATCAACCACTGGCTCCTAGAAAGGAACTATTGATCACAGTGCTAAGTGTTAAGTGCTTAGGGTGCATAGTCACTTGTTGTTATTGTGCTTATTTGTCTTTGATTATGATTTGTGATGTTAATGAGGTTAATAAACTAATGCATGTTCACTTCCTAAGCGTTAACATAATATTCTGTGAAGTGCTCTTATCACAGATTTGTGTCCCAGCCTGGTTACAGACACCTACGTCCTGTATCCCCCCCTGCTTCTACCTCGGGTGAGACTTCGCCTGCTTCGCAGGTGTTGCCGAAAGGGATGATAGTTGGGGTTTTTTTGGTTCACTATTAATCGTTGAACCCTGGGTATACCCCTGTGCTAACAAATGGTTCCGTTGCTGGGGACTGAAACTGTGATTGCTAGAAACTGAAGTAAAGAAAAAGAAAATCTCTATACGTGGATCTGCTGCTGAAATGTGTAGTACCCTACTTGACTTGAAAAACTTTGTGCCAAGAAGGTAAGTTGTTCTAAGGAAAAGAGGTAAGACTCTAAAAGAATCAAGCTTTATTCTTTGGTAAGAGAAATATAAGTCAATTTTTTTTTGTTTTGAAAGCATGAATTTAAGTATGTTTAACAGATTACGTCCTAGTCTGAAGGCTATGGCTCAATTGAAAGAAAGAGTTGATTTGAGTAAATTTAATGGAAATGAAGAAAGATATGTTATTCCTATGCATAGAGAGTGTTTTTTGACTAATAAGTGGATGCAGGAACCTAGAAGGAATTTTTGGAGACTACAGGTCCAACACTATGATCCTAGGGGAAGTGCACAATACATAAAAGATTGGGGAACATCTAAGAGAAAAGGAGGATTGACTTTGTGTTATAATTTTAGAAGGCCGAGACATCTTGCTAAGTAATGTTGTGGGGTAGGCCCTATTTGTATTTGTTGTAAGATTGTTGGTCATGAGGTTGAGGACTATCCAAGGATTATTACTAAAGTTGAAGGGAGGGACATAAGACAAGAAAATTAAGAAAAGAGTCAAGAGACTAAGGGTATGTTTGAAAGTCATAAAGAGAAAATATCAGAGGAAGTTTAGACTATGTTATTACAGTTGAAATAAATGATGGATGTTCATAAAGATGCTAGTTTACCAGAAAGCCTAAAAGAAAAACAATGCATAAGTGAAAGAATAAAAGACTTTGACATAGACTGTATAGTCTTGGATGAAGAAACACAAGTAAATATTATGACAAAAGAAACTTGGGAAGTTTTGGGAAATCCTATTGTTGTACCTTCTTTAGGAAGGATAGGATTGTTTAAGGGAAAGATGATAACTTTATGTGGAAGAGTAACTATTGTACCTATTATTGTTCATGGAACATCGACTGAAGAAGAATTTGAAGTCATTAGGTTTTTTGGGGACAACGCCCCTTTCCCACTATTGTTAGGTATGTTTGGATTGAAAAGGATCAAATTAGAAGGAAAGTAGAGGAAGAATCTACATAAAAGAAAAAGAAAGAATTAAGGGATTTCATAGCTAGGAAAATAGACCGACTAATTGAAGAACGAGAGGATAAGTCAAAGAAACAGAGAAAAGTAACAATGAAGGAGGGGCATAAAGAAAAAGAATTAGCTATGAAGGTTGAAATAATGAGAGAAGGATTGAAGGACCTATCTATCCAAGAGATAAGTGTTTCCACTTAGGAAGTGTTAAGAAAAGGGATATTAACTTCAGAACCTTTGAGTGTACCTCGACAGTGCGAAGCCACTAAGTTGGGGGAAGATAAGAATAAAAATGGAAAGAGGATTCCAGAAACAGTTAAAGAGAATCAGATGATAGGAAAGAAGGTAGGGAAGCTCAATAAAAAGAAGGCTAAGTTGGAAAAGCTACAATAAGTTAAGGAAACTAGATGGAAGACTTCACAGACCGGAACCTTGCAGGAGGCAGGTTCACAGGGTTTGAACCTCGCTGGAGCAACAAGTCCGTGCAGATTTAGAATTCTCCCTAGAGAAGTTATATAACCGTTGGATGCAACCCGACCATTATAATGACACTCTAAAACGGTTAGGAAACACATTTATGGGTTTATGGACCACATTTGGACGTTGAAACCACGCCATAATGACTAGATTTACATTAATGACAGAAAATAACTCTAGTTCCTGTCCGTTGGAAGATCCGTCACGCTACCCCACTTATTTAACTTGTTGATGATGGTGTTGGGAACACTTTTTGATACTCATGATTGACTGAGAAAAGTTGATAATTGTCCAAGTGTCGATTTGAGCTTCCTATCAGTATCTGGAAGTATACCCCTCTTGTCTATTTGTCTACCCGTTGTCTGTTAAAAGCTAGAATGTCGGGCGGACCCAACAATTTGGAGAAGTCTGCTGAGGAAGTTCTTAGGAAAATCATGGTCGACAAACCTATATCTGAACATATTCAAGCATCATTGACTAGGGGAATGTAGGCTTCCCCCTCGACTGGACATCATTCCACTCACATTAACCCTGTAACTGAATAGAGAAGTAAGCATCATTGTGATCTAACTAACGCAAAGTAGATCCTATCGATCCTGCCTTAATATATTCTGCCTCTAGCTAACATTGTTAACCGTGATAGTATCCCTCACGATTTTGAGTACTCCGTGTTCACTGTGTATATTCCAAAATCAATTCACATGTTAGGAAGTCAATTAGGGCAGATATCATTGTTGAAGCACATCGAATTCAACTTAGGAGACTGAAAGAACTACGCCACACTAGATCCTCATCGTTATTTAACGAAGACAACCAGAAAGAAGCCTTGCCTCATCTCGCAGCCATGGATTAAGGGGTTGGAGGTTAACGCTTGCGTTAAACTCCTTCTGTCATGCTATCATGGGGGATATATATGGATCGATAGAAGAATTACTATGGATCCATCACTGATCCAATGGATCACAAGTTTAATCTTGAAGGGTCCTGACCCACAACAGTTCTATCTAGGGAAGACCTTAGACTGTTCTTTAGCACAGTGCATCAAAGAAGCCTATTGAGAGGTAGAAATGGGGAAGCGATGTTACAAGGTAGCCTCCATACAGGATGGCGCATTGTGCCTTGATTTTCAACTCTTAGTTGGAAAGATAGTGAGGAAGAACCACCACACACAGGTCATCGGGTTCATGGTGGACCTCATAGGAAAGTGTGTGGAGAGCATGCATATGGACTGGGTGAACTGCCTCATCAACGAGATAGAAAAATATTGTCATGAAGCCCAGGACTTGGGATATTAGTTTCACTACAGTTGGTTGATTATCCTGATCGCATGTGTGGCTTGGCAGATGCCTGGGAGAGTTTCTTTCCCAGAGATTGAACCTACGAAACCCCTGGCTGTTCAGGTTTCCACCTTATGGTATACCAATGACATGAAGAAGAAATGGCAATCCAATGTTGTGTTTCACAAATATTATCAACAGTTGAAATTCTCCATTGAATCATTCACATGTATGACATCACATACCCTGCATCAATACTAGCCCATGGTGAAGTTCCACGTTCATCCCTACTTCATTTACATCACCATGTGAAGAGATGAGCACCAGGAAATCTTGCAGTCATACTATAAGCTTATGGATGAAGATATGGAACATATTACAAAGGAATGTCCAAAAGAATTTCTTGTACATGTCACCGATGCAAATTTATCTGACACTGACACTATAGGAAGCCTGATAGTTACATGAGTTGAACATGTCAGACAGTCTAGTGGGACGAAGAAGAAGAAAAAGAAGGTTGAAGTCCAAGACATAGAGAGTGACGAAGAGGATGAAGAAAAAACCTCTAAAGATAATGGGTCTGGCTCACTAGGAGGAGGAGAAGATGAAATAGAAGGATAAGGAGGAGGAGATGAAGGAGAAGAAGAGAAAGGAGGATGTGAAGCTACACCATCTGAAGATCCCCCTATTGGGATAGTGACACCAGAAAAGAGGAAAGTTACTCCAAAGAAACCTTCAGCAAGGAAGAACACGTGCGCTAATAAGCCACATTTGGAATCCACTCTCACTGATGATGACATTAGTCTGGTACGTGGAGCTATGGAGGATTCATTTGAAGACATGTTGTAGAGATACAAAGAGAAACAAATGGATTTGTATGAAAATATTGAGAGGGAATTGAAGGAAGTGCAACAAGTTGTTCACTTGGTCCTTGCAGTGCCTACTACGTCGTCTGTGATTTCCTCATCACAAACTACAGACTTGGAGGAAGAACCGAGTCCGTAAGGTGAACCATGGATTTGTATCACCCTCCCTCAGAATAACATCAAGTTTCCCACCCCCACAGAATTACAAGCTAGCCCCAACTTGTATGTTGAGGTTAACCTTAAAGGAGTACCTCCAGAACAAGTCGAAGTATTGGAGGCAGGTTTGAAGGCATACAGAAGGGAATAGAGAGAAATGATCGTTGAAAGAGAAGCCCAACTAAGAAAGCTTGCTGATGAAACAAAAGATTGGTTCCAGAGAGATTAGGAAGAGAAGGAAAAGGCTATAGAATCCTTGCAAAAGGAGAAAGATGAAGTCCTAGTACAGTTACGGGAAGCGCAGGACAGTGTAGTTTCCTATGAAAGCAAGAAAGTAGAGCTTCAGGAGGAAAAGAAAGTTGGTGAAGGCCAGCTACAGAAGGAAAAAGAGAAGTTGCTTGCAGAGCAGGCCATGGTCAAAGAAGTAGTAAGTAAAGCATGTCTCTCTATGCCAGGCTTGGCACAGGAGGAGAAAGAATCTGTCGAAACTCAAGTAGTGAAGCTCGCAGAGACCCTCCAACAATTTCAGGATAGGATAAATGAATTGGAGGCCCGAATAGTGTCGAGAACCCCACAGGAGGTCCGTGACTAGAGGGAGGAGTCCACCAAAAATACAGTAGCAAGTATAAAATCCCTCGCCTTGGCATTTAAACAGTTGAGTGACAGGAGCACCCAGATGTATGAGCACCTCACCAAGGATCCAAAGTTAAAGAAGCTAGAGGCTCAGTTATAGGAGATGCAATAGAAAGAATTTTCATTGTAGACGTAGATGAAGCTACTCACAATAGTAGAAAGGATGAAGAGATCCCAGGAGCAGTGCATAGTATAGCAGTAGATCACTTCCCTTCAGGGTAAGGTGATGGAGGTAACACAAAAGATACAACTTGTGCAGGATGAAACTTGCAAGATGTTCGATGAGATCAATGGATAGGGTTCACAGCTAGATCAAATAGTTGCAGCAGTAGAACAACGCCTGGAAGGGCTTGTTACAGAGCAGGCAGTCCAGGAGCTCATTGAGCATGAGGTTCATGGGAGGCAGCAAGTCGAGGCTGCTCAAGTTAAGCTGGAGGCTTTTGAAGCAACATTGTCCAGATCTAAGTGACTCGGGATGAGTCACAGGTGAGTGTTGGGGGTATGTTGGCTCTCGACCAAGTTTTGGGGAAAATTTAGTCAGCTTTGCCCCAATTTTGGACCTCGACACATTGGTCGAAGTAGAAGTGCCCAGGCAGAGCTGAGATCACAAATCTCACCTATTTTGAGGGTTAGGTTGACCCAATAAGGGGTTCTCTAGGGTTTTTTAACAGATTTATGGGATGTCAACCCATGGTTTTTTCCCCATGATTAGGCCCTATTGTAAGGGTTTGTAAAGTATAAATAAAGAATAATGTATTGTATAAGGGAAAAAGTAGTTTTGTGTGAAACAATAGCTTTGTGCGAATAAATGTATGTGTTCGAGGCTTTGTGCTCAGCTGGGATTTTATAGAAGGTTCTAACTGTTATGATAAGAGATTGTGGCTTTGTGCATGTGACCTATTTTTGGAAGGAAAAGGAGGATCTAGTGCTTAGTGCGCATATTTGATGTCTTGTGCGAAGTTTGACTCTGTGTCTTAATGCACATGAACGACTGGATGTAATATTTTGGTGAATAATAAAGAGGCGAAGAAGTTTGTGGACATAGCCCCACCCTAGGGTGAACCACGTATATCTGGTGTCTCGTGATTTTCTTTGTGCAGTGTATTTTTTGTTATGTGCTTTGATTATGATATGTAATGAGTGTATACTTTGTTGCTTAAGTATTTTACTTATGATTAAAGGTAAATGAATGCTAGATCTAACTCACAGTGCTAGGTGTTAAGTGTTTAGGGTGCATAGTCACTTGTTGTTACTGCGCTTATTTGTCTTTGATTATCATTTGCGATGTTAATGAGGTTAATAAAATAATTCACCCTCACTTCCTAAGCGTTAACAAAATATTCTGCGAAGTGCTCTTATCACAAATTCATGTCCCAGCCTAGTTACAGACACTTGCATCATGTAACCCTCGCGCTTCTACCTTGGGTGAGACTTCACCTGCTTCGTAGGTGTTTTCGAAAGGGTCGGTAGTCAGGGTTTTGTTGGTGCATTGTTAAGCATTGAACCCCGGGTCTGCCCCTGTGCCAACACATGTTTACTTGGAAAAGAATCTTCTCTACTAATCATAAATGAAGATGAAAAAGGAGAAGACAAGGGATGATACACATCTATTACAACATTCCCTTCATCCCATGAGAAAGGTTGATAAGTTGGTTTTGATTAGGTCATGGGAAGAATATTTATCCTCTCTATATTCCATATGCACATCATCACCATCAAGTATTTCAAAAGGGGTCATCCCCTTTGATTTTATTTGAATAGAAAAATGGGTGGCTTCTTGCAAAATAAAATCATTAAAGAGATCAGGATTCAAACAATAATAAGTGGAAGAATTGACATAATAAAAAGCCTCTCTAGAACAACAATTTTTTTCCAGAAAGTGACTCCTTGAATGGTAATTCCTCCTCAATAAGAACATCGGCGATTGATTGTGAATCAGTCGGCTTCACACTAGGCCTAGTTTCACAATCAACACGTTCTTCCTCAAGATGATTTTCCTCTTCCAAGAAAAAAGTGGATTGTTGTGATAAAAAAAAGTATGTCTTGTAAGTTTATTTCTATGCCCGAAGTGAAAATATCAATGTAGTTGTCTTTCTCCTACTAAATATGATAACCTGAAATATATTTCATAGCATACTCATGGTTAGAAGAAGGGAGTAAGTCATAAGAATAATTAGAACAAGAGGTTTCAATAAATGATCCATCAACATTAGGAAAACATTCTTGCTCTACGTCACTTGAACTAGGAGAATTTGAAAGATCGGGACAATCCAAATCAAAATAAATTAATTTCAATTTATCCATGGGTAAGGAAAAATTAATTTCACGAGTGTCTAGATATTCTTCATTAAAAGAATTATCAACTTTCAATTTTTTCTCCATAGCTCCCTCCTTCATTCCTTGTGATGGAAAAAATGATATAGGATAGTGGGAACCTAGCATATCCATTGATGTGACCCAAAGTGTACCATTATCAGTACGAAAATCCTCCTCTTGCGGAACTAAAGAAAAATCTGAACTCAAACTTACTACATAATAAGTCTCTTTTTCATCACAAGGAAGGAAAAGGGGGAATGGAGTGATGGGAGGATACCTATGTTTCTTTTGAAAAGGAACTCTCTATCTGATATATGTCCCCCATAGTATAGAAATATCCAAACATATGGAGTTCAACTGAAGGATTAGTATTTGCATTATTTTCGTTTAAATCCAAATCATCATGTAAAGGAACATTAAAACATTATTTAAATTCTTCATCCACTAGCTGGTATATTTCATTCACAAGAGAAACTAAATAGGAAATCAAATCATTGTTAGAGGGTCTATCATCCAAAGGAAATCTACAACAAGGATGAGTAAATTTGATAAAAAAATATTGAAGAGATTCATCTTTGTTCTTCCTAAGATTTGATATCTTTTCACACAAATAATCACAATCATAATTCTCAAAAGTATGCAAAAATTTATGCATAAATTGTTCCCATGTGTGAATAGAGGAAGTCAAGAAAGTCTCACACCAACTCTTGACCCGACCTACAAAAGTGAGAGTGAATAGCCTTCAAATGACATATACATTAGTAATATGGTGAGAACCATAAAATTTCCATAATTTAAATCATGTTCAGATGCATAGGTTTCACTCTCGCCATCAAATATAATTTGCGACAAGAAATGTAAAATATTTCTATGAGGTTTGGGAAGTACAGTACCAGAAAAACACCTCCATAAAGGGATATGGGATGGATCCATTAGTAAACTAAAAAAAAATTAACAATAATGACTTTACAGGATTAGCTTGTCATCTGACCCTCCTTCCAACACCATTTTTGTTCATGGGTTTGAATGGCCTATCATGCATATGAGGGAGAATGCCCGATGGAAAGTCTCAATCAGACCTACCTTCATTTGGTGTAGTGTTTCCTATGCGTTTATGGGCCTCCCTTCCACTTAGAATTAAAAGAAATAAAAGGGGAAATATAATGGAATTCCCCAAAATAGTTATATTTAATCCAAAGGCTAATAAACTAAAATAAAATTAATCTAATCCTAACTAATTCTAATCTATCTCGGGAGAAAAACAAAAAGAATGAGTAAAACAAAAAGTAACACCATAAGAACCAGAAATAACTCATGTGTTCTAATGATATATGAAAACAATAATGATATATATATAGAAACAAATAGTTGAACAATACATCTATAACATCATTTATGTAGCCACAAGGAAACATGTGAAAACATAAGAAAAAATAACAAATGGCATATATAGTTCATAAAACATAATCCTATCTACTCAGCTAGAAGATAAATGAATAAATAATAGTCTCCAATACATCCATCAACATCACATATTTCCAAAATGTATCCTCCTCTTTATTACTCAGAAGTAATAGTACCATATTTTGTTGCAAAGGGAAAAAGTCATTTTACATTCTACGAGTTTTCTTTTATAAGACAAGAGAGAGACCCCTCATTTCTCATGACTCCTTGTTTCCTTTTATTTTTTTTCTTTTCTCACATTTTGAAAATGAACATGTGAGCATTACAAAGAGAATATGAATAGAGTCATGAGTCTTCATTTCTGACTTCATACCATTTACAAATGATATCCGTCTAAAAACAATCATTGACTATGTCCATTGGAATTATCTTATGTTCCATTTATGGGTGTTTCTGGTGTAATTCTATTGAATAATATTATTTTGGCTTCTTCTACTCCGTCCTATTTTTCCATTGAGCTATTGTTGGCTCAATTTCATTGTATGTAGCTTGAGATATAATAGTTTAAAGTATGCATAGTTATTTCATCACTTGAATTCAGGTTCCATCTGTGTTTTGAATTTTCAGGAAATTTCCACTCAGTGCTTGCAGGAAAAAAAACCCTTTAACTACACCAGGGTTCAAGATGTAGATAGAGTGAGTAACCATCTAAAAGGTAATCAATTCTCTATTCTAAGAAAAACATACGAAAACTAATATAAAGAAAGCAAAGAGAGAAGAGATCAGGTAACTATACCTCTGATCCCATGTATGGTGATGATATCCTCACGCTTGGAAGTTCCACCGATTGCATGTATCCTCCCAAGGATAACTTGCATCCAACGATTGGAAACAAAATAACTACAGGCATGATATTACATATACAAGTTAGGGTTAGATGTAAAAATTCAAGTATAAATCAATAAAAGTACTCAAGACATCATCATCTGGGACAGGAAAATGTGATTCTTTTATTCATAATACAAAGATTATACCTTACAATTAGAGTCAGCCATCATTCTGCGAATCTGGTCTGAGCTCATCTCTACCATCCCCCATGTGCACCTTGTATGAACTTCTTCTCTCAACCTTCTGATCACTTCTATGGAAGGGAATGGTTTAAATGGAGGAAGAAGGGGTTGATGAGGGAATGCTGAGGCAATTTCTCACAAAAGGCAACAATATCTTGGGCAAGGAGCGGAAGTGAAATCAGGCATATTTTCACTATTATTATGCTTAGATGTGAAATGAGACCCCAACACCTCATTTTATATGAAAAATGATGGTTATTTGGTTGGGTGACGAGATATAGCAGGTGGATTAGTTGGGAAACTTCCAATAGCCCGTAAATTTCAATGAATTCCTTGCAACTTTTGAAAGTATATGTGGGTTGTAATGGTACACCATGCATATGTATGTGAGATGTAGTGGTGCAAAAAGAGTATGAATGTGGAAAGTAATGATGCAGGGCACGTACATCTTCTAAAAAAAGGTTTTTTAAGAAGAGATTCTTGGCAGTGCTTTGGAAAAATATGCAAGTAAGAGGGCTAAGGCCATGTATGCATGAATAGGGAAATTTAGGGCTATAATATATGCCCCCTAATGTTTGAGTTCATAAAAGCAACTGATGGCCGAAATACATTACAGTATCTTCAACAATGTACAAAATCGAGTGAGCCTGGGACCAGAGTTTGGGAGGTGCCATCTGCAAAACAACAATTATCTCTCTGATGCGGGAATACCCATGTTCAGGATGAAGTAAATCATGGCTTCCAATCAAATACATTGCATATCCATGTCATATAACTATATAAAGTGTAGTCACGAGAAATACACTTCAGATCTACATCTCAAAATCAATCAAAGATATACAAATATAATATCCATCTTTAAGAATATAGTGATGCCTCATGGTTGGAGATGAGGTCTTCATGGCTCGAGCAACAACTTCAAGATCTTCAAATCTTAGGTAGGAGTATAATGGGAGTGCATAACTCACTACCCTGAGGTCTTCGATGGATCATCGGGAAAATACATGAGGATATCGATGATCAAGAAGAGAACTTTGTTGAGTTTGAATCAGGATTTGACTAGACTCTCGGGATGGTCGACTCATGAGGGAAAGAGACAAACTATAGAAAGGATAACTCAAGTTGGGTGAAACATCCCTTGGAAAAAAGAACAAAAGATGATTAGACTCAGGCAACATGACATTGACATAATTTCATGATGCATGAGGCAACGAAAACTCTCCATGTGTTTGGAATAGTAACCAAACAGAGGAGAACACATCTCTAGATCAACTTTCTAAGGTCATACTAGATCCCAATGCTTGACGAACAAATGGAAGGATGTGCTTTTTCCAAGGGAGACTCTTTGTGCTGCTAAAAAAAGAATACATATTTCCCGTCCCCTCTTTTTGGAATATTTGATTTTTTTTGTCCTTTTCAGTTTTTTAAAGAGCTTGAAAAAGAATAAAAGAATGCTATGTTATAAAGGAGGAACGAGTGTCATAATCAATAATACTAGTTCCAAGCGCAAGGAACATACTAATGCTTAGAGAAAGGAGACATGTGCAGGAAAAGTACACTCGGGGAAAATTCCTCCATGGGTCAAGGTGTTAGGTCGTAGAGGCAAGAAGTGCTACAAGGATTCTGTATAAGGCATGCTTCAAAGGTTCAGTTGAGAGCAACATGGAGCTGACATTAGGCCAAATATGTAGATATGAAAATGCGATTAAGAAAGACACAATCAAACCCCTTCAATGTAATTTTTACGAGCCCAAAAAAAGTAAGATCGATAGTTTTTTCACATTTAGAGAGTCTGAAAAAATGTAAAAGAAGACTCCAAGGAGTACCTTTTTGGTATATAGTATAGTCGGTTCGAAAAAGGGTTAAACTTGCATGGAAAAGATGTTTATTCAAAACCATTTTAATGAGTGTGACAAAGACAAGATCACTTGACAATCTTTCCAATTTTAAGGAGTCTGAAAAGAGATTAACTATGGACTCACAACCTTTTTCTGAGTTTAGTCTCCTTAGCTTGAAAAAGTATAAAAGTTACTGAGGAGAACTCTCCCGGCAAGACGAATCTCCCAAGGCGTACCTTTTTCTACTATAATCTATAGGCTAGAAAAATGGTTAAACTCATGCCATTATATGTTCTTCTGGACCAATTTAATGAGTGTGAAGGAAAAAGGTCACTCGATGATATTTTCAATTTTAGAGAGTCTGAAAAGAGCTTAACTATGGACTCTTTGGGGGTTCCTTTTTCGTAAGTAATCTCTAAGGCCCGAAAAAGGTGATAAACCAAAACCAAGGAGAATGTTCCCTTTTCGAAGATTTAGTCCCTCAAGCTCAGAAAAGGGTTAAACTTATGCATGATAATACTCTTCTAGGGAACCAAAGTTCCTAGAGCATACCTTTATTCATGAAATTAGCCATCTGGACCAAAAAAGGGGTAAACTACCACTAGACAGATGTGCCTTCAAATTTGAGTATGGCGAGCGTGAAGGGAAACAAGAACACTCAAAAATATTTTCATGTTTATAGAGTCTGAAAAGGGCTTATAGAAGACTCCAGGGGGCTACTTTTCTGAGTTAATCCAAATTATATCGAAAAGAATAAATACAGTCTCGTTGGATGTTTCTTTCAAAATTTAAAGCGAGCTTGAAAGACAACAAGGCATGCTCATGAGGGAGTCCTGTGGGGTAGAGTCTACACAAAAACTAGGAACAGATAAAGGGGCAGCCTGAAATAACACCGAATTAGGATGGTGATTATCAGATTCCAGCTGGTCGATAGTGACAATGCTTCCATTGTGAGGGAAATGCATCACTTAGAAGAGTGTATACACCACAACGTTCATAGCATATACATAATCATGCCCAAGAAGCATATTGAAATCTAACGGGCCTTGCGCAACTATGACATCGACAAAGTTATTCCTCCCACCTAATGAGATAAGAAACTAAGGAAGAACCACCGAATATTCACTAGGACGTCTGTCAAAATCTAGCAGCTCATGTGAAGCAGACACAAGCTCGGGAGAACCCAAATATTGCCAAGACGAGGAGGATAAAATACTTGCGGAGGCTCCTTCATCTACAATACATCGGTAAATGTTATTTGAATTAAGTTCAACCCTTATTTGAAAGGGTGCAGAAGAAGGAAGATGTGGCTCAACAAGATCATTCCAATCAAAGGAAACCATCCTAGGGTTTGGAGGGTGTGTGCTCGAAGTGAGTGGAATGCCCCCTTGTTATGAAAGTGTTGAACTAAAAATGCTAAAAGCATAGTCGGTAGACACATTAGTCCCTAAGAGAAGTGTGGGATCAGTTAAATATTGCATCGCCATGACCACTTTGGTAGACTTGACACTCTCCAAGAGAAGAGTGGGATCATTCGAAGATTGCATCATCTTGACCACTTTCTCAATCACTGGTTGAATAGGATGTGAGACAACATGGTCTATAGGAACATCACCCACCAAAATAGGAGTGGGATCTGTCGAAGATTACATCAACATGACCACTTAATCAACCAAAGGTTGAATATACTATGAGGAAACCTTAGAAGACTCAAAATCAGAAGATCTTGCAGACATGGACCACAATCTTCGTACCTCTAGAATGCCAGGGCATAGATGAGTAAGGTGATCTCCCTTGCAAATATTACAAGGGAAATTAGGCTTACATCCTATCTATTTAGGCTTCTCAACCGAATAAATGCCCCCAACATGAATAGCAGTGGTTGGTTGCACATCTCCAACATGACTTGTAGAGGTTGGTGATGGGTCGATAACATGACTC
>ML783967.1:409005-421259 GCA_009831015.1 Picea engelmannii | reverse complement strand
CATGACTTGCAGAGGCTGGGTGCTTTCCCCCAACATGAATTGTAGAGGCTGGGTGCTTTCCCCCAACATGAATTGTAGAGGCTGGGTGTTGGCTTTCAACATGGCTTGTAGAGGTTGACGACCTATCTCCAACATGACTCACAGAGGTTGGTGATTTCTTCTTCCTATTCTTCCTCTTTCTATTTCATTTAGACTTCTGGTTACTAGTAGCTATACTTTCACTAGGGAAGGCATAAGGAGGAGAACAATTTGTTAATGAAGGAACATCAACATGATTCCCATGACATAAGGTTCTTAACCGAGAAGCATCAAGAGAATTCAAGACATTTGGAATGGTACCCAACAAAATCGGTAGTCCCACATTCAACCTAGGAATGAACAAAGAGGCCATCAAAGGGACACCAAAGTTTCCAAAGAAATGAAAAGCATAAGAATCCCCTTGTGAAGGGTTTCCATGGTTGGTATCATTAATAACTTTATCCATGAATATCTTATACATAGGTTCTCCCCTTGCGGGATCATTCAAGTACATAAAAGTCTCACACACTTACTCTGGTGAACCAGTGTTATAAAAAACAACGCCTATAAAGAGGTAGCTCCATGTTTCTAAGAGGAAGACTGAAAATTCCTCATGACTGGCGGAGTGGACAATCTACCACCTTAGGTCAGAGAGCCAAATTAATGACTGACTAAATCACTATGGAAAACTAGGGAGCACAGAGAACACACTAAAAGTTCCTAAAGGAAAATCAAACAACTGACTATCTAGTAGGAAGGACAGTTACACCAATCGACACTTGAGCAACTAACCGGTGTAAGTGAAACTCAAACATGGAAGCACCCTTCGGGTATACTCTGCGAAGCGTGATCCAACATTTACCCCAAGTATGATGGTATACTCCTACAGTCACTCGTGTAAATCCCTAAAATATGGGAAACTAGGTTTCCATCTCGCAGTCAGTCACCAGGAGGGTACAGTCAACAATCAAGAAGATCGTAATGAACAGGATAACAAGTCTGAATCTTATCAAGGGTATCGAAAGAAAATAGTCTGGAAGACAACAAAATATGTTGAATGGATTCGAGGTCCACGAAGCTCGATAGGAAAATGTAGTCGGTATTATTCCTGAGAAAAACCCTCAATATATGTTCCCCACGATGTTTAGTTTGGCTTTGGAGGGGTTATCTATGCTTCCTTTCCTCACATGAACTCATGTTTATCCCCTGTGTTAGAGGGAGGTCCCGACTAAATTTTATGACACTGGACTTAAGAACTCCCTAACTCAGACTCTAATTTTTGAATTAATAGCCTTGAATAGTTTCCTCTCCAAACCTAATTCAAGTCCCTAAAACCCTAAACTAGTTTGTGAACCCTAGAAACATAAAAGTCTAGTGTATTTTAGATTAAGCATTCTTTTTAAGGCTTGATTTACTCAAAAGGTGAAATAGTGCAACTAATGTTGTTAAGACTCTTGAAAAATGAAACTTATAAGAACACTAGCAAAGAAGGATTATGTTTTTATTTTTCTTTTAAAATTCTTTCAATATGAGAAGAAAACACAACATTATGGTAATGAGTAAATCTAATCAGTTATGCTTGTGGGAAAACCCCCCGTTTAACTACACCAGGGTTCAAGATGTAGATAGAGAGAATAACCGTCTAAAATCTAATCAATTATCTATACTACCCCAAACATACCAAAAATAATATAAATAAAGAAAAGAGAGAAGAGATCGGGTAACTATACCTCTGATCCCACGTCTGGTGATTTCTCCTCGCACCTGGAAGTTCCACTGACAGCGCATCTCCTTTCAGGGATGACCTGTAGCCAAAGATTGGAAAAAAAAGAACTACAAGCATGTTATTCCATATATAAGTTAGGGTTAGATGTAAAATTTCAAGTATAAATCAATAAAATTACTCAATACACCATCATTTGGGACAGGAAAATGTGATTCTTTTATTCATAATACAAAGATTATAGCTTACAATCTGAATTGGCTACCATTTTGTGAACTTGGTATAGGATCCTCTTTACCATGATCCAATTGTACCTTGTATGAACTTGTTCTCTCAACCTTCCGATCACTTCTATGGAAGGGAATGGGTTAAATAGAGGAAGAAGGGGCTGATGAGGGAATGTTGATGCAATTTCTCACAAAAGATAACAATATCTTGGGCAAGGAGGGGAAGTGAAATTGGGCAGAGTTTCACTGTTATTATTCTTAGATGTGAAATGATACCATAACACCTCCTTTTATATGACAAAAGGATGGTTATTCATTTGGGTGGTGGGAAATAGCAGGTGGATTAGTTGGGAAACTTCCAATAGCCCGTAAATTTCAACGAATTCCTTGTAAATTTTTATTTTTTGCAACTTTTGCAAGTATACGCAGGTTGTAGTGGTGCAACATGCATATGTACGTGATATGTATTGGTGCAGAAAGTGTATGTATGCAGACAGTAATGAAGTAGGGCGCGTACATCTTCTAAAAAATGGTTTTTTAAGAAGAGCTTCTCAACAGTGCTTTGGAAAAATATGCAAGTAAGAGGGACAAGGCCAAGTATGCATGAATAGGTAAATTTAGAGATATAACACTCAACATCAACCAATACTTGTGATCCCATCCCATTTTTCTCTTCCCCAACTTTCAATCAAGCTGTCTTGGGCCTAATTTTGTTACACGTAGCCCCATATATGGTTGTTTGAAGTTTGCACATTCATTTTTTCCTATGAATTCGTGGTCTGTTATTTTCTACATTTTCTATTATATTCTATTGAATGAATTTTCTAGAGACCTTTGTCATTGTATTCCTCTATACTATACCTTTCCAATGAGGTATCACGAGCATGATTCTGACACGTGTTGATATGGATTATTTTGAGAATGATATAAAGGAATATATATAATAGAGATATAACAAGGAAATACACATAGATATGGAATGAAACAAAGTAGTATAGTAAAACTCAGATTCTATTAATGATTGTTTGAAAACACAAAAGACCATAAAATGCAAAATCACACAAATTAGCTAGAATGGTGGTAGCTTATCTGTAAGAAGAGATGTGTCGGCTACGCTGATTCGCAAGAAGATAATTAAAATGAGGCTCTAAAGGCATTTTAAACATAAATCATAATTCAAAAACCTTAAACATTCAAAACCCTAACCCCGAGAGATGAAACACCAAAAGGTTTATGGGCCTTGATGGGGGTAGTCGATATGCCAACTTTCTGAGGGCGTAACTTTTGCATACGATCTTAGTTTGGGGTGCTTGATACCTCTTTGGAAATCTATATTTGAGAAGTAAACATTTCATTCATCTCAAAACATGCATATAGATATTATTTGGTTGTTTTCGTGCCCAAAAAACATTGTTTAAGGCCTCAAAATGGCTCCGGAGGTTTATGACCCAAAAAATCGTAGAAAAACTGCCAAAATGGAAAAATGTGCTTTGATCCAGTGGAATAGGTGGGTGGCCACCAATGTGAAACTAGTTCATTCCCCCCTCCTTAGGAATAAATGGTATCCATTGTGTCAAGTACCTCCATCATATGGGGAAACTTCTGTGGAATTTGACTCTTGGTGAGCCACTTTCCTTGATGAAGAAACTACCCTGCTTTGACGACCTGATAGAGTTTGATGGTATGTTGGAGGGTGTCCCTTGTCTTGGTGTCCATGATCTGATCAAATTTCACTTTTTTGATGTAGTCAAGATTGAGTCCTGTAGGGGTAAACTTCTCAGTTGCGTCTGAAGTGTCTAGGAGAGGTGAAAAATATGGCCAAAGTAGTTCTACATTAAATACCAGGTGAAAACCAAGGAAAGGAGGAATACTTAATTCAAAATCATTCTCACACACCAAATTGGTTATGGTGTAAGTCCCATATCAGAGTGGGTATAGCTTTTGATGGGGTCCTATGAGGTTCTCTTTCTACAAGTGCAACCACACCTTATTTCCCACCTGAAACTTGTGTGGTACTCGATGTCGATCATGGCGCAGCTTGTACTTGGCATTGGATTTATGCACAATATCATGAATTTGATGTTGGATATGTTGGATGCACTCAAAACATTGGTTTCCCGGTCAACCTCGACTTGAGCATGGGAGGACTCTTACTATGTAGTTGAAATGGGTAGAACTACGTCAATGGGGGACAATGGTTGGAACCCCAAGAACAATTGAAAAGGGATATGGACAATATATTTGTGGAGGGATTTGTTCTATCTATGTTGAATATAAGGAAGGATTTCATCCCATGTGCATGGATATTTTGAATTGTACATCCTCAATATATGGACAATCATCATGTTGACTACCTTTGTTTGTCCATCAATTTGTGGGTGGAAGGAAGTCGACTTGGTTAGCTTGGACCATAGGCTGGACCAAAAAGTGATCAGGAACCTACTATTACAATTGGAGATAATAGTGCGTGTAAGCCTAAAATGAACCCAAACATTTGTAAAGAAGATCTTGGCAGTGGCCTTGGCTGTGATTCTATTCTTGTAGGGTGCCAAAACTTTCATCTTAGAGAATTGATCAATGACCATGAAGAAACAATCATTTTGATGCTTCATTGAAGGAAGACCAGACATGTAATCCATGGAGATGGACTCCTAAGGCCTATCCATGGTAGGAATAGGGGTGTATAAACCATTTTTCTTTATGGCAGGCTTGGCAATGGTGTGAGTAGTGCAATATTTGATGGACGAAGCTTCAGACAATAAAATTCTTTTGTAGTACTGCCACAGTTTTCTCTAAACCAAAATGTCTCGTTGCCCCATTGTAATTAGCTTCCCAAATCATATTTTCATGCTCGCTTGAAGGAACACAAAGATGAATCAAATGGCATAACAATCCATCCTGGAGATGAAAGTCTGGAACTGTTTTCCACACTCGCAATGTCTGATAGGCAGTAGAAATGTTAGAGTCATTTTTGTATAATTGTGTCCAGTTGGATGTCTCATGTCCATAGAAGTTGAGAATTGTGGTTAGAGATGCCACTGGGGGTCAACTGAGGAAATCTATGACATGGTTGGTGCTGCCCTTCTTGTACTTAATGTTCAAGTGGAATTTTTGCATGTACGTGGACTACTTCTGATGGAAGTGATTATGTAACTTTCCTTGTGTTTACATGAATTGCAGAGGCCTATGATCAGTGTTGTAGAGGCTCGTGATCAATCTGGATGATCATTTCCTTCCCCATAATGTAATGCTTCCACTTTTAACATTCCTACAAAATGGAATAGATATATTTGTCATAGGTGGAGTATCTATGAACAAAATCAAATAGATTTTTGTTGTTATAGGATATCATATTCGTATGTTGAGTGAGTACTGCACCGATAGCATAATCTGAAGCATATGTCTCAATCTCAAATGGTTGTTGCGGATTTGGCTTAATAAGGATTGGTGTTAAGCAAAGGAAGGATTTAAAATTCTTGAATTCTTTCTATTGGGGCACAGACCACACAAACTTGTCATTTTCTCCACCCTTGGTCACCTAGCTTAGGGCCCAAGAAATTGAGAGAGCCCCAAAAAAACTGACAGTAGAATTTCGTGAGGCCCAATAAGCTGTGGAGCTCGGTCATTGTCTTTGGGGCTGACCAATCAAGGATGACTTGGATATTGGATGGATTCACATGTACACCCTTCTCATCCACTATATATCCCAAATATTGGATTCTCTTCATGCCGAAGGAACATTTGTCCAAATTGGCATATAACTTGTGTTGTCGCAGGGTGCCCAAGATCTGTTGAATATGCTCCAAATGTTCCTCCTAGGTTTTTTTGAAGATGAGGATGTCATCCAAATATACAACCAAAAAGAATTTTATGAATGGTTGAAATATATCATCCATCATCTGCATGAATGTGGACTAGGAATTATTCAAGCATAAATTCGTGACCAACCACTCAAAAATACCTTGTTTAGACTTGAAGGTCGTCTTCCACACATCAATTTTCTCAATCAACACCTCGTGGTAGCTCGATTTTAGATCAATCTTACTAAAAAACTTGGCTCCCTTGAGATGATAAAGAAGATCAACAATCCAGGGAATTGGGTACCATTTGTTGATTGTGATCTTGTTTAGGGATCTGTAATCAATACAAAGTCACCATGTCCCATCCTTCCTTTGTACCTTGAAAATTGGGCTCCTGCAAGGTAAGAATCTTGGTCTAATGTGGCCATTCAGACTTAGCTCTTGGATCTAGCATTCGATTTACTCATTCTCCATAAGAGAACGCCTGTACATAGGACCATTAGGAAGAGTATCACTAGGCATTAGATTAATTGATTTATTTACGTGACAGTTCATAAGAACCCTAGTAGGTGAGGTGAATATGTCTTTGTATTCCTCTACTATATTTTCTACCTATCACTGTTGTGCAGAGAGACCCCATGTAGAGGTTTCAACATTTGTAGTGACCTTCCATTCACCTTCTGATCAAACCATAAAGAGGAAAAACATCCCGATCTAAGAGACCACCCTTATGCACTACTTCACGGAGATCAAAGAGGATGAAACCTTTGAGACTGCCTCTGGTACCCTATAGAGTTGATCTCCCAAAGAAATAATGACACTATGGGGCCTAGATTCATAAACAACATGATGCTTCCACATATATGGTTGTCCTAACAAAAAATCACAAACTTCAATGGGGGAAACATCACACAATACATCATATTTTAAGGGTTTGATGCCGTAGTCCAGGTGACATTGCTGGTTGATGCAGATGTACCTCCCTTAGATCAGCCAATCGATGGTGTATGGCTGAGGATGCAACGTTTTTTTCAGGTTCAACCTATTGACAACATATTCTGAGATTAGGTTCTTCTGGATACCATTTTCAAAAATAAAATGGATTTGGGTCCCCTTCACCCACATCTGTGAGTGGAAGATGCACTACCCTTCTTCAGGCTCCTCCAGTGCCTCTGGATGGACTTTTGTGGTAGCAATGGTGACACTGGGTTCTGCAAAAATGATCCACTTTCCCTTTTCTGGTTTCAAATTAGAGTATGAGTCAACATCTAACCCTGAGGCTTTCTTCTTAGCCAACAATGACTGTTTTGAGTGGCATTCAACAGTATTGTGCCAAGGGATTTTTTGGAAATCGCACCACTTTCCATTGTCCTTCTTTGACTTCCCATTACCCTTCTTTCCTGGTGTCTTGGGCTGGTTATCTTGGGGTTGGCCATCCTTTCTCTATTATTTGGCCTAGGAGTTAGGGCTACCGTTACCATACTTTGGTTGTTGCATATTTGTAGAATCGAACTCCCTCTTGTTCTACTTCTCAAATTTATGCTCAATTTTGACAACATACCGATAAGCAGCTCCCAATGATGAGACATCAGAAAATCCATTTCATTTTGGATGTACCTGTGTAGAGACCCATAGTATTTTAGGACCATATGTTACTCGAATTATTTGATACCCATCTTGGTGCACAAGGTATGGAAGGTATTTGTGAACTCTGTCACCATTTGGCCCCTCTCTTGACGTAATGTGGTCCATCTCATGTACCGATCATCATAATTTCCAATAGGGTAATATTGCTCCTTGAGTGAATACAAAAAAGCTTCCCAAGTGGGTCCTAACCCAAAAATTGTAGATTCTTCCTCGCATGTTTCTCACAGTAAGTCTCCCAACAATCTTTGACATGGGGAAGGGCCTTAAGGAACACGAAGGTGATTTTTTCATTGTTGGAAAATTTTTGGAAAGAGAAATAACCCTCTAGCAAAGTTAACCATTTTTCTAAAGTGTCAGTGTCTATTTGGACTTCAAATAAAGGAATATAAAATTTAACTTGTACCTTGAAGGTTGTCGCACCTACGAATTGATTGTTGGTTGAAGGTGCTTCTTTTGTTGTCGGTAGCTATCGAAGGATCTAGGTGAAATTTTCCATCTTCTCATTCCTCTGTCACATGAGGGTTTCCTTGAGGAACAGTTTGAAAGGATCTCCTACCATGTCGTCCATATTTTTTTCTGCCATGGCAGGTTTCTTAGATGTGCAATATCATTTGTATTCAATAGAAACAAGCTCAAGACCCAACTCTCTCTACCTTGACCTCGTCGGAGACATGCACTAAGAATGACAAGGAGTAGACTCCTCTGATACCATTGATCTGGATTATTTTGAGAATGATATGAAGGAATAAATATAACATAGATAAAACAAGGAAATACACATAGATGTGGAACAAAACACAATAATACAATTAAACTTAGATTCTATTAATGACTATATGAAAATACAAAAGACTGTAAAATGTAAAAGCACACAAGATAGCTAGAATGGTGGTAGCTTATCTCTAAGAAGAGATGTGTCGACTATTATCATTCACAAGAAATTGATCACAATTTGGCTCTAAAGGAATTTTTAACATAAAGAGTAATTGATAAACCCTAAACATCCAAAACCCTAACCCAGGGAGATGAAACACTAAAAGGTTTGTGGGCCTCGATGGTGTTAGTTGATACATCAAATTTCTGAGGGCATAAATTTTACATGATCTCCATTTGGGGCACTCAATACCTTTTCAGAAAGGTATAACTAAGGAGTACACATTATATTTGTCCCAGACCATGCCTCCAACTATTGTTTGGGCATTGTAGTTTCCAAAAAAACATTGTTTAAGGCCTCCAAATGGCCCCAGAAGTTCAGGACCCAAAAAATGTAGAAAATTTGTCAAAATGGAAAATTGTTATTTCAACCAGTGGAATAGGTGGGTGCCCACCAATTTCCACCTGGATCACCTATAGAAAAAGTTATGGTCGTTTAAATATCGTCACTCAACAGCCATTGATCGAGCTCGTGGGTTAATCTAGACCATTTGATTTTTGAACTTGCAAAAAGAGAAATCCCACCTGCATAAAAGATTAACACTTAGTGATTAGATATATTAAACCTTATGGATAGTTTTATTAACAACCCATGAGAAATGGCACCCATGTCTTGTAGCATAATTTTATCTAATTTTCCTTTTGAAATTAGGAAAATAATTAAAAATGAAATATAATACAATGAAAATAAACTAAAAAAATAGAATGTTTTTTTACGTTATTTACAAAGTTAAAAACAAACTTGACCCTTAATTAATCAAAAGTAAAATTTACTAAAATTACCCTACCCCTCGCTAGATTTGAACCTGTGACCTCTGAGGATGAAACACATGTTTTTAACCATTAGGCCCATTCGAGTTTGTTGTTCGTATTATTTGCGAGAAAATATTAATCCACGAAAAACCAAAAATGAAATTAAATGAATAAAATTAAATAAATAAATAATAAGTTATAATAATAACAAAGAAAATAAAAATAAATGAATGAAATAAACAAGAAATTAAAAAAAAATAAAAAATAAAAAATAAAGCAAAAAAAATAGAAAATATGATGATGATGATTAACGTCCACTAAGACCGAATTGGTCTAGCGGATCTTAAGAATGTAAGTCATTACTTGTTATTCTTTAGAATTTTGTTTATGTGCTCGAAAAGCATTAAGAGAATCTTTCCAAGATCACCATAGTTTTTTTGAGTTAAGAGGTTAAGAAGGTTGGTAGTGTGACAAATATTTTGAAAATGAGATCTAATTTGGGTATAGGATGAACAATATAAGAGAAAGTGCTTTTCATTTTCAACATTCTTAGTGTCACAAAGGTGACACACTCTTTCATCCTGTGGTGTTTTAGGAATTGACCAACACCCAGTTTCACTATGGAGCTCGTGAGAATTTGTTCTTATCTCATCAATGTTTATTTTTTTCTTTACACTTGGAAAAACAAATAGATAATTTTGATCTTCTAGATTAGGGTTGATTACATCCTTATAATACCTTAATTTTATTTTTTCCTCTAACTCTTTATCAGACTACATTTTCTCCTTAAATTTTGATTTGAAGATTTTTTTAATAGTATCTTTATTCTGAAAAATGGTTTCTTCCATGATTCCCCAATAGTTTAGCCAAGACCGAGCATCTTTATGCCATCCTCGCTTGATTCGATGGTGGTTACGACTTGATTTTGAAGAAATTTTATGAATCCTCTTGTCTTCCATGTTTTTTAAATTGTTCTTATACATTATGTATCTAGTCATAGTCGTTCTCTCAATGGGGGAGAGGCTTGTTTCTAAGAGGAGGATGGGATAGGAAATATTTCCTTTAATTTTGAGATTATAGGTTATAATTTTATTTTATTTTTCTCTATCTTTCTTCAAAATTCACGAGAGATACTACAACCCTAGACTTCACATCCATAAAGAATAACAGGTGTAACAAGAATCTCAAAGAGGAGTTTCTTCTTATCCCAACTCCAAAGATCAGTTGATTTACAATTGTTTTCAAGCCCATAATAAGCTTTCCATCCCCCAATAATCCTTTTCTCAATGTTATAATTACAATTGAGTTTGTGGTGAATATAAATTACAAGATATTTGTATGAAGTCACTTCCAACAAGTTGTTGTTGTCATATACGAAGGTATCATAAGTGATATTATTGGATTTAATAATCATGGCCTTAGTCTTATCAGTATTAACATCCATACCCATATTAGAGAAAAAATCCTTGAGGATTCTTAGTTGGTTTTCAAGATCAAGGGGACTCCTTTCCATAAGAGCGATATCATTGACATAAAGATGAATATTGATGACTATACCAATGAGAGTAGGGCTGACACAACTTGGTTTTTCCAAGAAGTTTTCTAACTTGTCAATGTATATGCCAAAAAGGGTAGGGGACAAGGGACAACCTTGTTTGACTCCAATATTGAAATTAATCTCTTTTGACCAGCCCTATGTGTTTTTAAACTTAGAAATAATGTTCTCATACATCCTTATTGCATCAACCCTCAACTCGAGAGTCACTTTTATCTCTTCCAAGCTATTCCAGAGGTTTTCCTAGGAACCATGTCAAATGCTTTTCTAAAGTCAACAAAACAACAAAAAAAAATGGTTTTAGTATTGCAAAAATTCTCTGCAATGATACTAAAGGTAACAAGATGGTACATAGTTGAATGATATCTCCTAAACTTAGCATGGCCTTTAGCTCTTTTACCGTGACTTTCTATCCAAAGGATAATCTTATTTTCCAAAATAATTTCATAAAGATTGGCTAAAATCGGGCTAATCATAATGGTCCTATAATTAGAGGGAATGTTTCTATCCCAATTTTTAAAAATAGGAAAAATGAGGCTTTGCATCCAGGGTTTAGGGAAGCCCTACTTGATTTCTAAATTG
This sequence comes from Picea engelmannii, assembly GCA_009831015.1. Taxonomy (NCBI): domain Eukaryota; kingdom Viridiplantae; phylum Streptophyta; class Pinopsida; order Pinales; family Pinaceae; genus Picea; species Picea engelmannii. The sequence goes on along the minus strand of ML783967.1, from coordinate 410,021 downwards.
AAGAGCTTGTGTATGTGAGGGATAAGGATAGGCCCTTTGATTATAAACATTTCAGCTAGGTAGCCTTCAATGTCTTTAGTTTTCCCATTTGCAAGTTTCTTAACCCCAACCTCTATGTCATCTAAATAAAAAACTTCTTTCTTTTTAGGGACAATAGGAATGGTGTCCATGGCATTAGGGAACTCGTAAAAAATTTTAAGGTAGGAATTTCATTCCCTTAAGGGAATCCTATTATTTTCTTTAGTATCGTGGTTTAGAATTTGGCTCCAGAACTTCTTAGGATCCAGCTTATATAGTTGTGAAAGTTTCTCTTGCCTTTTATTGATATAGTACCCTTTTTCCTCCCCTCCCCATATCATCATCGGTATTTCCTATGGACTCATTCACACCTCACTTAAAATTTCATTGATGATGACAACTTAACTCAATCATTGACAACCTTCAAATTAAAACTTTTGACGATCACCAGCTCACGTGTGCATGTCTTTTTATAAAAATAACATTACATGATATGTGAGAACGTTTTTCCAGGGGTATTCAAATACTATTTCAAATGGTAAGATGATATGGTGGTCGATTCATCAAGACTGGGGGTAGGTGTGGTAAAACTTGAGTTGAGTCACTAACGACGATGTTGGCGATCCAATCTCGACCATCAAGTATTAAACAAATTTATAAATTATTTTAAACCATTTTCCGTCTTAAAAAAACATTTAATTATTTCCCTTTCCTTTGTGCACTTTTTATTATTAATATTAAATTAATATTGCAATGAAAAATAATATATTTTTCTATACTTTCAATGTATTTTGGGAATAGGGTTTGAAATATAGGTTAACGTGATTTCTAGAAATCCCTAGAAAATAGAGAATCCCTATAAAATAAGAAATCCCTATAATATATGAAATCCCTAGAAAATATGGATTGGAGTAATGCATTTGAGTTTAGGTGGGAAAGGGGTAAAATAAAAAGGGTAAACATATCTACAAGTTAATTGGTAAAATATAATTGGTTTA
>ML783967.1:395934-408934 GCA_009831015.1 Picea engelmannii | reverse complement strand
ATATATATATATATATATATATATATATATATATATATATATAATATACATGAATATTTGCAAAAATAACAAAATTAAATTAAAATTTAAAAATGTACAAAAATAAAATAAATACATATAAGAATATTTACAAAAATAAAATAAAACCAAAATAAATACAAATTAGGAAAATTAGAGGCATTTAGACAAGTCAAGGTTCCATGTCCCTTAGGTTTCACTGGTCAGGGTTCTTCACCTAGAAGAAAAAATTTAGAAAAAGGCGTATAGGGTAGGATTCAATAAAACAGGAATCGTGGAGAGGAGCGAGGTCAAATGGTGATTGATGATGTGGCGATCAAGATGAAACAAAGGAGGAGCGATGAAAGAGAAAGGATGATGCTTCATGCAACGATTTAATGTTGCAAGTAGTGACAAGTATATACAAAACATCAACTCCAACCAAGCACACACCACAACCTAATCCAATCAACATACACCTCTCACAAGGTGCATATGCTTAGATCGCAAGGAGCGGTTGCACAACCAATTCTAGGGAAAGGTCACTATGTCGGACACTGTGGGTGAATGTGATAGGTAGATAACAAGAATCAGGTGAAAACTCAACAAGGACTCACAATCAAGAGCGGGAATGGGATTTTTGTGTTGGTTAAGCCTAATATAGGAGCCAACATAAAACAATAAGAAGAGGTTCAAGGATAGGCTTGTGGGAAAGATGGGTTTGATAGCCTTGGAGGCTTCGAACCTCGAGGAAACTACAAGACAAAGTAATCCACTTCAAGGAAAGGAGAAACCATGACAAGAATCAAGGTAGAGGTTGTAGACAAGGATCCAGAGATTCCCCCACAAGCCTCTCAAGGCTAGAGTGGTCATGCGGATGAAGTGTCCCTACAAACTTGCTCCTGCAAAACAACAAGAATGATATCATCCATGCAATCAAAATAAGACTTGCTATTACAATAAACATTGTTCTCCCTTCCTTTAATCTATTTTATAAGATAGTTCTTGGTTTATTCAACAAGAACATGGTGATTTTAGATGAGTTTCCTAAAACTACATGTGCCAAGCCTCAACTCAAAAGAAGGATAATCTAGTATGTGATTTAGAATTAGAGTTAGAAATAGGTGAGTAGAATTTTCATACTAAATCATAAAGACAAAAACATGAATCACAAACATCCTAGTAGGAAGATCCATAGTTTGATTTAGTCAATCAGGACATGCAATAGAACAAACCATGCAGCCACATAAGATCACCAAGCATTTCAGAATCAACAAAAGGTCAGCAAATGACATATCAATTCCACCACACAAATGTCAATGAAACATCATAGGTCTATAAGCATCATGAAGACATTTGAAATCATCATATTGAAAGGAAAATTCAACACTCATCAAAGACAATCATCTATAAAGATAAATCAAGAACTCCATCAATGTAGGAAAACAAATGACATTAGGCTCAAGTAGTAGAGGATTAGATAATAGGTTTGAAATTTTTGTAGGGGGGGCCTTTCCTTTTACTTTTATAAGAAAAAGTAAAGGGGGTTTGTTGCTTCCACAACACATCCATAACATACAACAATTATATTCGACATGTTGATTGCAACACCAATAATTTAGATCTACTATATCCTCCTTGTAATTTAAAGAACAACTTTAAGATTCAACATTTCTATATTGGACACAACATTTGTTGGTGGTGTCTATTTTATGAAAACGTAATTTTCATCACTCGTATCCATTTTCTCTAGTATGTGTCAATTGATCCCATTCCACTCCTTCACTACACAATCTCACTACACTTCACCTCCATGGAAAAAATATCATGGATATCAATATTACCAGGCCCTTAAGACCAAAGGTGCTCTAATACCACATGATATAATGACGAGCAATAATCATGATAAAAACGAGGAGCAAGAAAATGATAAACCAAGAAAATCAAGAAGATGGAAACATGGCGGAAAAGGAACAAACCTAAATTAATTCATATGTACATCAATGGTACATTTATAATACATTTCAATATAATGACCTTACAACCATATCATAACTAAATGTTTGATGTGGTCTATTTAGGACTTATGATTATTTCTAACAAAGATGGTCACCAAGAACCACATTGCTTCAAGAATATGAACTCCCTTGAAAAATCATGAAGAAGAATAACCATTAGAGGGATAAATCTTTGTCTCATTCCTCGAACGAAGGTGCTCTATTTGCTTATGGTTTTTATTTCAATGATCAAATTCTAGTTCTTCAAATGAGTGGATTGTTGGTTCAAGAGCGTTTGATCATATTACTAAGGATAAAGCCATTTTTTCTACTCTAAATCAATGTAACAACAAACAAATATTTGTTGGTGATGATAGATCTCCAAATGTCATAGGATCAAGAATAATTTAGCTAGATGATGATCACTTTGATGATGTAATATGTGGTCTTGGTATCTCATCCAACCTTGTTCTTGTCTATCTAATCACTTATTCCAGTGAAGGAAAAAATATATGTTTTTCTCCTTACCAAGTTGTAATCAAGAACTTAAAGGATCCTTGCCATATTGTAGCATCAAGAATACTATATGATACAACAAGGTTGTACAAGTTTTACAACTTTGGGTCATGTTTGGTTTATTCAATTGTTATTTATCATATTGATGACAAGAGTAGACTTTGGCATGAGAGGCGTGGCCACCTAAACTACTAGTCATTGAAAAAATTATGCAAACACATTGTTGCCAAAATGAATTCCATATTCCTTGTTGTTTTCCTTGTAGATTCATACTGATGGGAGGTCCATCAAATGGATGTCAAATATACCTTCTTTCAAAAGGATTTGCAATATTGAATTTATATGGAACAACCTCTAGGATTTGTTCAGAGTGACTCTAGCCTTGTTTGTTTCCCCAATAAATCACTCTATGGCATCAAGAAATCTCATCAGGCTTGTTATGGAAATATGTCTTCATTACTTCATGACTCTAGATTTTCTAGATGCAACTACTCTAACCCTAATGTCCATAGCAAGCCAAAAGGTGACCGTATTATCATACTTGTCATTCAAGTTGATGAGTTTATACTAATTGGTAGTGACAACAAACTTCTAAAGTATGTGAAATGTAGTCTTAAAAATAAGTGTGAAATGATATACTTAAGATACTTGCATTATTTTCTTCACCTCCAAGTTTTGGAAACCAAGGAAAAAATTTATCTTTCCCAACCTAAGGATACATGTGATCCAGATTTATGAATGGAAAGAAATGAAACATAGATCTATAACACTAATACCGATATAACAATAACAGAGATACAGTGAAACTTAAATTCTATTCAATAAACAAATATGTTGAAACTGTAAAATGCAGAATGAAACAATCTTGCTCGAATGATGGTAGCTAATCTCTAAGAAGAGATGTGGAAGATACGTGCATTCTCCTGAGAAAATTACAATGAGGGATCCATGCATTTTTAGCATCAATAAGTAATCATAAAACTCTATACATCTAAAAACGTAACCCTAGGAGATAAAGCACCAAATTTCATGTGGGCACTGATGGGGTAAGTTAGAACATCAACTTCCTGAAGTCGTAACTTTTACATATCATCCTAGTTTTAGGTGTACGATAGCCCATTGGAAAGTTCTATCCGAGGACTACACATTTTTCCATCATAATCTTACCAATTTTATAGTGTGACTATGGTGAGATAAAAAAACGTTGTTTAGGGCCTCAAAACAACCCCAAAATTTTAGGACCTGAAAAACTAGAAAAAACAATGCCAAGATGAAAACTATATGTGAGTCAATTGGAAGAGGTGTGTGGCCACCAATATCGACCTAGATCATTTCTCCCCCCTTTGGAAGAAATGGTATCCATTGCATTGAGTTCCCCCATAAAATGAGGAAATTTCTGTTGAATTTGGCCCCAAGTGAGCCACTTGCCTTGGTGCAAGAGCTATCACTCTTTGACAACACGCTAAAGTTTAAGCTTCCATTAGCAAGTACCCATGGCCTATGTGTCCATGATATGATAAGTGGATGCATTTTCTATGCATTCATGGTTGATCTCTATCAGTTTCAATTGTTCTATCATCTTTGAGGTGTCCAACAATGGTGGAAAGTATGGTCGAAGGAGGTCAACATTAAACATTGGGTACAAGCCAAGGAAGGGGGGAATGTTGAGCTCAAAATAATTTTCAACCACAACCTTGGTGATGGCATAAGGTCCATATAAGAGTGGGAAAAACTTCTTATAGGGTCCTGTAAGGAATTATTTTTGTAAATGCAACCAAACTTTATCACCCACCTGAAACTTGTGGGGCACCCAATGTTGATCATGGTATTTCCATTACTTGTAATTGGAATTCTACAAAATATCCTAAACCTATTGGGGGATGCGATGGATTCATTCAATGAATCAAGTGGCTTTGTTGACTTTGGTTTAAGCATGGAGTGATTATTTCTATGTGGACGCAAGGGGTAGTGTAACATCCATGGGACCCAATGGTTGAAATCCCAACCCCATCTGAAATTGGTTGTCAACGATTGAGCTATGTATGGCTCTATTGTAACTATGTTGAACATAGGGAAGACTCTCATCCCATGTGCGCAGATGCTTGGAATTGTACATGCACAAGATATGCACGATCATCCTATTGATGACCTTATTTTGGCCATCTGTTTGGGGGTGAAAGATGTGGATTTGGTGAGTTTGGTGTCCAACATTGACTAGATGCTCGACCGAAATGTGTTGAGGAACTAGTTGTCCCAATATGATTTGATGGTTTTTGGTATCCCAAAATGTACCCACACTCGTTTGAAGAATATATTAGTGGTGTCCTCCACTGTGATGCTCTTCTTGCAGGCGACCATAATCGCCATCTTGGAAAATTGATCAACAACCATGAAATCACAGTCATTTCCCTGCTTGTTTGAAGGAGGTTGTCAGTGATGTGGTTGGAACTCCCTATCTTATTATTGATGTTGATATGGAACTGTTGCAAGTATGTGTACAATTTTCCTTGTGTCTGCATTAACTGCAAAGGATTATGATCAGTTTGGATGACTCTCTCCTTCCCACGAATGTAATTCCTCCACTAGTGACAAGCTTGTACAATGGAGTACATTTCTTTGTTGTCAGTGGGGTAATTATGAATGATATCTTATAGTGTCTCACTATGATAGGCCATGGGATGTCCATACTGAGTGATAACTGCACCCACCATATAGTTTTAAGAATATGTCTCAATCTCATAAGTTTGTTGTAGTTCGAGTAATGAGAGCATTGGGGTTGAGCACAAGCACTACTTCAAATCATCGAACAATTTTTGTTGCAACTGGTCCCACATAATTTTTTCCTTTCCACCACCCATGGTCACTTTCCCAAGGGCCAATGCAATGTGGGAGAATCCTAACACAAACCTATGATAGAAATTGGCAAGGCCTAAGAAGCTTCGAATATCAATGACTTTGGTCGAGGCTGGCCACTCATGGATGACCTAGATCTTGGCTGGATCGAAATGAAACCTATTCTCATAAAACATGTATCCTAGGTATTGGACCCTATTCATGTTGAAGGATCATTTTTCCAAATTTGCATATATCTTGTGTTGCGACAGAGTGTGCACAACCTATTGAATAGCTTGCAAGTGTTCTTCCCAACTCTTGTTCAAGGTGAGGATGTCATCCAAATACACCACCACAAAATAATTGTTGAAAGGCCTCAAGATATTTTCCATCATCCTCATGAAATTTGTTGGGGAATTTTTCAATCCAAAGGGCATGACCAACCATTAAAAAATACCTTCTTTGGAATTGAAGGTAGTCCTCCATAGATCAGTCTGCTCTATTGGGACCTGGTGGTAGTCAGACTTTAGATCAATCTTACTAAATTATTTGGACCCCTTGAGTTGGTCAAGGAGAACATCAATTTGAGGAATTGGGTATCGATTCCTAACTGTGATTTTATTTAGGGCCCAATAATCAATGCAGAGTCACCAAGTCCCATATTTATTCTACACAAGCATGATTGGGCTTCCACAAGGTGATGATATTGGTCGAATGTGCCACTTTTTGAGGAGCTCTTGGATATGACACTTGATTTCCTCATTTTCTGACAGAGAGCAATGATAGACTGGCCCATTGGGTAATAATGCATTGAGGGTCAAATCAATTGAGTTCTTGACCTAACAGTGTAGAGGTACCCTAATGGGTGAGAATAAGATGTCTTTGTATTCTTCCACAACCTTATCCACTTGCTCCTACTATGTGGAGAGACCTGTCACGAAGGCCATGGATGTGGTTGCAACCTTCCACTCACTTTGAGTGTGAATCACGAAGAATACAAACTTCCTGGTCTAATAGATCACCTTCTTGCAATGGTTGGCAGAGACCAAGGAAATGGACGTAGGTGGGACTACCTCAGGTATCCTTTACAATTTCCTATGCAAAGTAATAATAACACAATGAGGCCTAGACTTGCATACAACATGACATTTCCATAAATAAGGTTGGCCCAAAAGAACATCAGAAACTTCAAGGGGGGTGACATCACACAATACCTGATCTTTGAAGGGCTTGATTTTGTAGGGCAGGAGACACGGTTGGTCGAAGTGGAGATCGCTCCCTTGGAGGAGCAATACGATGGTGTACAACCGTGGGTGTGGTGTTGTCGGCAGATCCAACCGCTTGATATCCTTTGCTGAGAAGAGGTTCTTCTAGCTACCACTATCAATGATGAAGTGTAGTGGAGTACCCTTCACCCACATCTATGAATGAAAGAGGTGATCACCTTCCTTTGGTTCATCCAGTTCACTAGGTTGGATCTTGGTGGTAGAAACAGTGGCATTGGGTTCAACCTCAATGATCTGTCTCCCTTTTTCTAGTTCTGACTCATAGTTAGAGCCACATATGATCCATAGGATTTCACCTCGACCACCAATGACTACTTTGAGGTACATTCAATGGTGTTATTCCAGGGCATATTATGGAAATTTCACCACTTCCCAGTGTCTTTATTTGTCTTCCCATTATCCTTCATTATTTTTGGTTTATACCAGTTGTCTTGAGGTTGTCCATCCTTGATCTACCCTTTGTTCTACAGGTCAGGGCCACCTTTTCCCTACTTCTTCTATGAGGGTGTTGAATTTTTGTAACTATGGTCGGTCTTCATAATGTATATATTTGAAAAATAATATTCTAGAAAAGAATATGTGTACTTGTAAAATTCATCCTTACTAAAAGGTAGTAAATTAATATTTGATTATTGACCTAAAGGAAAAGGCACCCCCATCAAAAATATACCTCACAAAAATGTGCCTATTGAAAGGTCATCTCTCCAATATAAATAAAGGGATGTCTCACCTCATTTGTACATAAGAATTTTGTTGAGCTAAAAGAAGGAAACCGCAGTTCTGAGGAAGTTGTAGCAAGGGTTCAACAAAGGTATCTTGGGGCATTTATCTTGGTCTATTATTTTGGTGTAGTTTTTGTTTCTCTATCTCTCTTGAAGAGCATGGTTTGGCTGGGAAATATTTGTAATGTATTCAGATTTGGCATAAAATTCTTCTAGAGAAAGGTTTTTTGGATTCCCCCCTGTTGGGGTTTTACCAGGGTATTTCTTATGTATTTTGTGCATGGTGATTCTTATTTATTTCCATTGTCAATTAGTTGTATGTTTCAATGTATGGTTAATTTATGATGTAAAAGGCATAAATATGGTTAACATTATCATAAGAAATTAATAATTAGATCTAAATCTATAAAAAAAACATGGTATCAGAGCTATCATATCTTCCATTGCACAATTTCAGAGACAGTTTTTGAATGAACTATTTTAAAGTAAACTACAACACCTTCAAGAAGGTTTCAAGAGGCAACAAAATGGTTTAAGGGATGGTAACCCTAATCACAAGTGTAAATAATTCCCTTTTATCCTAATCACAAGCCTTTTTAAGTCTCTAACCATAGGTCACACATGTTGAGCCCTATCTACAACATAAAGGGAAGGACTTTAATCCCCAGCCGTAGGTCCTAAAGGACACTAGAACCCTGTCATGGTCTTAAGGGGGATATTAAAGCATGGTCACGGTCTCGAAGAGGTCCCATAGACCCAGCCACAATTTTGAGAGACCTTATAGCTAGGACATAAGCATATTCCTTGTTATGAATCCTACTAAAGGTACCCACAGGCCTGCAAGGCCCCAACTACAACACACTACAACAGGGTTGAAGATAATTCTTTATTAAGTTGAAAATTTTGTTGAATTTTGTTGAGGTGTTACATGAGGTTGATAGATCTAAAGGATTACCAAGTATTCCATTTTGCAACAACAATAGTTGCTTGAAGTTTCCAATCGTAAATTTTTGTGCTAGAAGTTCAAGAGTATTTCAGACAACCAAGACATTGGTTGACAACAAGGAGAATCTCATTATTACTTATAACAAAAAGGATATTCTCATTATTACTTATATCTTGAGGTCAATCTTTTAGCAAGTTTTTCATTGCCAAACTTATCATTACATGTCAAGTCTAGGTCAACATGCTCAAGAACTCGTTCATGATGAAATCCAAGATTGAAGTTTCAGGATTGTCAAATGTGTCAAGGACTATTGTGACAATGTTAGGACAAAACGTGTTGAAAGTGATAGTAGTGTATTTATGGACAAAGTTATTATGCCACTGTATACATAATTATGATCATGTTTAGATCTATTAAGAAGAAGGTTGCACAAGTTTTGAAACTTGAGTTATGTGAGTGCTCACAACTTGCATACATAGATTATCCAAATTGTATCTATGCACAAATACACGTGTACCCAGAAATAATAATGAGGTTTTTCACTTACATTTGTCTAGCATATCTAGTGAATTGCATGCATTGGCATGCATACCACCCATGAATACATGTCATAGTTGCATGCTAAAATAAAAGAAAAGTTCAGAATATCATCAAAAGGTTGATCAATCAAAAAAGAAATCAGCTTGCATTTTATGAACCACCACTAATTCAAATTTCCTTGCTAGAAGATAATATTTGAATTTTATTCTACAATGGTCACTATATTCAGGACAACGAGGAAAAATTTCCTAGAATAATTATCAATAAACTTGTGTTTTGGTCATATGTTGAAGGAAAGTTACTACAAGAGAAAAGTACAAGGCTACCCTGTTGGAAATACTAAAACAACTGAGAGGGGGGGGCTAAATCAATTGTTTATGAGCTTAAACAATTTTATACTTTTTAAATATTATTAATATTCCTTTAAGTGATCATCAACAACATTCAGCATATGGACAGTAAAAGTAAAGACCATCAGTCACACATAAAGTAAACATAGAGACAGATTTTCACGAGGAAACCCATAAAGAGAGAAAACCTCTTCTTCTTCGAAATGATAGGCAGTCTTTTTCAGTTCTGTAAATCATTTACAATTGAGCACCAACTCAATGTGAGGCTGCTACCTCTATTTTACAAGCTGCAACTTGTTTGAGAGCACCAACTCTCAGGTTTCTCTAGCACCCACTAGAAGGAAGCGCCAACTCCCTGAATATTGTAGCACCAACTGGATGGAAGCACCAACTTCCTGAATGTTCCAGCACCAACTTCCAGTTACACAGGCTCCAACCTATATAACAGAGAACAAGAGTTCTCCCTAGCACTACCCTGCCACCCTGGTTTCTCTGGTTTCAACCAGATGGAAGCTACAACTTCCTGTGTTCAAGCTCCCACTTGAACTTATGAGGACAACAGTCCTCTCGAGCACCTCCCAACCTCCCTCAAATATAAAATAATGAATACACAAACAACTACACAGATAAATCAATTCTCACCTTCCTTTCTTTGTTCTGTAAGTCTAATCTTCCATAAATTGTTCTGCAAATCTTCTCTTTCTTTGTTTGTTCAGCAAGTCTGCTTTGCATCAACTCGTACTCTCATTCTCCTCTTCTTCAACTCGTTCTGTTATTCTTCTCTCCGTTTTCTCTTGCTCTGCTATTCTGCTCTGCGTTCCATTTCACTCTGCACCTTTGCTTCCTTTCCTACCACGCATCCTCTTCTCTGTTCTTTCTTACTGTTTCATTCCTTTTGTGTCCAAAATAGCCAACTGGACACAGTCTGTTTCGTCTTCTTTTATACACACGCGCACAACGTTTCAACTTCCCAAATCCTTGGGCAAAATGACGACAATTGTCCTGCCAACCGAAACGCCAACTGATCGACCACTAAATTGAAATCATGAGTCCATTTTGCTAACAGATTCCAAACTCAGTAGTTAACTGTGAGAGAGAACATCAACCCTCCGATCAACACTTGATCCAACGGTTCAGATCCAATTGAGATTTCACCCATCGCGATTTCGACACTCTTGGCATTTAGAGTTTTTGTCACTTACAAATATCGATCCCCGAAACTCCATGAAGAAGTTCGATCAACGGTCCAGATCACTTCTTTATTCAACGACTGTGATTAAATCGCGAAATCAGATATCGGGATTTCGGAGTTCTTGATGTCAAGAGATTTTGGCATTTCAAAGTCCCGATCCCCGATTGCCGATACACCCTTTTCTCCACGTGCTGGCCCTCCTGGATCAGCTCCTGACCAATGTGACCAGTCCTCATGACCGCAACCTTACCCTCTTTCATGGCTACTCCTATCGGAGTTTCGGCACTTGCACTGTCAAAAAGGCGCATGTATTTAGGATTCCCGATCCTCCGATTCCCGATATCTCGATGCGCGTCCTATTTGCCTAGCCCCGTCTGGCTACACTCTAGTCCACATGACCACCATACCACATGACCGCATCCATACCTCTTGTCGAGGTTTCGGGGTTCTCAGGATTGCAATGCAAAGTTTTCACAACCACAGAATCCCCGATATGTCGATCCCTGATGCGTCGGTCCTGCGATGGTTTTCAGTCTCTTCCTCTGTTGTGATGACAGTTGTTCCCCACTGATCGGGGTTTCTAGGTTCGCGACTTCAAAGTGCATGAAATCCTTTCTCCTGGGATCTTCGATATCCCGATGCCGACTATTCCCAGGTTGTTGACACCTGTCCACCACTAGTTCCACCTGTGGCCCACACGACTCTCCTATCGGGATATCACGTATCGCGATTTCGCGATATCTGATGCCATTGTTCACGGGACTCGTGAAACTCCGATTCCTGATTCTCCGGTGAAGAAAATCAACGGTCCATATCTCATTCTTTCTTTAACGACTGTGATTAAATCGCGAAATTGCATATCGCGATTTCAGGGTTCTTGTTGTCAAGTGAATTGGACATTTCAAAGTCCCGATCCCCGATTCTCTGATGAAGCCTCCTGTTGAGCTTCTCCTGGTGGCATCCGATCATTGCCACATTTCCTTCCAAATGGACGGTCCTGATTATGTCGGGATTTTGAGACTTTCAATATCCCGGTTCTCACGACCTTGAGAACTCTGATCTCCCGATGGTTGATATCTCGATGAAAACTCCTCGTGTCGGGACAGCTCTTCTTGCTCCCGAGGCTTATCTCCCTCGCATCTTCTGCAGATCTGATGGCTGTCGGCGACCCTGCACCAAATATAATGGCTCTCACTGCATTCAATCATTCACTTCTTTCAATCATTCAGCTCTCTGAACTTGTCTTCTGTTTGTCTGTCATCTTCACTGTTGCCATCAATGACAAGCATTCGTTGTTTGCTCACTGAATTTGCCAACAATCTCCCCCTTTGGCATTGATGGCAACACTTGCATTCAAATTCAACTCTCCTCTGCATTCATCCATTTAGACTCTCCTCAGTTCCTGAAACATTTCGAACTCGATTCCTTTCTCCCCCTTTGACATCAATGTCAAAGAAGAAGCATTCTTCCACTGATCTTGTTGTAGAACATACTCCCCTTGTCGTCTATAAACATCTAGAAAAGACACCAGATATTCAATAAATACTCCCCCTGACTAGGTGAACATTTTAAACACCAGAAATCATAACCCCCAACTTTTGATGAAGATATCCAAAAGGGGTCGTTGCTAATGGTTTGGTAAAAATATCAGCAATCTATTCTGTAGATGGTATATAATTTAGTTGAACAATTCTATTTGTAACTTGTTCTCGGAGAAAATGATACTTGATTGGAATATGCTTAGTCTTGGAATGAAGAACATGATTCTTGGAGACACTAATTGCACTTGTGTTATCACAATGAATTGGAATAGGATCAGTGTAAGTTATCTTTAGATATGCAAGAGTTTGTATCATCCATAAAATTTGTGTGCAGCAAATAGCAGCAGTAATGTATTCTGCCTCTGTAGTGGATAATGAAATAGATCCTTGCTTCTTACTAAGCCATGCAACTAATGAGTCACCCAAAAAGAATGCTCCTCCACTGGTGTTTTTTCTCTCATCAACACAGTTTGCCCAGTCTGCATCTGAATAAGCAGTTAACTGGAAATTCTGATTTCTAGAATACCACAGTCCATAAGTCATTGTTCCCTTCAAATATTTGAATATTCTTTTGACAGCTACCAAGTGACTTTGTTTAGGAGCAGACTGAAAACGACCTACCATTCCAACAGCTTGCATTATATCAGGACGAGATGTTGTGATGTATAGAAGACTGCCTATCATTGAACGATATGTCCTTGGATCAACATCAGGTGAGATATCATCTTTGCTCAGCTTGCAACCAACCACCATAGGTGTGATGACTATAAAGTAATCTTCCATCTGAAATTTCTTCAATATCTCTTTCAAATATTTTTCTTGAGAAATAAAAATTCCCGCAGAGCTTTGTTTTACTTGTAACCCAAGAAAATATGACAGTTCCCCTATCATAGACATTTCAAATTCTGTTTGCATAGAATTAGCAAACCACTAGACAGATGACTGATTAGTACAACCAAAAATAATATCATCTACATAAACCAAAACAACTAGTAAATCATCACCTTCAATCTTAATGTAAAGGTTACTGTCAACAGTACCTTTCTTGAACCCTTTTTCTTGTAGAAATTTGTCCAGTCTG
>ML783967.1:355100-381349 GCA_009831015.1 Picea engelmannii | reverse complement strand
GCCATTATTAAAGGTCAAATGATCGAGGGGGTTCGGACTCTTTTCTGGTCCGTAGATCTGGGCGCCCACTTCTCAGTCGTAGATCTAGGCCCGATGTTTAATCCCCATGGCACGATTTAATATGTGATGTAGAAACTTAGGCTTAATGACTTTTTATGGGTTTTGCACACTACTTCTTTTTCTTTTTATCACCTTGGGGTTAGAAAAACATTTCATCATCAAAAATCATTCATTTTCATCGATCATATTACATGTTTTATTGAAATGAAGATGACTAACCTATGTCCTAACCTACTCATTTGCACCTTTATCCCAGCTTACATTGTTGGACTAAGAAAATACTCTACCTAGGGCCTATTTGAATAAGATTATACTATTTGGTCAAATTTATCCACTAACTAATTTGATTACTTGGCTAAGGTTAGATAGTTTAGCCAAGCTTATTCAGTAATCCTAGATACTTAAATTTAAAAGACTTGGCCATGTTTAAACTGTATGGATCAAGTCATTGTCATTTCATGGGGCTTTTATCCATTTTCTTTTATTCCCTCTTTTTTTTTCTCATTTCTTTTCTTTTCTTTTCTCTTCTTTTCTCTTTTCTCATTTTTTTCTTTTTGTTTCTTTTAGAATGCAGCACTATCTGCAAGTCAAAAACATTAAAGGGACATACTTATAATCAATAGTTGATCCTATAAATTATAGGGTTATAACAGTGGCTCCACCTGGGGATGGTATCCTCCTTGTGAGATGCCAAGAATCTTGTTTCTTGTTGTCTTGAAAAATTTCTTCTAGAGCTTCTTCTATTATCCGACTTGCTTTATTTCAAAAAATTTGATGACATTTTCAGTGTCTTAGGGCCTTCTCCGCAGGCTTCAAACACCTGAAAAAACATCTACACCTAAAATAATTGTAAAAGAAATGATATATACAATGGAATGGAATGGTGATCTCTCTATTGAGGTGGCAAGTAATTCTTCAGCATCCTTCCATTTATAGGTCCCCCTGGCAGGTCTGATCCATCACTATTAGCAAGTAGAAAAGAATTATTTCCTCTGAGGGCTCAAATGGTGTAAGGACCCTTCCAAAATCTATCGAACTTTCCATGTTTACCTTTATCTTCATTTCTAGAGTCCCATCTCAAAACTAGATCACCCAATTCAAAGTTATCCTCTTTGGTTCTCTTGTCATAAATATTTTTAATATTTTCCCGGATCACTTGAGATCTATTGTAAACTTCTTCTCTGGATTGCATTAGGTGGATCATTTGATTTATTCTTTGCTGGAAATCATTTGGTTCTTCTCGTGTTTCCTGTAATAGCTTCATGACTGGAACTACTAATGAAAGGGGAAAACTACCTCGATGCCATACACCAACTGGTATGGAGACATACCAATCGATCTTTTGGTGCTTATTATGTCATCCCAGAGTGCGAAAACCAACTTATTATGCCATGATTTTTTGTTTTCCTGTAGTGTCTTTCTGATAATGTTCACCAGACTTTTGTTAGAAGACTCAGCTAGCCCATTTCCCTGTGGATAATAAGTCATCGAGTGTCCCAAAGTAATATGATATTGATTACAAAAATTTATGATTCTTTTGGATCTGAAGGTTGCCGCATTGTCAACTATAATTTTTCTGGGGCATCCAAAACAAGACTGAATATTAGTTTCTAAAAACTTAATTACGATAGAGTCAGTAGCTTGCCTGCATGGTACAACCTCGATCCACTTGGTGAAGTAGTCAGCGGTCGTAAGGATCCATTTATGTTGGCCTAAAGAGGGAGGATGTATTTCACCAATGAATTCTAGCCCCCATTGTTGGAAAGGAGATTCAATAGAGATGGGTTTCATTGGGAGTGGAAGAAGCTTCCTTTTACCTTCAAAAATATGACACTTGTGGAAAGAAGTAACCTTCTGGTGAACATCAGGAAATAGAGTAGGCTAGTAAAATCTAGCTCTCAGAATCTTGTTAGCTATGGTCTTCTAGCTCAGGTGCCCACCACAGTCTCCTACATGAAAATCTTGAAGGACTTTGTCAGCTTCATCTTTTAACAAGAAATTAAGCAAGTTACCACTAGGATATTTCCAATAGAGATTGCCTTCCAAAATACAAAATTTCAATGCTTTAAATTTAATAAATATAGCTTTGGTCTTAGTCAAACCTGGAGGATCTTGTAAATTGTGGAGTACAAAAATGAGGTCTGAGTACCAAGGAGAATTTAAGAATGCCTCTTTTATGTTTGGAGTCACCTGCTCTTCTGGTCCGTCTACTGCAGCCAAAAATTTAATATCTAAAGCATGAAAACTAGACTCCATTAGTTTGGCCAAACCTTGTCCTTTGATCAATTTAGTAGGTTTTATTTCAATGTCGTATTCCAGAATAACCGCAATCAATTTTCCTGTTCTGCCATTTGGATTATCCTGGATTAGGATATCTTTAACCATTATGTTTGGTATGCATCCAATTGTGTGAGAGTGGAGAATATAGACCCTAAAATATTTTATAGCCTTTACCAGAGCAAAGGCTTGTTTCTCCATAATGTTATAATTCAATGTTGCGTCTCTTAAAGCTTTGCTGAAAAACTATGCGTTGCTCGTACCCTTCATCGTTTTTTTGCAACAATACCATTGCTATAGTGTGCTCAGATGCGAAGGAGAAAAGATAAAAGTCTTTGGTATAGTCTGGGCTAATCAGAATTGGGGCTTGGGTGAGAGCATGTTTCACTTTCTCAAATGATTGTTTGGACTCAGCGTTCCATTTGATTTTTGTGTCCCTTTTCAACATATTGGTGATATTCCTGAGAAGTTCAGCCAAGTTTGGTATGAATCTTCTAAGGAAATTTATTTTTCCAATGAAATATTGCAGTTCTTTGATGTTCCTAGGGTGTTCCATCTTCTGGATAGATTCTATCCTTCCGGGATCTATTTTAATTCCGTCTTTTGAGATTATGTGTCCCAATAGTTTGCCTTCCTCTAACCCGAAAAGGTTTTTCTTAGGATTCAATGAAATCCCAAATTTCCTGGACTTCTCAAACAAATGTCTGAGGTGGAGAAAATGTTCTTCGCTGGATTTGGAGTAAACCGTTACATCATCTAGATAAATGACTATAAATCTCCCAGTATCATCTACAAAGGCAATATCCATTGCTCTTTGGAAAGTAGCCCCGGCGTTCATCTGACTAAAAGGCATCTTCACATACATGAAGGTTCCCTAAGGTGTGGTAAAGGTTGTCTTCTCTTGATCTTCTGGATGGACCAGAACTTGGTTGTAACCAGAGAAACCATCTAGTAAGGAGATCCTATTGGATCCGACCACCTTTTGTAAAATGTGGTCCATTTTGGGTAAAGGGTAATTGTCTTTGAGGGAGACTTTGTTCAGATTTCTGAAATCTATACAGAGTATGATCTCGCCAATTTTCTTCCTGGTCGGAACTAGATTAGGAACCCATTTGGAAAATCTCAAGGGGACTATAATCTTGGCATCATACATCTTTTTTATTTCTTTCTCTATCAGGGGAAGCAACTTGGGATTAATTCTCCTAAGTTTCTGTCTGAAAGGTTTGTGTTCTTCTTTTATGGGAATCTGGTGCTGTATGATACTTGTGTCATAGGATTTTAAGTCCTCATAGCCCTGGGAAAAAACATCTATATATTCCTTAAAAAGTTCAATGTATTTGATTTTTTGCTCTGGTGGCAGGGATTTAGACAGTTTTATCATTTTGGGGTTTTCTTCTATTCCTATGTTGCAATCTTCAACCTCTTTACCGCTAGCTTCAATTTTCAGATTTTTGGCCACATCGTTAAAATCAAACAAATCTTCCAATGGAACTAAACCTCTAGGTAACACATTATTTTTTAACTACAAGATATCATAATCTACATCATTTTCATTGAATTCTTCGGCATCTATTGTATTTACACTGCCATTCTCAAAAACAAATGTATTTACAAATTCATCACCGTTTTCTAAATCTATGTTTGTACATTAGAAATCATTTTTACATTGCAGAAAATCTTCAATTTGATCATCATTTACAAATACCTGCCAATATCTGATGTTGTCAGGAATGGTGGGTCTGCACTTCACCTCCACTATGTACTTGCGAGTGGGATGAAAATGGATTTTATAGGTAGCTGCTGACGTAGCCAGTCCGTCTGCGAGTATATTTTGTCCCCTAGGCATCACCTACAAGTCAATCTCAGTAAAGCATTGAAGAGCATCTAAAACAACATTCCTATAGGCTCTAAGTCTAGGATGTTTTGCTGCATACTCACCTTTGATTTGCTTGATAATCAATTTAGAATCACCCCTTACCATTATCTGTTTAGCACCAACTTTCTTCAATAATTTCAGGCCAATCATTAAAGCCTCGTACTCGGTTATGTTGTTAGTACATTGGAATTTCAGTTTATAGGAATGATTCTCGGAGTACTTTGATCTGTGGTTATGCATCCACACTACGGCTCCAACCCCTTCTTTACTCATAGCACCATCGAAGTCCATGCTCCAGAAGTATGTTGGCAATTCCTCATTTTCTTCAATCATGGGGTTTGCTACTTCGACAACTGCTTTATCATCCTTTGGATCAGGTGCATCATCCTCCAGTTGTGCGATTTGTTCTTCAAGATCACCGTCATTATATAGAATAAAATAATCCAGGTCAGAGTGTGTGGAATATAGTGGGTAATTGTGTGGCTTTTCTTGACTACTAATCATATACTTCATCAGTGTTTCCCTGTAAAGTCTTCTTTGTTGACTGAAAACTAGAATGGTGGCGTAGGACATATCTAGCTGCAGGGTTCCTCTTAATTTATCTCCCAAGACCTTGATAGAAACATACCATACTTAGGGGGAATATCTGCCATGACGATATCCATCACCAAACATTTCATCGGTATTTGAGCCAAGGTGATGCATAAGTCTTTAATCAGGCCTATACATTTGACCTTGTTGGAGTTGAAAGAATGTAAATCTTTCTAGGGTCTGGTGACCTCAAGTCCCAAATTTTCCATCACGACTTTGAGCATTAGGTCTTGAGAGGCACTCGAATCTAGCAAAGTGTTGTGTAATATTATATCGTGGATATTCAGGCTAATGTAAAAAGGGGCCACGACGCCATTATCAGTTTGATCGTCAACTTCAGGACCGAACAAGAGCTTAGGTTGATCATCGACAAGGTTTACTATGTCAGAGTGGTGTACAGATCCAATATTCAAGGCTTTGGTACCCATGTCAGGTTCGATGCTTAAATATTTTATCACCTGGGACCTATAAGCGTTCTTGTTCATCAGCTCGGAGAGGGGAATGGGAATCTTCAATTTCACTAGTTCCCCTTCAAGACTGAAAGGAGTGGTGATTTTGTTTAAACTTTGCACTTTTGATTTATCGATAGAAACGTTGTGGACAGGTGTACTGGTTTGGATGGTTGATGAAGCTTCTATCCGACTTGTTCTCTTAAGAATTTCTAAAGTTTTTTGCACAAGAGCTTCAGCGTCATTCCGCCCAGGGGAGTTCTTGGGAAGGTTTTTTGAGGTTTTCTTGGTTTCAATAGCCTTCTTTGGAGGATTCTCGTTAGTATTCTTACTCCTCAAGTTATACTACATGTGAACCTCCATTATAGCGTTCTCAAAGGCTTGATGTTCTATTTTCTCAGCTTCATCGTTTACCTCTGTTTGTGAAAGGAGAAATAATTCATGTTCTTCCTAGGTGAGGAAAATAGATTCATGATCATGATCATGATCACCCATTAGATTTATATGAGTATCATCAAACTCCTCAATTACTTCCTCCCCGTCATCAACATAGTTTTCCTGGAGAGTTGGTCTAATCTATTGATCAGGTCCCCTTTGTTCAAGTTTGATCTCTAGGATCTCTCTGTCTAATCTGAGGTGGATTTCTTCTAAAGTTTGGGTTTCTGATTTGAGGGGCATCTTGGTTCTCCGTAGGTCGGTTCCTGTCAATTATGGTTAGTCCCTCCATCATTTTCTCCATAGCTCTGGCGAGAGAATCTAATTTGGCATCTGATGAGGAAGTAGAAGGTTCTTCTTTGATGGTGACCCTCTTTTCTGTTCTCTGCCTGGCCCTTTTGGCCAAAAGATTTTCTTCTACACTGACAACACTTCTTTGCATGTCTTCCAGAGTTGTTGTGTTTCTTTCCCTTAATTGATATTACATGTCGACGTCAAAACCACCAGGGAACTTTATTAATGCCAAATCTTTTTGTGGTTTGATTTCAGTCAGGATAGCATTGTATAGATTGTTGAAACGAGTGCAGTAATCCTTCACTGTCTCTCCTTGGTTCTTTTTTATGTTCCCGTACTCTGACAGGATCTGGAGAGGATTTTTCTTTACCTCCCACCGATCAAGGAAATTCCAATGAAATCCAACAATATCAGTAATGGTAGTAGCACATAAATTTTTGAACCACTTTTTTACTTCTCCAGTTAGGCTTTGTGCAAAATAATCTCATATGCACATCAACTTCGTCTACTTCCTGCAAGTCAAAGTAATCGTTCATTTTGTCAACATGTTGTTGTGCATTCAAGGGACCAGTACTATCAAACTATGGGAGTCTAGTTTGATAATCTTGGGGCATGTCATGTAGTGGAGAAACCAATACCAATGGAGCATATCTTCCCGCCATGATTGGTGGAGGAGGCTGAACAACAACCTATGTGATAGAAGAGGAAATGCCTGAAGATATAGAGGACGAAGGGCTTGGAGGAATGGACTGACCTGGTTTAGTTTTAGCAGAAACTACAGCAATAGTTAAAGCATGAAGTTCGACGATTTGTTGAAGATGGAGTTTGTCTAAGGCTTGACCAAGATTTGCGACTAGGTCTTTGATCTTATCAGTCTCGGGGTGAAAACGTTGATCAACTTCATCTCTAGGAGAAAGTATCTTGGGGGTCCTAGGGCTGAAAAATGGTTTGGTCTAAGACCATTTTACTGACAAAACTATTGGATTTTGTCGTGAAGAGACTTGTTCGAAAGGGTATTTCAGGCCCAAGGTCTGGAAGAATAACTAACCTTTCTAGGATGGAAGAAGACCTTGGAAGTGGGATGTTACTCCTCGAAATTTCTGCAGTATTTTCTTCCTAAGTAGTCTTTCGGGGTTATCTATTACTATTGTCAGTTCTGGGTCAGGATGATATCTGGTAGAAATTCTTTTGGGAGCCAGAACTGTTGATTTTATTCTTCCTTTGGAGACTCTAGCTATTTACATACAAACTTTAACAACCTATGAACACTATTTCTAGATAAAAATTAGGGTTTATGATTCTTCCAGAAATAAAGTCATCTTTGTTCTAGGAAAAAGGAAACAAGGGGTGGAAAGTTTATTCAGTTCGTCCCCAGTATGGTCGCCATTTATGTTATCACTCTGTAAATTACCAGAGGTTGTCATGAGGTAAGAAGAAATCTATCAGAGATAACCTTAACCAACCGCTTCGAAACTGGGAGCTAGCCCTGCCAGTTTCAGAGAGGGATCTCTCTGTGAGTTTTAGATTTGTTTGGATTTTCAAGATTTTAGGCTAGTTAGAAAGAATATAACCGAGTTGTTTGGATTGTTTTTAAGTGAAATGGTTGAATATCACTTACGCTTCCATTGGGATATGGGGTTTGTTTTAAAAGGATAGAGGTTAAAGACAACTTTTATAAGACTCGTTTTACAGGGTGAGATGGTGCTAATGCTAGATTCTTTAGGGATAAAATGGTGTATTGCTGAAAAAGGTCAGATATCAGTTCAAACAAAAAAACATTTAAGAATTTCTTTGTTATAACATCAGAAGAAACACATTTAAATCTATAAAAGATTAAGAATAGAGTACACAATGGCAAATTCTACAACTTTAACTTCTTTTAAAGATTTGATTTAGAAAGACAATATGATAAATGAGAAGGAAATTTTTTTACGCAGATAGAGGAAACTTCACCAACAATTAACACACGGGAATATTGTGAAACTTCTCTTTATATTACTGGAATAACCTCTTGATAAAAATTACAATGATTAGAGATTTCTTGGGTGTAAATATCAACAATCCTCAATACTTCTAAGTTGAAAATATTTATAATAAAAGTTTACACCGACCTTGTCATTAATGATCAGGAGGTGATGTAGTCTAAGTCTAAATAACTAGCTAAGAAAATGCAGAAATGTAGTAACTGATGGTGATTTGTCAAATCTCTCATGCTAATTTCGGAGAAGATCATTGTTGAGTCATTCAAATGAATTTAACTTTTCTAGACGCTGAGCTGGATGAGGCTTTACCTTTAATCAATCAATTCACGCAGCTCATCCCAGATTTGTGTGCTTGGGATGGTAACTTTCAATAACCGACAATAGACTTCATCCATCTCAGTGTATTTAGAAAAAGTCAACTTGATGAGGAAGATGTATTTGATTTCATGATGTATGTTGAGGTCATGCTACAGAGTCTCCAAGAACACTTTGCCTGTGATGTTTCCCTGTATCCCTGAAAACTCGGAACTGTCTTTGGCCATGGTGGTGATCTTTTGCTCGTAATCAGATGAAGTCATTAATTTATCATGGACATGTAGATTGGGAAGATCCTTTTTCTGTAAGGCTTCAATCTTGCTAAAAAATCTTTGAACCCCACTATCCATGTTTTGAGCCTTTTCCTCCAATTGCAACATTAATCACTTTTTAGTCAATACTCTTTTTACTTCGAGGATAGTCTATGTTCTGTCTTCGACTTTCAGTTCTTCCAACTCTTCTTTGGTTTTTGAGTTCATAAACTTAATGATCTCATTGGTTGTCGAGGGCATCTCACCCAGCTCTTTTCTTATCATGTCAATGGCTTGTCTACTCTTTAACACCAGATCATGTTGCTCGAACATGATTTGCTCCATGGGGCAAATTTCATTTATGGATTTTGAGATTTCTATCCATATATTTTCCTTAGCCTCTGCTAATGTCTTTCCTACCATTGTTTGTTTCTGGAGCTGTTGTATTTCCTACTTAAGCTTCTCTGCTACCTATCTCTCAACATTGTATCTTTTTTGGAAAGAAGACTTGAGTTCCTGTAGACTTTCCATCTCCATTTTCAACCTATTGATCTCTGTTCTCTGTAGAGTCATTTCCTCCATGGACTTTGCTAGCTCCACAGTTTTTTCCAATGTTGTCAATGGAGTTGCCGATGAAATTTCCACTGTGGTGGTCGTTGGCATACTTGTTGTACTGAATTCAGCTCAGGGAACTACATTCAATGGAATAACTTCCATAGGGGTTGATTTCTCCTTCTCTTTCAATAATGTTTCTAACTCTACCTCCATTTCCCTAAGTTGTGTGTTCTGCTACATGATAAGTTTCAACAATTCTTCTTTCTCATTTTCTGCCTCGGCTATTTCTTTAGCTTGTGAATCCTCTGTTGGTGGAAATTTCAGTTGTTTTCTCAAAGATGCAATCTTAGCATTCTTTTTCTTCAACATTTCCTCTGCTTCTTTGACATTAGAGGGATCATACCCAATCTTGAGTACCATCTCCTCTAAGGATTTTATTCTGTTATCCTTTGCAAAAGAGGATATCTTTTCCAACTTCAATTGGGTCTGAACATTGCTTAAAGACACTTGTAACTTTGTTGTTGTAGAGGAAGCATGTGCCAATGTGGAGAAAACCATTTCTCCATTCTTTCTGTGCAAGTCCATCTGGTCAGCTGGATGAACTTATTTGATGTCAAAAACGATAGTTGACCTCTTGTAATCAGTGATCTCTTTGGGTTGAGACACCTGTGCTTTCATAAATGCCAGATGCATTCTTCCCTTTTTTGTGTCAAAGGATGACAACAGTCAATGTTGTGTTGTGGAAGTTTTCTTCCAAAACTGAGAGTAGGCATTGTTGGTCAACGTCTGGTTCTTATTTTTAGTCATTTCATATTTTTCAAAAATTCTTAGAGGTGAAGATCCTTGTGGAGTTTGGGTAGTCATAGTTATCTCTATCTACTTTTTTGAAGAAGAAGTTGACACCACCTGTTGTCTTCTTTCAATCATTGTGGCAGAGTAGGGTTCTTCCTCACCAGACATGTAAGTAGCATGAGTGGTTTTGGGTTTCTTACTAGATGCTTGAAACTCCTTTGTTGATATCTGAGTGATTGAAGGAGAGTCATCCTTTCTTGGCCTTTTTTCTTTAGGTACGTGTGGAGTGGTAGTTAGTGAAAAAGAGACTAAGGGAGCTTCCTGTTGTTCAGTGTCTACCAAAGTATTTTCCTCCCACTCTATTTGGTTTTCATACTTTTCGATTTATGGTTTGAGGATGTGAGAATAGGGTGAATGCTTGTTCTTTGATCTCATCTCTACAATGATCCCATTCGGATCATAACGCCAAATGAAACTGGTGCGGAACTTCATTTCTTTTAGTAGTTTATCTGCCTCTTCCCCAGCAGCTCGATTGTTGTAAATAAATGGTCCTATCTACCCTTTAATCCTCATATGGTGTTTTTTATTTAGAGACACAAAATGAATGTTGTATGAGCTTATCATTTGACGAATGTACTCCAATGTGAATATTCGAATAAGAACATACTTAGGCAACTTGTATGGAGCTAGTTCACACCCATACACTCTGATTTTTGTGTGATTCTAGTATAGGAACCAGTCTCCAGTCTTTGCAAGATCCGAAAGGTGTAGAACTCTCTGGATCTCCTCATTTATCCTTGGTTTTGGTCTTCCACTGAGCATGACTACCACTGGATGATAGAATAGATCGATGAATTGTTTGAAACTGAACTTAGTGGAGTTCCTCCTGAGCAGTGATCTCCATAGGGTTACCATTTGCGGTTTTCCGTCTTTATCCATACTATGCATGAGAAATGAAAATTTGTCTGCTTGATAAAACATGAACATGTAGGCCAGTATTGAAGAATACCGGAACATACCTTATGTAGGGAAATTTTCCAACTGGTCGTGCAGGTTCTTGGCCAAGAAACCTCTGTAGTCGAAATGGGTGGTCACTTTCTCTTTAGTAGAGAAAATGGACAAGAAACCTAAGATAGGTTCATCCACCCATTCATCTGAGTAGTAACTGAGAAAACAACGCAGTGTTGAGATAATTTGATTTCCCTTTTCGGAAAATATGGATGAGTGATAGGGAGGATTTTTCTTAGGGAATTGGGCATCTTGTGGAAGGAACAGCTCGAAGATTTGTGCTCTTTTTGGAAATGTCAGGTTCTGATACAATTTTGTCAGGATTTCAATTGTGAGGGGAGAACGTGGCTTGGCTCTAGGTACTTGAATCATATGATCGATGGCCTCAGGTGTAATTAGGAAAAGGGTTTCTCCGGTCGAAGACACTATGGCTCCCTGATCAGGGAGGTAGTGATCTTGGCACTTGAGGGCAAATTCAGGAAAGTGATAGACTTGGGGAAAAATATACCAGGGGAGATTTGACTGCCAAAGCCCAATTTCATTGCTCTGATCGATGAAGGTGTCTTTTAACCATGACTGTAGCTCAACAAAGTCGAATTCATACCTGGTTTCTGAGATTAGATAGTCTTTGTCTTCTAATGGGATCCGGTCGAGATTGACCGGAGGTGGGAGAAAAGAATTTTCCTTCGTATTTGACTTTTTTCCTTTGGGCGCCATTGATTTCCACTGATACCTGCACATTGAACACATGTTAGTAGGTAAAAAACTTGGGTTGGATGAGGTGTTGTAGAGGCGAAGGAAAATGAGTCTCTGAAACACAGGGAGTGTGAATGGAATGGGAACCAACCGAAACGGGGTTGAAATTCAGCGAACGGGTATCCATTGGGCGAAAAGGACATGTCAGATGAACAATGGGCATGTGGCCAGTCATAAATGGTCAACGGGTTGTTTAGAGCATGAGAGGGTAGGATGAAATATGTCTGATGTGTGTCTTTGGTCGACGTGTGGACTGGTGATTGGGGGGCGAACGAGAAAGATATGACCTGTAACGGTTAGATGGATGGGATGTGATGACGGGGTTGTGACATGGAACTTGTAGAGGGTGGTTGTGGGATGTGATACCTCGGGATGGTGGTGGTGAGTTGTAAAGGTGGTAGGTGGTAAATGTTTGGAGAGGGGAGTTAGGATGAAATGAGGTGATGCCACGTTGGGATGGGGCCCGCCTGGACTTTGCTTCATTCCAGACCCCCCACCGTTAAAGGTTGAACGTCCAAGGGGTTCCGGGATCCCTTGTTGATAGTTGATCTAGGCGAAGCTGGATCAATCGTTGATTTGGGTGCGTTCTTTAAACATCATTTCGGACCCCCCCCCCCTCTGTTAAAGGTAGAATGGTCGGGGGGTCCAGAATCTCCTATGGATCATCTGATCACACGCTGATGGGATGACCGTAGATCTGAGCACACACTTTAAACATCTTTTCAGACCCCCCCCCCTCCCTCACCATTAAACGTCAAACGATCGAGGGGGTCCGGAATCTTTCTAGAGCCTTCCATTTTCGCGCTGGCAGGGGAATTGTAGATCTAAGCACACCTTTTAATTACCTTTTCGGACCCCCCCCCCCAACCATTAAAGGTCGAACGATCGAGAGGGTCCGGACTCTTTTCTAGTTCGTAGATCTGGGTGCCAACTGCTCAGTCGTAGATCTAGGCCCGATCATTAATCCCCAGGGCACAATTCAATATGTGATGTAGAAACTTAGGCTTAATGACTTTTTATGGGTTTTGTGCACCGCTTATTTTGCCTGTTATCACCTTGGGGTTAGAAAAACATTTCATCATCAAAAATCATGCATTTTCATCAATCATCTTACATGTTTTATTGAAATGAAGGTGACTAACCTATGTCCTAACCTACTCATTTGCACCTTTAGCCCAGGGTAGACTGTTGGACTAAGAAAATACTCTACTTAGGGGCTATTTGACCAATATTAGACTGTTTGGTAAAATTTATTCACTAACTAATCTGATTACTTGGCTAAGGTTAGATAGTTTATCCAACCTTATTCACTAATCCTAGATACTTAAATTTAAAAGACTTGGCCATGTTTAAAATGTATGGATCAAGTCGTTGTCATTTCATGGGATTTTATCCATTTTCTTTTATGCCCTCTTTTTGTTTTTCTCGTTTCTTTTCTTTTCTTTTCTCTTCTTTTCTCTTTTCCCATTTTTTTTTTCTTTTCTTTTAGAATGCAGCACTATATGCAAGTCAAAAACATTAAAGGGACATAATTACAATCAACAGTTGATCCTATAAATTATAGGGTTATAGCACATTGGGTTGCAACAAAGCATGTGTACCATCATGGTACAATTGTATATGTCCTAGGTGATGGAGTTAGGCTATAGAGATACACAGTTATGAAGAGATAGCGAGTGTAATTGATATAAAGGGCATTGAAGGATGTTGCTTCAGCACAAGATCAGTCAGGAATCATGGAAGCAGAATTCTATAGCACTTAGTACTACAGAGGAAGAATATATCGCAACTAGTGATGTGGGTCATGGAAGCAGTGAGGTTTCATAGGCTTCTCACAGGACTTCATATGAGACATGGTGTAGATGAAGCATCCTGGATTCAACACATAGATGAGCATATTGTTGAAATTTAGGGAATCTGAGAGATGTTTACCATCGTCCAGTTGGCTAGTTAGTGAATCTCTCTATTGATGTGAATGTCTTCCCTCATTGAGAGGGAGTGCTGATATGATTACATCATGGACAATCATTCTCCCTATGTCACAGATAGTGAATGGGTTGGGGAGAATGGTCCAAGATAGTGCTAATATATTTTTTCATCATGGATAGTTAGGGTACTTCTAGACGAACATTATCCCTATGTCAAATATGGTGACCTGATTAGGGAGAATGGTCTAGGTTGGTCAAGATGTTGATGTACCATGGACAATCATTTTCCCTATGTCACGGATAGTGACTTGATTAGGGAAAATGGTCCAGGACAAACATTCTTCCTGTGTCACAAATGGTGACCTGATTAGGAAGAATGGTCCCTGTAGCCCATGGTGTGGTTTTCAGCACTTGATGTATTCAAAATCGTGCCCAGATTACTCAGATAGAGTGTGGCTCAGATAGTTGATTCTATATGATGTGGCATGTGTCAAGATACTGACCAGGTTGTGGTAGTTGATGATGTTGATGTTGATGATGATTTGATACAACCTTTCTATGACAGAAGAAGTGCCAAGAAGACAAGTCAAATTTTCCAACAAGAGAACATTTAGATGGTCATTATGAATACCTCCCTAGTTAAGAGGGAGTGTTGAATTTTTGTAACTATGATCGGTCTTCATAATGTATATATTCAAAAAATAATACATGTAATTGTAAAATTCGGCCCTACCAAAAGATATTAAATTAATATTTGATTATTGAACTAAAGGAAAAGTCAACCCCAACAAAACAACACCTCAAGAAAAGCTTCCTCTTGAAATCTCATCTCTCCAATACAAATAAAGGGATGTCACACCTCATTTGTACATAAGAAGTTTGTTGAGATAAAAGAAGGAAACCGTAGTTCTGAGGCAGCCATGGAAAGGGTTCAAAGAAGGTATCTTGGGGCATTTATCTTGGTCTATTATGTTGGTGTATTTATGGTTGCTCTATCTTTTTTGAAGAGAAAGGTTTGGCTGTGAAATCTTTGCACTATATTTATATTTAGCACATAATTATTCTAGAGGAAGGTTGTTGGGGTTTTCCCCTTGTTGGGATTTTCCCTTTGTTGGGATTTTCCCAAGGTATTTATTGTGTCTCTTGTGCATGGTGATTCTTGTTTATTTCTACTGCCAATTTTTTGTATGTTTCAGTGTATGGTTAATTTATGATGTAAAAGGCATAAATCTGGTTAACATTATCATAAGAAATTAATCATCGGATATGAATCTATAAAAACAAAAAGGAGTTTGCAGACCCAAACTACCATGTCTTTTGTTTAAGCTTCTACTCAATTTTGAAAACATATAAATAGGCCATACCCAAGGATGAGATGTCCAGGAACTCCATTTATGTCTAGATGTATCTATTCATACCATCTTGGTACTTGAGCACCAAATGTCACTCAGATTCTTTGATACTCAACTTGGTGCACAAGGTATGGAAGACATTGGTGAACTCTGGCACTGTTTGGTCCCTTTCCTATCACAGTGTGGTCCATATTGTATACAAGTCTTCATAACTTCCAACAGGGTAATATTGTTTCTTAATAGCATCCCTGAAAGAAACCAAAGTGGGTGTGACTACAAATAATGTATATCCCTCTGTTTCCTTTTACTCATAGAAAGTCTCCCACCAATATTTGACATGGGGGACAACCTTAAGGAGTGCTAATGTAATATTGTCTCTATCGGAAAAGCTATGGACATAAAAATAACCTTCTATAAGGTTTAACCATATGTCTGCAACTTTTTCATCTATTTGACCTTCAAATATAGGAATATAAAAATTGATTTGTACCTTGAAGGGGGCAGTGCCTCCACTCAGGAAGATGCATCGTCAGTTGGAAGTCGTCGAAGGATTTGTGAAAAATTATCCATCATCTTGTTCCTCTGTCACATGAGGGCTTCCTTGAGAAATAGTTTAAAGGGATATCCTACCCCATCATCTTTTGTTTCTTCCCCCATGGGTTGTCTTCGGGTTCGGCAAGGTCGATCTTACAAAGGAACAATTGGTTCAACTCCCAACTTCTTATAACCTAACCTCATTGGGGACATGCACAAAGAAATAAATGAAGAGAAGACCACTCTAATAGCACTGATCTTGATTTATGAGAAGGATGAAATGAAACATAGATATATAACACTAACACATATATACAGAGAAAAATGATATAGATACAATGAAACTTAACTTCTATTCAATAAAGAATCTTGTTGAAACTGTAAAATGCATAATGAAACAATCTTGCTCGAATGGTGGTAGCTGATCTCTAAGAAGAGATGTGGTAGCTACACACATTCTCCTGAGCACATTACAATGAGACCTCCAGGAATTTTTATCATTAAGAATGAACAAAAAAAACCTGGACATCCAAAAACCTAACCCTAGGAGATGAAGCGCCAAAATTCATGTGGGCCTCAATGGGCTACGTTGGTACATCAAATTCCCGAGGTTGTAACTTTTGCATACAATATTTTTTTTAGGCATATGATAGCCCATTGGAAAGATATATCTGAGGACTACAAATTTGGTCATCATACTTTGATTTAAATTAGAATGTGATTGTGGAAATCCCAAAAAACGTTGTTTAGGGCCTCAAAACAACCTTGGAAGTTTAGGACCCAAAAATCTAGAAAAAACTTCAAAGATGAAAACTATATGTGAGCCAATTGGAAGAGGTGGATGGCCACCGATATCCACCTGGACCAACATGTGACCTTATTCACTAATTTTACATGGATGATTTTAAACCAACCCAATATCCATTTCAACATGGAGTTCAACAGTTTTTCTACTTGCACCTCACCAAAAGTGGACACCACTTTGTATTAATAGTAAGTTGGTATCATTTTATATTTAAATCATACTCACCTTGACATCTCATTTCTTGTGGGTTTTTTTTCTCGATACTTAAAAGAACCTCTCAAAATCCATTGTAAAGTAGAAAAGAGGATAATTTTATATATTTAGGGAGTAGTTAAATTTGATATAAATGCATTCCAGGGGAGATCTCCTCAGTTAGTTGGTTTTAAAAAAAATTCCTAGAATAGCGACCTTAATGATCAAAAGTATATTGTAGGTTGTGTGCTCAATTTTGGTTCTAGATCTGTGACTTGGGCTTGCAAGAAACAAAATTCACTTTCTCTTTCTTTAGAAAAATTAGAGTATCAAGTAGTAGTTCACACCATCAAGAATCTCTTTGGATTCAATAAATCCTTTTAGAGTTTGGATTCTAGTAGTACCATCCAACCACACTCAAGTGTAATAGTTAGAGTGTCATTAATATCATTAATGATCATGCTTAGAATTAACATAGAACATGTGTGGAGTTACACACGCACTTCATTCAGAATATTATTTAGGATCACACCCTTGAAGTGCTCTATTTCTATACATATGATCAAGTTGCTGAAATTTTCTCAAGCTCCATCATAGAATAAAATGATTAGGAGTCCAGGAAGTTCCCATTAATGGGAAATAAGATCTAGTGACTCCTTGCTTCTCCTCTCATCACTTTGTAAATCCGTCAATCTTATCCCAAGTTGTTCTTAAGGGGGGATGCTAATATATTTCAACATTAGGAATTAGTTAAGGTCAACTTGGTCTAATGTAGTTTTAGTTTAAAGTGTGATTTTAGTGTATTTCCTTAGTATTGTTTTCTACTTTACTAATAGTGTAGTCACGATAATGTCCTACACATGAGCGATTTGATGGTTCAAACAACTCCGCAATATTAATGACGCCTTATCCATTGCTTAACACTTGATGGATCCATTATCTTTATTTTAAAAGCATGTAAGGTCATTGTTGATGAAGAAACATATTATTTCATTACTCAATTGCCTCAAATGGACATTTGGTTGGTGTCTTTCACTATTTCCCTCTTTGATGGTTTTAATGATGTAAGCATTAATGTAGTGATGTTTGATCTATGTGTAAGAGTTTGTATTAAGTTTTTTTATCTTTATGTGTATACCTTTTATTTCAAACAAATATTTACATGCATTTATATATTATGAAAAAAAATCAAATGTGAATGTAACATGTTGCAACATTGTCAGAAACCATTTTGGGACTAGAGTTTTATGATATTCATCTTTAAATATTAGACGCTTAAACACAAGGTTATTGGATTAGGAAAAGTGAAATGCTAATTTTTTTGTAACCCAATCTAGATTAGTACCCAAATTAGCCAAAGCATCAACCATTTTATTTCCCTACTATCAAATGCAGTATGTTTATACATTTAGGAAAGCTAGAGTACATGACTTAGGAAATCTAGAGTACAAGATACAATCTTTCAAGAGGATATAGTAGTCACTAATTTGTTGAATCCTTCCAGTTTCATTTTCCCTTCCCTTTATGGTTTGTTGCACCTTTTTATTATTAGTCACGAGTCATACTTAATACTTAGATAAATAACCTAAATTATTGTGCATCACTGAGGCCATAATAAAGGTTAAGTATTTTTGCATGCATAGTGGTGAATATTTTTGAGGTACTTGACATGATATAAGATCCTTTTCTCATTTATTATTATTATTTTAAAATCAACACAATTTTAATTATTCTATGATGAACTATCGACATTGAGATTATAGAAAGCTAGCTAAAGGAGTTGTTCAACTTGCTTCCCAAGACAGAATTGAACAACCAAAGCATGGATATGATTTATGATTGACTAAACATGTAGACTAAGATTTCAAAGAAATTAAAGAAAATTCCACTAAACTTTGCCAAAGCATGGAGATAATTGACTAAACACGTGGACCAAGATTCCAAACAAATTAAGGGAAATCCCACTAAAATTGAGGCAAAAGATATTGAAATTGATACCAAGAAACTTGAAATAGCAAGGACAGTCAAATCAATACCAATGACACTAAGATTTAAGTGAAGCATGCTGAAATTAACACAAAGGACATTGAAATTAAAATCAAGGACACTAAAATTCAGAATTGGAACTAGAAATATCTTTTAGAGGGAAAAAATGGCACTTGAAGATCAACAAAATAAAAGAAAATACATTTAAAAAAACCCTCATCTAAGGGAAAAGCTAAAAGAAACACGTTCCATTTATGGATTAGTGGAATTGTTAAAGTGGATTTTTAAAAAAATAACATTGTTAAACTAAAAGTAATTGTCGATATTAGAGAGAACATGTTTCATGTGTTTTCATTTGAAAATCCTAATTTTATTAAATTTGAAATAATAAAGAAAAATCTACACCAAGAAATTGTCAATATTAGTTTTTCTAAAGTGAAAATTTGGATTATGAAAGTGGCAATATTGATTTTTAAAAGTGTGAATTTCAATTCCAAAACTAGGAATTTTGAATAAATTTGAATAAAAATAGTGTGAATTTAAAGTCCAAATTGATTCCATAAATGTTAATTTTGATTATTAAATTATGATTTTGATTCCAAATGTGTTAATGTTATTGCTTCATCCCATACCCTTTTTGCATATGGACAATGTACAAATAAATAGTTTCTAGATTCTCCATTTTTTCACACATTATACACCATGCCAGTACATGATGGTTCATTTTTTTACCATTATCTAGGTAAGGATCTTATTATCAATCCTAACTTTTGAGAGGATATCCTAACTTCCAAAATTTTCATCACCACCATTTGTTATCCTCTTCTTCCTCCTCTTCCATTGTTTACTACAAATCTTAATTTAGTTGTGTAAATCCCCAAGTTTTTGTTATTTGACCAAGAAACTACGAATTTTGATTTTGAAAGTGTTAATATATTGAACATTTTATTTTTGTATATCAATGCATAATATTACTATGGAAAACATTGCTAAATATATTAATATTGAAGAGATGCAACACAATAATTTAAAACAAGTGGTGATGACAATTATTTCATTGCATTGTTGTTCTTTTTCAAAGCAATTTAAGGCAATATACAAAAGGGTTCCGTATAAATAAAAGTTGGTGTCAATGAGTCAATGTATTTGAGTGACTTTCTTACCTTAATTATAAACACTATAACTTGTTTGTTGTGGAAAATTTATTCACAAAACCCCATCCCAAGCAAGGAGAAAAGAGATTAATTGATATTTAATAGTTTTACTTGAAGAAATAGTTATTAATTTAAATCATTAAACCTACTATATAAAAATAAAATCATGATATTTGCTACATGAAATATTTAAAATATGAAAGCTATATGTCATTGATATAATATTAGGGAATAAAAAAATTATGCAACCACAACTCAAAGAAAAAACACAAAAATGTGTACAATGAACCTCAACACTACTACTATTCCACTCATTGAATGTGTGTGTGTGTGTGTATATATATATATATATATATATATATATATATATATATATATATATATATATATATATATATATATATATATATTACACATTTTTGTGTTTTTTCTCTGAGTTGTGGTTGCATAATTTTTGTACAACCTAATATTATATAAATGACATATAGCTTGCATCTTTGAAATATTTCATGTAGTGCATATCCTGATTTTATTTTTATATACAGCCTGAGTGGGCCTAATGGTTAAGAACATGAGTTTCCTCCTAAGAGTTCACAAGTTCAAATCCAGAGGGTGTAGGGTATGTATACGTTCATAGACTTTACCAGTGAAATAGCTGGGCGGACTATTTATTTGAATTTTTAAACCTATTTGCAAATATAACAAAATTGAAATTATGAGATACTTGGATATACACGATAATTACTCAAATATTCCCTAATTACTCAAATATTGACTTTCATATCTTGAAAGTTATTATTGAAAACTGAATTCAAATCCAACAAAAGTATTATTTTTTGGAGCTCCCTTTCTCTCTTGTTGTTTCTTTTGCATATCACATTTTTGCATGTATTTTGTTAGACTATTTAAGGATAAAATATGTATTTAATAACACAACTATTCTAAATTAATTTTTTTATTCCACCATTAAATATGAAAAGATTTTATTTTTTTAGAGTTGAATTTACCTTCCACTTAGAATAATCAATGCAGAAGACAACTTATGTATCATTTATGCCACTTGACCTATATTTAGCAATTGGAGGAACCTTGAGAGCTTGCATAATAAAAATATAGTATGGTTTCATTAAACATAAGTTCAAAAATCATGGCTTAGTAAAAATATACTATAGTTTCAATAAACATAAATTCAATAATCATAGCATAATAAAAAAATTATCTGTCAATAAAATACAAAGTTTAAAATGAAACATTATTCTTATCATCCAACTATAGTGTAAACATTCAATTTTTTCATGTTTCAGTTTATATATTATAAGTAATGGAAAAAGAAATATATGAATTTTAGAGTGAACTCAATAACATGCCCTTATCAATTTAATGTTGACCATTTTCACTGATTTTTATTTTAGTACAACCATCTTTGACCAAAAATGATAATGTAGTAAATTATGAGAGAAAATGATGATCTCTAAAAAAAAATAAGCTTGTTTAAAACATGAATCTTTTTAATAGTAACTTTGATAGAAACTTTCAACTTTTATTTACATGTTATAATCCTTAGTTACATTATTGGTTATGAGTTTTTGGTCATCCATTCAAAAGAATTATGAATCCTATATTTTAAATGATTTGAATAAGTTAAATAAATTATTAAAATTCCAGATGTAGAGAGTAAATATATTTGTAGGAAGTGAATACTTCTCTAATAGTATGTCATTGCATATATAACTTGATTTTATTTGTTCATAACTCACTATAATTTTGAAGGAGCCAAAATGTTGACACAATCAAATAAATATTTTTCATTACATACTATAGTAAATTGAAAGTACATATGCATTCATAAGTTATTCACTGTAACTAATAGTAAATTGAAAATACATATACAATCATGAGTTATTCACTCTAACTAAAAGAGGTAAATTATCGTACAATTTAAATCACTCATAATATGCATCCCTCCCTAAGTATCTAAGTAGCCTTCTCTCCAACAACATCCCTAAAAATAAAATATTTGACACTTTGTTTTTGGCTACATTGTCTTGTTCTTTGGCTTCAAGCCCGATAATTTCCATGTTAAGAATCTCAATATCTCCATCACAAAGTTTTTAGAATGTATTCCCTTAGAGTCCGTGCTCTTTTTAAGATATATAAAAAATGAATATCTATGGCCAACAAGTTTATCTGCATCCAAAATTTTCTCTTCAATATGAAACAATGCAAAACAAACTTTAATTTATTTTTTTTCTAATGCAAAATTGCATGACACAAATCTTTCGAAGGACCACTTATACTTTTATGTGTATATTGCATTGAAGCAAGATAAAGTGTATCTAAATTTTTTATTTTTTTTTACCAACTATCCTTAACAATGGATACAATACAAATATTGTATTGTGTTGAATGTAAAAAATTTCAAGGTATCAAAGAGACATTAGAAACAAAAGTTTTCAAAACCCTAACAATTTTTTTTTATAGATTTATTATTGTAATGGAGGTTTCTTTCCACAAGTTAATAAGATAAGGTTGAAGGAACTAAGAAGTGATATCAATGTTGTTAACTTGACTTATTTACATGAAATATTGGTGAATGTAGGTTTCAAATGCTTAAATCAACTAGATGCTCATATTGTTCTCAAAATAGTATAGGAGTTTAGAATGTTGACGCAATAAGTGATTGTATTGTAATATTTATTATAGATGTTCAACTTTTAATGTTTAATCACGGCTAGGATTTGATATATTCTTCTACAGACATTTTTAATACTTGATTATCAGGCTCATAATTGCCAAAATGAATGGATATCATGTATTAATAAAAACTAATTTTACATATCAAAGAAAAAATTTCAATGTATTAGATATATTCAACTAATTTCTAATATTTTTACTTCAACATAAAAATATTTCAAATGTTAATGTGGCCTTGCTGACAAGGCACACATAATACAAAATAAGCATTAATTAGTGAACAATGGCTAGTTAAACAAATGAAAAGCATATCATGGGATAGGTAGGGAAATTTTGTCCTTAGAAAAATGATTTACATTTGAAAATTTTAAATTAATTCTAGAACATAGCTAGTACTTCAATTTAAGGAGTCTATGTAACTTCGAACAAATAATTGTATTAAAATAAATATTATGAAATAATGAACATTGTATTAACAATTGGTAACAATCCAATTTGATGTTCAACCCACTTCAACAGTGAATTTATTCAACTAAGAACACATATCATAACATATTTGAGAATTAATTGCATTAATCATAAAACTTAACAACAAATTTTTGTACTTATGAAAAATGGAAGATTTCCATTTTATGATTGGAATCATGGGGAATTGAAAGGAATACCATTAGAATGTGAATCGAACTAGTAATTGATTTCTAACAATTGCTAGATTTCATAACAAAAAGGAAATATACACAAGTAATGTGGTAAACTTATCCAAAATGATACCATGCCAAATAAAATTCAAAAATTGACCACAACTTATTCGCATGTTGAAATTGTTTTTTGATTTTTTTATTGTGAATGATTTTATGCTCAATAGAAGTTAAGAAACTAACGAGAAATGGTTAGATCCTTATTCTTGACATTGTTGTTAGTATTAGAAATTTGAATATCTTCAATGGTAGATTAAGTCATTGTGAAAAAGTGAAAATATTAACAAAATAAATATCCACTTCATTTCAACTAGAATGATTTATTTCAAAATAAGCATGGTCCCAGCTAAAACATATTCATCCTTCTTTTGAAAGTGATATAATTCATAAAAATATGACTAAAACTAGTAATTTCATTGTAACAACCATTGGGGCTTGTCACAAAAAAATACAGATATTTAATGTTGTTAAACTATTGCAAATAATTTATGCCTAAGGATCTGAATTGAAAAATCTGTGACCAGTACGAAGCAACTGCAAGCTAGGGTTTGGCAGCCGCGGCCATAGCAGAGGACAACANGGGGGGGGGGGGGTAAGGGTACCCCCTCATACAAATAAGTAGTGGTAGATAGAGGGAAAGGGCCAAGAGGCGTAGTTTTCAAGGAACTGGTGTTGGTCTGGCTGATATTTTATTGCTTACCTTTAGACTACTAGTTACCCTCTACTTTCGAAGAAATAAGAAACAAACTAGGGAAATATATTAAGACCTCAGAAGCCACCCTAAAAGGGAGATATACATCTTATGCAAGAATCTGCATAGAAATGGATGTGTCAGGAGCACTCTCAGAAGCCATAAGTCTGGAATTCAGGGAATAGGAATAGATCCAAAACATAGATTATGAACAGATCCACTTCAAATGCAGAAGATGCCATGAACATGGCCACCTAATCAGAGAATTCCCTCTTAATAAAAAATAAGAAGCGGAAAACCCCAAACCATGGCAGGATGAAGATGGGTTCATAAAAATGAACCCCAGAAGCAAAGAAAACAAAAAGCAGAGCAGAACCCCAACAAGAAATAACCTGGAGACCCGGAATAAAATGGAAGGATGGGACAAAAACAATAAACGGGAATAAAACGAAAAGGATTCAACAAAAGCTCAAGAAACCAGAGAACAAGCAACAAACGAGCTCACTGATCGACCAAGTAACAAGAAGGAATGGGGGAGTTGCACAACCCCAATGGATGGAGAAATCAGAGATGAAAACACCCCCATGCAAGAAGCAGAGGGAGATGCAGAAATGACCCCAAGCAAAGTAGGCACAGAAGATCCTGATCTCAGAGACCTTGTGGAAAGGGAAGGGATAGATCTCCCGAACATACTAGAGCAATGGAAACGACAGGGAGTAGACAATGTACCAATAGAGAAACTTGACCGCATTCAGTACTTGTTTCTCCTAAGGGAGGAATCCAAATCCAGAGGACTAAATCACACACACGGGGAGATTGGACACTTAGGATTCAAATCCGGCAAGGGAAAACCACAGCTCTCACCCAAGCATACGTGGAGGAGAAAAGGAAGGAAATCAAATAGTGTGGCCCTAGGATTGTCCAAGTGACAGAGAACGTGCACTCTCCTGGGGTGGAACAGGCATGTGGGGAATGAGGGTCTGTGGGAAGTGAGCATGGGAGATTCTTGGGGGAGCATTCTTCCTGGTGGTTGTGTGTGACTGAGTTCCCTGTAACCTCAGCCTGAGTCTGGATTCCTTACCCTGGGGTGGAGCTCAGTCCCAGCTCAGGGGTGACCCACTGTTGAGTTGAGGAGCAGTGCGGTCTACGGTTGGGAGGTTCGTGGAAGGCCTGCATTTGGTTGGTGGATTTCGCCTCTATTTCAAGATAAGTATTTAATTATGTTCTTATCACATTTCCACATGACTGTGTTGTATATATATTATCATGTTTTCCGCTGTGTAAATGAATTAGTATGAAGTACTATTGATTGTTAATTATGGCAATAATTCATATGAATACTCGGTGTAGAATGTGTTTACTTGTTTAAATGCATGTGGTTATATAATTCCAGTATGAGTTATGTAAAAGTCCATGTACAGACTGGTTAGGAGAGGTTTGAAAGCCTCGATAGTGAAAAAGGTACACTACAGAGAGAAATTTGGATCATGATGATAGGGGGAGCATGAATGTTTCCATCAATGACAAAGGGGGATATTGTTGGAAGATTGGTTGTTTTCATTGATGTCAACCCTAGTCATGGGTTTTGGACCGCAAGATTGATGAATGTATTTGGACATGAAGAAAAATGCACATGCAGATACAACACCCATGTATGGATAGTATACATCATGTTTTTTCCAGTGATATGTGGCACGTCACGTGGATCCTCATGGTTTAGGAGAAATGGATTTTTGAAGATGACAAAATGAATTGAAGAAGGAAGCACATGTAGGCCCTAAAGATAATTAAAGAAAAGAATTACAAAATAAGAAAGTGTCAGGTCGGCCCTAATGTTAAAAGGAAGTGACATAAATGGTATAAATAAACATCATTATGCATTCATTTGATACAAGTCGAATTTCAGAGGAAATAAGAAGAAAAGAAGGTTGGATTTCAAGGGAGGATGAAGTCTTTTGGTGATGTGTTCTAAGGTATGTTATTTTCAGGTCATATTACCATTTTTGCTATAACTTTTTTTCTAGAATTATTCAGATGGTGAAATTGCTATGGTATTGAGAAGACATATCAAGGTACCTCTGGTAAAAAATTTATCTCTTGATTCGCTACAATTATGGAGATAGACTCTGTGGAAGATAGGGTTTGTGACCAGTCCTGAAGCTAGTCAATAAACAGGTGTTCCGGGTAAAACCGTCATAACTGCTTCATCAAGAATTCAAATGGAGTGGGACAAATTTAATTGGAAAGAGTACGGACTTTAGTTTCTTTTTTGCGACTTTCAGAATTGGATGTTAATTATTGAGCACGGGGCATTCTATGCAAGTTTACTCTTCTGAATAGACCAAAATTGAATAAAGTCTACCATTTTTTCTATAACCTCTTTTTGGGGAGGATTCAAGGAGTGAAAATTGGAGGAGTTTCAAAGAATACATTGATTAATATTATCTACGGGATCATAGTACTCCAAGAATTGAAGAATTGTAGAAATTGAAGAAGTCTCAGGAAGCATTATCAGGTTCTATGTGATGATTGGTTGATGGTGATGATTTAATGTAAAGTTTTATTATCTCTCAT
>ML783967.1:329407-352584 GCA_009831015.1 Picea engelmannii | reverse complement strand
TATTTTAAATATTTTTATATGACATTGTCTTCTTTTTTAGCGATGTTTTATCTTCAAAGAAAGGATAATAAAGGATGTTGTTGATGTAATTTTTATGTTTCTTGGGAGGAATCCTCTTCTGATAGATTTTTTCATTTAATGAGGCATTCCTTGATTGATCTAGAGCGTAATTTCTTCTTTCCAGTGGAAATAATTGTTAGAAAAATAGGATCGTAGAGAAATAAAATAAAACAGATGTGGAAATAAAACACAAAACATACACAATACAATAGAGACACAAATATACCTTGTTCACCCAGTGTGGGCTACGTCCACCAAAGAAATCACCAAGTCCTTCCTTTTTATTATCCAGCAAATGAAGGGATACAACCTACAACACACCCATTGTAACTTCATCTTCTTTCTGTCAGAGTCTCCTCTCTTAGAATACAATATTCATTTACATACCCAACCGCAATACAATGCCCTCATACAAAAAATGGGTTGCCTTTTTTGGGAGAAAACCTTAACATAGCTTCTACCATCATATCTGTGACCTTA
Organism: Picea engelmannii; assembly: GCA_009831015.1. Taxonomy (NCBI): domain Eukaryota; kingdom Viridiplantae; phylum Streptophyta; class Pinopsida; order Pinales; family Pinaceae; genus Picea; species Picea engelmannii. Next base: position 352,044 of record ML783967.1, on the reverse strand, counting down.
TAATGAACAATCCATATTGACTACGAAATTACAATATTTAATAAGGAAATTTTTCCAAAATTTTCCTTGGGGGCCCCTTGGCCCCTATGCCCCCTAGCTAGGGGGGTAGGTCCCCCTCGAACCCACTTCATTCGGGGGCTAGCCCCCGAACCCCCGAGAAAAGTGGGCTAAGCATACTTGCATATGAATCAAGAAGATAATCAAGCTCCACAACAAAAAATAATAACTTTTGGTTATAATATGAATTTTCCTTCATCATCCAATGTAGGAAATGTTGTTTTTGTTGTTTGGTGTTTCCCATTACTTTATTGAGACATGATACATGGAAAACATTATGGATGCAAATATTATCGGGAAAGTCCAAGCCATATGATACATGACTGATTTTATTATTAATCTGATACTGTCCATAAATCTTAGGAGTTTTATAACCCTAAATTGCACCATACGTGCATACCTGGCATCAAGCCATCTTACTTGCTATATTTTCCAAGCATCATTGAAAATCTCTTCTAAAAAACCATTTTTTTTAATATATATGCACCCCTCACCACTACTGCCTGCATACACATGCTTGTTGCACCATTATAGCCCACATATACTCACAAAAAGCATGAAAACTAAAAATTGCAAAGAGATACGGGTTTTCGGGTAGTTACCTAACCATTTGACCGCCCATAGTCAGTCACCCAACCGAATAACTATATTTTTGTCCTATAAAAGAAGGTTTTGGGGTCCCTTTCCAACAAGAAGCATGAGAGAAAAGAAACTATGCCCATTTCAGTATTCCCCCTTTGCGCCAATATTTTGCAACCACATTGTGAGTTTGAGCCAAAATTCCTTCTTCCTCCATTGCAAACCCTTTCCATTTCCCTAGAGAGAACTGAAGAGGAGAAGAATGCATGGAAGAAATTTGTGCATGGTGAAGAGGAGCCCAGGACCGAGTTCAAGGAGCAGTTGTAAGTCTCATATTGTAAGCGACTTTGTGAGATTAATATAAAGAAATACTTTTTCCATCCTGCCAAATGATGTCTTCAATATTCATGATTTATTTGTGTTTTTGTTATGATATCTAACCCACTAATCCATATATAGAATGCATGCTTGTAGTTTCTTGTTTGTCTTTTGGTGAATGCAAGTTGGCCTTGGGAGGAGATCTGTAGTCGAGAAACAACTGAGCACAAAGGGATCGACACTGGACGTGAAGTTTAAGGTAAGCTTATCGGATCCCTATACTTTGTTTTTTATGTATGATTATGGGGTAATGTCGGGATAGTTGTTAAAAGTAGGAGACTTTAGACGGTTAGCTCTGCCTGCACTTTAGAACCCTGGTGTAGTCCGTAGGGGGGTTTCCTGCTATAGCATAATTGGCGGCCATACTGGGGAAACCTCTAGGGTTTTTTAAGGGATATTCTTTTTGGGTTCTTTAATTCGTTTAATTTCCTTTTTTGAGTTTTTGTAAGTGTCTGAGTCTTTAAGGGGTTTTGGTCTTCCATACCAGTATTCCCTTCCTTGAAAACTTGACTATTGTTTTCTTTTTTTAGAAATTTACAGAGGTGTACGTGGCCTGTAGTGGGTCTACATGCGTACATACGATCCCTAACTTTAGACATCTCACGTACATATGCTGGCTGCTGAAGTGTCAGTAGTGTGCCTGTGTTGAGAAAATATTTTTTAAGGAAGAGGCAATCATCCTCTTCCCTGTCAGAAGTCATACTTCTCAGGGGTTTTCTTAATCTAGTCATGGTCTCTGATATAGCAGTCTATAGCATAGGTCTGACCTCAGTATAGCTTTTTCTCATCAAAGATTTCTTGTGTTTTCTTTATTAGGGTTTTTAGACAAGCTTGTGAGTATGTTATGATCTACCTATTTGGTATTGTCAGTGAATCCCCGTGATTCGTAGTGGGCCAGAAGTCATTTCTTGTTCTTATCTTGTCTTCATTTTTCCCTTTTTCTACTTTAGAAGAAAAGAACAAAATTCATTTTCAAGTTTCTTGTTTTGAAGCATAAAATAAAAATAAAAATAAAAATAAAAGATTTTCATTTCTTTGTTGGGTAAAAGCAGTTTAGGTTAGTTTTTTTATTTATCAAGGAAAAATAAATATTTCTTAAGTTCTTTATTTGAATACTTAGGACATTAAGTAGCTCGTAGTCGATCAAAATCTTTTTTTAAGTTTTTCTTTTCAAATATCTAAGAAAAATATTTACAAAAAGTTTGGTGAAAGACTTTAAATTGGCATATCTTTATTTGTGAAGAAGAAGTAGTTTGTTTTCAGTTTCATTTTATTCTCTTCTCTTTCGCCTCTTAAAGAACATCACTGGTTTTACTTCCATTCCCTTTGACTTAAGACAACCACTAAAATTAATGCTTAATCAAAAGTTATTATACTTTGTGTTTGTAGGGTCCATCAATTTAGTCTAGGCTAGATCCTTGATTTAGGATTGGAGAGGAAACTCTTCAAGGCTACAAAAACAAACATAGGAGTCTGTGTTAGGGAGTTCTTGAAAGTCCAGTAATCGTGAAATTTATCTGGGACCCCCATCTAACACAGGGGATAAACATGAGGTCGCGTGTGGAAAGGTAGCGGAGATAACCCCTCCAAAGCCAGACCAAGCGTAGTGGGGAATAAATATAGAGGGCTTATCTTGGGATTGCATTGATCGCATTTGCCATAGATATTTGTGGGTCTCTAATCCGTTCGAGGTCCTTAGTCGTCTTTTGGAACACTTTCTTTCGATACCCTTGATAGGTTTCGGGCTTGATACCCTGCTCATTATGGTCCACCCGACTGTCGATTGTACCCGCCTGGTGATTGTTCGCACGCTGGCAACCTAGTTTCCTTTATCTTAGTGACTTACATAGGTGACTGCAGGGGTATACCGCGGTACCTAGGGAAGACATCAGGCCACGCTTTGCAGAGTATACCTGGAGGGTGCTTCTGTATTTGAGTTGCACTTGCATTGGTAAGTTTCTCTAGTGTTAGTTGGTGTAACTATTCTTCCAACTAGCTAAGTGATATGCTTGTCTTATCTCATAGGATATTTTTCTATTGTGTGTTGCTCTTTAATGTTAATACAAAGCCCTAGTGTGTCATTGATCTTCTCACACCATGGAGGATTAGGAGCTCTGCTAGTTACGAAGGCTTCTTGGCCTGCCGCCAGTTAATCTGGAGCCACCCCCGCCACTGCTAAGGCGAAGACTAGACCAGCAAGGGTCTTTTGAGGTGACCAGGCCATAGGAAAATATGTCCGAACCATCTTCGAGAGGATAACATTTGATTCCATAGGAACCAACCATTTCTAACCTTGGATAAGAATATCTTGGTCTGTATAACCCTCCAATCATCGATTTATCGGCTCCCATCGTTTTATAGGTTGACCCTTACGAGCGTCAGGTAGTGTCACAAGCAGCAATGGAGAAAAATGTTGTTACTTCTTCAGGGAATCCTCATACTGCCTCTATGGCTATCACTATAGGGGGTTTTTCGCCTCCTAACCAAACATCATCAATCCGAACCACTATGGTCTCGATCGCCTCTACCTTGGGCAATGGTCTGATTCTGTCTATGGTGGTGATCACTGCTCCTTTCACCCAGAGTGTGACATGCCCTCCGTTGTCATACGAGATGCCTAGCTTCGATACAAACTCTATCCTTTCCTACTCCACTCTACAGAATTTAGGTTTGGGGGCAGGGAGCTCGAACGCTCCTCTACAAGGATCCATGGGGGGCACTTGAGCTCCCTATAGTACTTTCCCTTGTGGAGGGGGTCATATACCTCCTTCGTCCCCTTCACTCGGCGGTGCTCACCAGCACTCCATCGAGCCGAACATAAACTACAGCTCGTTTGGAGAAGGTATTCAAGGAGTTCCTTCTTATAGCATGATGGTAGGTTCAACGTCATTCTCTTTGTTCGACACATTTGGTAACAATGCTTTTTCATCAGCTGTCATCTCAGTCGGGGGCAACCCCGGTTATGGACAAAAAAATCCTATGCAGGGTACTATTCTTGCACAAGGGGCAAAGTCAGGAATTCCTTCCTCATAAGGACCTTGGAATCTGTGGCAAGGATCAATTCCCTCATCATGGATGTTGACCGGGGGAAACCCCTTTCATAGCCAATGAAACCCTAGGCAAGGCTCAGGACCTATGTCCATCAAATCGACAAGGGGAAACCCTTCCCAAAATCCTTGGAATGCAACGCAAGCCCATCCTTCTATGTCATATTACGGGAGTCAGTCGATGATGTCTCAACAAGCGCAGAACCCATATGTTGGTCATGACCATGGTTATTACCAGAACCCTGGCCAGCGACCTAAATTTTCCTGGCAATCTGGTTCCATCTAAACTCTAGGCTCCTTTTTCCCTGATTATAATCAACAACCCAAATTACCGTTTCTAGCAACTTTGCACTTCCTAGACTTGACAAGGTTACTAAACGACCCCATCTATCACGATCCACATTGGCCTCCTATTCCAACCAAGCTTCCTTCGGTCATTCCAAAGTTCAAAGCTAAGCCTAATGAAGATCCAGGCGATCATGTGACTACCTTCCATTTATGGTGCTCATCCAACTCATTGAGAGACGACTCCGTCCAATTGCATTTGTTTCAATGCACTCTCATCAGGAGTGTCGAAAATGGTACAATGGGCTCAACCTCTCAAGATACTCTACCTTTGGAGAATTGGCAATGGTTTTCTTAAGACATTTTCAATTACCTGTGAGATACGATGCCAACATTGAATTGTTGGCCAACTTTGAGCAGACAAAGGAGAACCATATCTCAAACCACATCCAAGAATGGAGACTCTGGAAGAGTTTGATAAAAGTACCAGTCCCACCAACATTCCTTCTTGAGTGGTTCCTTAAGTCTTTGGTACCTCAGTTATCCAAATATGTAGAAATGTCGGGGGTCTTTTTAGAAGAAGAAGCGATTATGAGATCTCATCAGCTAGAACTAATTTACTCTTAGTCTGGTTTACTTTATGAAGTTTTTCTAAGTGCACCACAGTAGATACTTGACAAGACTAGACAAAGATCTAGACCACATGCCAATGGTATTGTTGGTTCAGCGCAAACGAAGCCTGTTGATCAGCTGTCAAATCAATTACAACAATTGTCAATACAGCAGACAATGGCCAACCAAACCACTGGCTCGGTTTCTCCCCCTACTCAAACATTGGATGTACACAATATGAAATCGATGAACCTGAAGGCCACCCAGCCTGACAGAAAGAAGAAACAGCGAAAGAAGGGTAAGGGGGATAAGAAACCTACCAATAATGTTGGTGGGGGAAACATGGAAAATAAGAAGTCGAAGTATATGTGTAATCTTTGCACAGAAGACCATCTGACTCACATGTGCCCTCGGCTTGCGGAGGCCCAGAATTTATTGGCTTAGTAGAAATCTACCTTGTTAACAAACCCATTTCCACATGGGAAAAATTTAACTCAATCCTCTTCAAGCACGAAAGGGGGAAGTTAGGGACCCCCTCCATCTTCGAGTAGTCCTTCATCCGTGAATGTGTATATGATAAAAGGTAGAATTGATATAGAAACTAGGACACATGACTATGAAATGCCAAACACCTATGAGAAGGGTAAAGAAGTCGAAATCCCACCTCTTCCTCTCTAGATTGAGAAGACGTTGGGAGAAACAATGACACATATCCCAAAAGGTGCGTTCAAGAAAGCCTCCCATAATCCAAACGCAAGGGCCACCCAGAACTACTATGTGGTGGAGGATTTGTCTCAAACCCCTTGTGCAATGTCCTCTTTGGAGGTCCTTCAGAGCTGCCCTTCCCAGAGAAAGTCTCTATTAGCTGCCTTAGGATCTATTGAGACTTGTAATCTGGGAACGATCATGCTTGATACGACCGACTTAAAACCTCATCTCCCTTACCACATGGCGTTTCATATAGTAGTGGCTTACACTATGAAAAATTTTACTCAAAACATTTTCCACATGGTGGTTAATGAGGGTGCCTCGACATGCATGATGTCATTGGCGTGTTGGAAGGCCATTGGCCAATCCATTTTATCTTTGTCACCTACTCTTCTTACCACTTTCAATGGTCATTCGTTCCGACCACATGGAATCATCCCCTCTTTCCCCGTGTATTTAGGGGGGAAGACCGTGTGCGTCGAGGTTGAAGCGGTCGATGCATCTCTCGACTACAATCTCTTGTTAGGAAGGAGTTGGACCTATGTTATGCAGGCAGTGGTCGCTACAATTTTTTGGGTCTTGTTGTTTCCACACAAGGGTTGGATCGTGTCCATTGATCAGTTGTCCTTCTCCTATCCTGACCCTTCGTTCGGGGGCATCCACGGTCCCAGTGATTGATAAACCTCAACTCGTCATCGTCAACATAGGGGTTGGTTTGTGCCCACCTTTGATGGGTACTTTCGATTACCCGCCTCCTTCTGACGATGTTAATTTCATATTTGTTTTCTGCGACCAACCAAAGGTTGAAATTTTTCAAGTCTCGTCATTTCGTATGACTTACTTTAACGATCTATGGACTCTTCCTTCCTCATCAACAACGACGGAAGGTACAAGGAACCATGGCATGGCCATGCCTTTGTCTATGATAGAGGTTGCGTACTCTATATTCCATCAATCTTCTGTTTATCCTGATTCGACTCTCGCATAGGAGTTAGATCTGGTTCTCGAGCCTATTTGGGCTCAAGGTTCCCTCACCAATACTAATTCTTTAGACTTAGTGTTTCCCTCAGACGAGGTGATTATTGAGGCAATGACTAGTCTGGACAAACCCTGGGATGATCTCCATCACAGATCTTATTTCCTTCCAAAGTTAAGAAGAATTGAAGCAGGTGAATTCACTCTGACTATGACTGGAGATAGGTCTTGTCCTATCAATACTTTGGCTACGTACGCAGTTTACACTGAAGGAAATATGGAAACCATCGTTGAAATGATATCTATTGATATCTCCAGAACCCCTGGCATCGTGGAGAATGTCTCTGTCGGAACAAACTGCTCCCCCAAGGAGATTCAAATCTACAAGTATTTATTTAAATAATTTTGTGACGTGTTTGCCTGGTATTATGAGGAAATGTCATGCATAGATCCAAGAATCGTAGAACACAAAATCACAACATATCCTGATGCTAAGTTGGTCTGGTAGAAGCTTCATTCAGTTAATCTTAAGAAAGCAACAACTATTAAGGTTGAAGTAGAGAAATTGCTTAAAGTTGGTTTCATCTACCCCGTCCAATTGACTCAATGGGTGTCAAATATCGTTCCAGTCAACAAAAAGTAGGGTATGACTTGTGTATGTATAGAATTATATGATTTGAACAAGGCCTATCCAAAGGATAATTTCTCCACGCCATTTATTGACCAAATAGTCGATGAATGCATAGGTTGCTAGGTCTTTTCTTTCATGGATTTTTTTTCGGGATACAATCAGATACAAATCAAACCCCTTTCATTTTTCTGTGGGGTACATTCTCTTATCGGAAGATGCCTTTTGGTCTAAAAAATGTTGGAGCTATTTTTCAGCTGTCCATGTCTTTTTCTTTCCACGATCTCAAACACACAGTCAAGAATTATCTTGATGATTTAGCATCATGATATCGTAAGAGCGTTGATCATCTCGCACACCTCCGACTTATCTTTGAGCGATATCGCTAATACCGGATTCACTTGACTCCAAACAAATGCAGTTTTTTTGTAACATCGGGTCATCTGCTAGGTTTCATAGTTTCTACATTAGGGATCATGGTCGATCCTCTAAAGGTTGAGGAAATAGTTCAGTTGCCTCCCCAGTGCACATCCCTCAGCTTAAGAGTTTACAGGGAAAAGTGAACTTTTTATGGCGTTTCATTACAAACTATGTCAATATCACAAAGGGTTTCATGTGTTTACTAAATAGGGACGTTCCTTTTTATAGGGACAAATCCACTCAGTGCTCTTTCGAAGAATTGAAATGCACCCTCACGTCTTCCCCTCTACTTTGGCCACCTAATTATAATAAATATATCTTATTGTACTTGGTTGCGGCAGAGTCGACCATTGGTATGGTCTTGGTTCATGAGGATGATTTTCTTGAAGAATATGTGATTTATTACCTGAGTTGAGGCCTGGATGGACCCAAACTCAATTATTCCCACGTTCAAAACTTGCATTGGCAGCAGTTCATGTTGTCCAATGGTTTGGTTATTATATCTTCTTTTGCAAGACCACCATCATTTTCGTTGTGAATCTGTTTCAATACGTGTTGACACGATGTGTAATCGATGGAAAGATAAGTAGATGGATATTTATCCTCCAAGAATTTGACTTGGATTTCATTTTGGCGAAATCCAAAAAGTAGTTGGTCTTCAAGGAACTCATCTAGGAACTTCTGATCAAATCAGGTGATGTTATACCCAAGGAGTCTCCTATTAAAGGAGACATGTTTTTTATCACGTCTTCGGACCCCTGGTATGGAGATATACTTGTCTATCTCCAAACTTTGAAGTGCCCCACCTCTGCTTCTCGTGATGAGCATCGTCGTATACGCCATCAGGCCAAGAACTATCTCATACTCGAGGACACTTTATATAATCGAGGTGTAGATTGCATCCTTTGTCAGTGTCTCACTCATGAAGAAGAGGAAATCATGCTTAATGATTGCCACATTGGATCATGTGGTGATCATTTGTCTGGGTTGGAAATAGCCCAAAATATTCTACGAGGTGGGTACTTTTGGCCGACATTAATCAAATATTATGTTGAATCGATCAAGAAGTGCCACCTGTGTCAGATCTTCTCTCAGAAGATGAGGGCACACCTCACTCCCATGTTTCATGTCATCACAGTTGGTCCCTTCATCAAGTGTGGGATTTATTACACTACATGAAACCCCCCTTCAGCAAGGGGGCACTCTTATATCATCGTAGCAATAGAATACTTCACGAAGTGGATCGAGGCTATGCCAACGTTTAAATATGATGGTGAGACAACAACTCTCTTTTTGTTTAACCAGATAATAGCAACATTCGGCATCCCGGGAGAGATTGTGACTGACCATGGCAGTCACTTTCAAAATAAAATGATGTCTGAGTTAACGTCAAATCTTGGGTTGAGGTAGGAACATTCATCACCCTACTACCCACAAGCGAATGGTTAGGTGGAAGCTATGAATAAGTCCGTTAAGACTATTCTACATTGAATGATCAATTCGACCAAGTCAAATTGGCATTTGATGTTGTACTCTAAATTATGGGACTACCAAACGTCTGTTAAGACTGCAACCGGTCTCTCACCTTTTCAACTCATTTACAGACTGGAAGCAGTCTTGCCTATAGAGTGTCAGATCCCGTCTCTAAAGTTGGCAGTACAGTTATTTCTAGACACTTCACCGCTTGAAGAGAGTTTATTGTATCTCGAGCAACTCGATGAGTAGTGTCGTGATGTAGCCTTGGCTAATGAGGCTCATAAACAAAGATTCAAGTGTCAGTATGATTGGTCCATTCATCCTTAGATTTTCTCTAAAGGCGACCTTGTCTTGATCTATGACCAAGATAAGGACCCCCCTTGGGGCAGGAAAATTCAAACCCATGTGGTTCAGACCTTTCATCGTGAAGGAGGTTCTAAAAAAGGGCGCTTATCATCTGGTGGACTTTGAGGCAAGTTCTTTGGTGGAGCCTAGAAATGGGCTCTACCTCAAGAAGTATTACTTGTAGGTGGGTCGCTTTGGGTGACTTCTTGTACATATGTATAGTTCTTATAAATTTTCTTTTAGTTTTTGTCTTTTTGGTTTTATGGACGTGTCATTTTTTATGTCATGTTTTTCACTGTGGTAGATGTCAAGTGAATTAGAGGTGTTCATTGGGTTTGCGGATGACGCTAGCTAGAACACTCGGAGGCTTGCTTCCACAGCTTGGGTGATTTTCCCACCTCAAGGCCAGTTGCTATATTCAGGAGGTATCTGTTTAGGTGACGCCACAAACAATGTTTCTGAATACAACGCAGTCTTAGAGTTGCTTCGTGACACTTTGTCGCATGGTATCTCTCACCTCTGGGTCTACTTATATGCTTATTTGGTTGTGTCCCAGTTAAATAGGATTTACCGCATTTATGATCCTACTCTACACCAACAGTTCCTTAAGGTACGCCTCTTAGAACGAATATTTGATTACATTATGGATATCCATGTTCCTAGGAGATTGAATCAAATCATAGATACTCTAGATAATCATGTATTAGATTGGAATATTGCACACATATAAGAAAAATCACACACACGCACATGTAAATACATTTGTAAATAAATGTAATCCATAAGACATAAAAATATGTAAATATTCATATATATATCAAAAGTATTAGAGTACAAAGGTGGGTGCAAGCACCTCAAAAATATATGTCTAGTAAGAGTCACGTGGCTTATGCCCTCAAAAATATACAAAAGTTCCCTCAGCATGTAAGTAGTCCAGCCTAGCTAAGGGTGGGGCTTGTTGGCCCTACCATAGTGAACAATGGTGTTTTCCAAACACTGGAAAAGTTGGACCCAGGTCCATGGCACCGCAACTACATGAGTTTGCATCGATGGTGGAAGATCTTCGATCTCTGCCATAGGGACTATGCGAGTGAGCATAGTGAGGTTCCACTCCACCCATCTCAAAACTCTCTCAGCCTCTCCGGCTGGAGGTCCCCCTGCTGCTGGTCCGTCGGCCATGGCTGGTCCTGCCTCTGGTTGAGGTTGTCGCCTAGTCCTCAAGAAGTCTATTGGATGCACTGGTCCCACATTTGTACATAATAGATACATAGTTTTCAGATACTCTAATACCCATAAAAATGATATATATATAAATAAATAAAAATTAAATAACTTTGAAAAAAAACATACCTAACTCTCCTCATCTACTCTGGGAGGTACGAGAATATCAAGATCCCTAGAGAAGTTGATCCCAGCATAAGGGTAGTCCTCTATAGCCGGAATCTGCCGAGACCACCAGTCAAAAAATTTATCATCGAAGGCCTCAATGGTCCTCCCTCCCCCTGTCGCGGAAACAACGTCGCCCATCTGCACAATGCTGGGAGAGAGGCCACATGCCCTTGTATTGTCTCTTGCAGATTGAGACTAGGTACCCTCTCGAAGAAAAAGGAACACAAAACAATCCCGAACCCAAAGTTTTTTTTTCTTCACACATGAAACTCTTTAAATTGTCTCTTCATGCAATCAAGCATGGTTGTGCTCCAGTCGAAAACTTTTGCATTTAAGAATTGAACCGCACAATGCATGTGTGCCCAACAGGCTTGATGTAAGGTCGTGGATCCAGTGATTTTCCCAATAATTAAAAATATCACTTTCAGTGATAGGTTTGAAATATTGTGGATTGACACCTGAGAACCCACTTTATCTGTGCCGACTTCACAATGGAGTCCAATCAATTGACCGAGTTCAAGGAGCAGTTGTCATTCTCATATTGTAAGCGACTTTGTGAGATTAATATAAATAAATACGTTTTCCATCCCACCAAATGATGTCTTCAATCTTCATGATTTATTTGTGTTTTTGTTATGATATCTAACCCACTAATCCATATATACAATGCATGCTTGTACTTTCTTGTTTGTCTTTTGGTGAATGCAGGTTGGCCTTGGGAGGATATCTACAGTCGAGAAACAACTGAGTGCAAAGGGATCGACACCAGACGCGGATTTTAAGGTAATCTTACCGGATCCCTATACTTTTCTTTTTATGTATGATTGTGGGGTAATGTCGGGATAGTTGTTAAAAGTAGGATACTTTAGACGGTTAGCTCTGGCTACACTTTAGAACCCTGGTGTAGTCCATAGGGGGGTTTTCCCGCTATAGCAAGGATCCAACTTGTTTTTTCCTTAATAATTCAAAGACAATTGTTTGTAAGGTTGGAGTTTCACAAACACCCAATATTCAACTTAAAATTCTCTCTCTATTCTATTTTGGTCAAAATTTTTCTTCATATGGTTTCTTGTGATCTTTAAATTTTCCTTAAGTGTATGAATAACCTTTTCGTTTTCATCTAATTGACCCCTTACTATTGGAAATTTTGTTTCAATTATGTTGAAATGATTCCATTTAGGAGGTTTATAACCATAAATAGCTTGAAATGGTTCATTTTAGTCGAAGTGTGATACATAGAGTTTTACCACCACTTAGCAAGGTGTAACCATTTGAACCACTTATTCTTCTTATCATTTACAAAAAAGTGGAGGTGGGCTTCCAAACATTTATTAACAATTTATCATTAGATCTTAGTTTGGGGTTATAATCTAAACTCATGTTAAGGGATGTTCCAATTTTTTTGAAGAATTCCTTTTAAATTTGGCATCACTATCAATATCAATGATCTTTGAGAAACCATTTAATTTGTAAATGTTTTTGTAGAACAATTCAACAATATTTTTGTGGAATTTGATTTCTTCACTCTTATGACATGTGCATATTTAGTACTTCTATCAACTACCACAAGGATTTTTTCTTTCCCAGTGGACACAGATAACCCTTTAATGAAGCCCATTGATTTTTATTCCTACTTTTTGTTTGGAATGTGTAGGGGGTGGAGAAACCCTGGTGTTATAACATTTCCATTTTTGTTTCTCTGTCATTGGTCACACTTTGCTACATATTTTGAATATCTCTATTCGTCCCCTTCCAAATAAAAAGACCAACGATAATTATAGTAAGTCCTGAAAAAACCCACATGTCCTGTTGCTAGTGAGTCATGGGACTCCTTAAGAACCTTGGACTTAAATTTTGAGGTTTGGCTTAGATAGATTCTTCCTTTATACCAAAGGATGCCATTTTTCTATTCAAATTTGGAATCTTGAATGGGATTATTGGTTATGGTGCATGTTTTTTTATTCTTCACGTATTCACATCGGATTTCATCCAGCCATTATGGAACCACAATTGAGACTACAAGTGATAGTGCCTCTTCATCATTTCATCAAAATATCATCGGTTGCTATATTGTCCTTACCCATTTTATGTAGTACTCCATATCAAAGGTGAAAATTTTCTCTATCCATTTCTATTGTTTTGTTGAAAGCATTTTGTTTGGAGAAGGTATTGGAGACTATTGTGATTTGTACGTATCAAAACTCTTCTTCTTAAAATATATTTCCACCATTTGTCTAGGGCATGCATAATGGATAGCATTTATTTATCATATGTATATTTTAAACATTATTTTTTATTGAGTTTCCTACTTTCAAATGCTATAGGGTGGTCATCCTACATCAACACTAGTCCTATTTGGAAACCTAAGGCATCACATTCGATTACAAAAGGTTTTGAAAAATCAGGAGTTGCTAATATTGGTGTTGTGGACATAATTTCCTTTAATACTTCAAAAAACCTTTCTACTTCATTGTCCCATTGGAATGAATTCTTATTTAAAAGGTTTGTTAGGGGAGAGGTCATGTGAGTGTAATTTTGAATAAACCTTCAATAGTATCCTATTCATCCTAGAAATCCCATTAACTTGAAAATCTTACTTGGTTTGGGCCATTCTTTAATTGTTGTAATTTTATTTGGATTACCTTCACTCCTTCCTTTGATATCACATGACCCACATAGTCTTGTTATTCTTTTCCAAAAGTAAATTTTGACATCTTCGCATAAAATTGGTTCTATTCTAAAAGAGAGATAACTTTATACAAGTGATTGAGATGTCCATCCCATGTTTTACTATATACTAGAATGTCGTCAAAAAATAATCATACAAAATTCCTTAAGTCAGATTGGAACAATTCAATCATGGTTTCTTGGAAGGTGGGAAGAGTGTTAGTTAACCAAAAGAGCATCACCTTGGATTTGTAGTTCCCCTCATGAGTTCAAAAGGTATTTTTGACCACATCTTCTAATCTTACTCTAATTTGAGAGTACCCTGACCTCAAGTCTAGCTTTGAGAAGTACCTAGCTCCATGAATTCATCCAACATTTCATCTATGAAAGGAATAGGAAATTTGTTCTTTATTGTTATCTTATTCAACCCTATGTAATCTATGAAGAGTCTAAAATACTTGTCCTTCTTTCAAACTAGAACTATTGGAGTTGCATATGGACTTTTACTTTCGCAATAATACCACATCTTAATAGATCCTAGATTATTCTTTCTATTTTTGTTTTATCGTGATGTGGGTATTGATAGGGATTAATGTTGACATGATTTGACCCTAGTTTTACTTTGATCATGTTCTCGATCTCTCTTTTAGGTGGTAACTCCAAGGGAATATCTTGGAATACCCTTTTGTGTTTTTGAATTAATCTTTGAATTTCAGGCTATTTAGCATCAACTAATTCTAAGGTCAATATTTTCATTTGGTGGCATTATACCATATATGTCAGTGCTCCCTTTCCGATTAGCTTCTTTATGTAATAGAATGATACATTTTGGTTTTTGGGTGGGTGGAATCCATATAACTACTATTTTTTCCCTTTCCAATTGAATTTCATAATGTTTTTTTTGGTAGTGTTAGTGATATTTATTATAAGGGGGTTAGAATGCAAAAGAATGGGTCAAAAACCCACTTGTCCTAAGTTTTGGGCCCAAATGCGTCTGTGTTAAACAAGAATCAATTTTGGACGGGTGGGATTTGCGTGCCCAGATCAACGGCGCACAACGAATTCTGGACCCCCCCTGCCTTTCTACCTTTAAGTGGAGGGGGGGGATCCGGAATCTGTGGTAAGCAGCAGGAAAATCTGAACGGCAGGCATTCACGCGCTCAGATCAATGACTCACAGCGAATTCTGGACCCCCCCCCGCTTTTCTACCTTTAAGCCGAGGGGGGGGGTCCGAAATCTGGGGCGCACCTCTCCAACGATACAAATCAGCGCACCCGGATCAACGGCGATAAAGGCAATTCCGGACCCCCCTTGCCTTTCTACCTTTAAACAGAGGGGGGGGGTCCGGAATCGCGGATGCAGTTTTCCGACAGCCACGATCGAGGAGCCCAGATCAACGGCTCATGAGCGGCCTCATCCCTCTCAGCTACCCTGTCTTTAACCTGCGTGGGCCCTTCTCCCGTCACGTCATCTTCCTTTCCACCTTTCCCCTGCTACCGTGTGTCATCCATCCGCCTCCCCTCGTTGGTCTGCATGGTCCTCCCTCCTCATCATCCAGTCGTTGCTTTCCATGTGTCTCGCTCCTTTCCACGTCAGCCTCTCGTCAAAAAGCGAGCCCATTATCTCTCGTCTTTCCCCCTTTCGCCTGTTGTCCTCCGCCATAAGCCCTCCTCTATCTCCCCTCTCATACCTCACCACTTCCTTCACGTCCTCGTAGTCCAGCGCCACCATTCCTATCATGTGCCCCATTCTCCGCGCTGGCTTCCGTGCCCGTTCGTTGAAGCCATTCATTTATGCCAGGTGGCAGTGCGAGGAGTCTTCCATATCCCAAAATGCTGAGTTGGCCAGGTCGTCCTCAATTCCAAGAAGCAGTTATTGAAGCGGTTGGTGGTGGATAGACATCGTCTCCGCCATAATGGGAAAGTCCTGCAATGAATTAAAGGCACGTCTAGTCGCCGAAGAAACTGTCAGAAGATCGATCGCGTCTGCCATAAGTTGCACGACCATTCAAAGATTGCAGCTCCGTATTGTCAGAAGCCATGCAGACGCAAAGATTTCAATGCTATGTCTCGATTTCATTGTTGTTGTTAGTTTGAGTATATGAAGGCGTTTTCGCCATTTTTGTATCTATCGATGGTAGAGCTAAGCTCCCGACTGTGAAGTTTCAGCAAACATTCTGGTTTCCTAGTTATGCCTCTGTGTTTGAGATTTATTGGTTTATAACAAACAGTTTCCCTTTTTCATATCTGTTTCCGTCTCATGTTGGAGAGTTCATGATTGAATGATTCATATGAATTAACACAATTATGTTATGGTAAATGATTTATTGTGGCATTGTTGTTTCTCTGGTTCCCCGCATTTGGAAGTAAGAAGATCTTGTTTTCATATGCCTGCTCTCATCGTCTGTTAGAAGCTTGATTCTTATAGCAGGCCTTTGCACTTTTCTTATGAAGTCTTCCCCCTACTCACCCTTATTCCAACTCACTATTTGAAGTTTATCAAGACCTCACTCATTCATGCATGCCTGACCCAGCTTCTGAGTTGAGACGATACTGTTCTGAGTTTCCTTCCATTTGATCGCCCCCTTTAAAACAAATTGTGACATTAAACTGATGGGCATCGGTCTCTGCTCCTGCTAGCAATCCAAGAGTGACTTCCGGCTCCAAAATTTCTGGCGCCGTTGCCGGGGACGAAGTTGAATATTTTCCCCAGGATTGAACGACAAAGATTAAGCTGATTCTGAAGGTGCATCAGAAGTCAGAACTTGAATATTGCTACTGTGCACCTGGTGACTCCACTGTAACGACTCCGCTGGGGAGAACCTGTTCTATCAATTGTGGCTTCGAGAGGTAGACACACGAGGTCTAATCCACACTTGCCTTTAGCCACACCAGAAGCTGACTCAAAAATGGTGCACAAAAAGGGAAAGAGCTCTTCAAAAGAATTTTCCATCACCGAAACAGGTAATACACCATCCCCTTCTGTGAAAACTTCATTTTCTTATTCTCATCTTCCTGGTCGTACTTCCTCTGAGGTTTCCCGTTTTCTGAATTTCGGGAGTGTTCCTGCTGAGTTTTCTCCTCCTGGTCTAGTATCAGAAGGAGATATCCTTGTCACTCCCCCCTCCCTGGAAATTGTGCCTCAACACGGACCTCAGGCCTCAGGAGGTTTCACTACCCCTCCTTTTATTATTACTGTTGCACAGAGAGAAGCAGTTGCATAGTCAGGTCCCTTAGCTCTCTCTCTTTTTTCCCCCTCGTCTCCCAGGAGAACCTTTTTCCCGACATCTCCTGTCCATACTCCTTCTCCTCCGATTTCTCCTCCACCTAATATCCCTATGGCTGGTGCTAATCCCCCTCCAACTAGAATGGATGCCATAGTTGATGCTAGATATGATCCCTTAATCCTACCTCATCCCTTGAATCCTCTCCCTGCTGGAGACTACTTGAAGTACATGCCCAAGTTCACTGGGGAAGGGTACATAACTGCAGAAGAGCACCTGGATACCTTCTATAGTTATGCAGACAAACTGAACATTGAAAATGAAGATGTCTGGATGAGAGTCTTTGTCCAGAGTCTGGATGGTTAGCTGAGTAAATGGTTCAGGGGACTGGCCCCTGGATCTATTGCTGGAATTGAAGCCCTGGACAATGTTTTCCTGAGGCAGTGGGGAGATAGGAAATATTACATATATTACATGACAGAGTTTGGGTCTCTGAAGAAGATGGAAGGAGAGTCTGTCTCTGACTTCTCCAAAAGATTTAATAAGATGTATAACAAGATTCCTGCAGAGGTAAATCCATCTGAAGCCACTGCTCGGATTTCCTATGCTGGTGCATTTGACCCTGATTTTTGTCTTCTGTTGAGAGAAAGAAGAGCCACCTCCTTAGCTCATATGCAAGATGCGGCTATAGAGGTGGAATCTAACATATTATCAGCTGATAGACTGAGGAACAAGGCCAATTTAGACAGAAGAAAGGGAAAATCGGAAGCCTCAACTTCCGGACCATCACTGCCCCACCCTCAAGCGAATGAGCTGACCCAGGTGGTGAAATTTCTGAAAGAATAGATGGAGAGATTAAAGGTGGAAAGGAAACAAATGAAAAAGGGCCCTCAGACCACCGAGAACAGAGCAGGTTTCAGAAGGCCAAATAATTTTTCCCCTCCAACTATGCACAGAGAGAAGGAAAGAGACAGAGACGACCAAAGAATTCAGGCTCCCTTTCAGAACAATTTTGTTGCTGATGAATAAGAAAGGGAAATGGACGAGCCTGAACCTAAAATCCACTTTGTAGAGGTCACTCCTCCTTTCCCTCATCTCACTCAGACTACTTATGAGGAGTCTCTCATGGATGGTCAGCTGAATGAACTGAGCAAGGGAGACAAAGCTAGTGGCGGTTGAGGCAGGTACAACCTGAGGTCCTACAAGAAGGCAACAATACCTGATGTTCCAGAGAAATCCTCCAGAGTAGAGCAGCCTGCTAATGAAGTAGTAGACAATCATAGAGGTAAAAATGTCCAACCCCTCTCTCCCATTTCCCAAAGTCATGTTCCTGAAATTAGAGAAATTCCAAAGCTTACATCTTCTTTTAATTTCGAGCATGAGATCCAAAAGATCAGGATCCATGTGCCCCTCACTGAGCTTATCAAACACGATGAATTCAAGAAGCGCTTCTCTGACCTTTTGAAATATGAAGCCCCTGGCCCTTCCACAGACTTCATAAACCTCCAAGATGAAAAACCAGCAGTTATCCTAGGCCCCATGGTGGAAGACAGAGATGACTCATCCCCTCCCTTCTACACCTCCCTGAACATACATGATAAGGTACTGCACAATTTTTTGATGGATTCAGGGGCCTCTCATAACCTCATGCCCAAAGTTGTCATGGAAGAATTAGGACTGGAAGTCACCCGAGCTTATCATGACCTCTATTATTTTGACTCCAGGAGAGTGCAATGTTTGGGAGTCATCAAGGACCTGGTAGTCTCTTTGTTTCAGCTGCCCATGAAGAGCATGGTCATGGATATTATGGTAGCTGATGTTCCCCCCAAGTTTGGCATGCTATTGTCAAGGTCTTGGATTAAGAGACTTGTAGGGACGTTACAGATGGACCTCACATATGCCACCATCCCAGTCTTTGGAGGGGAACATAGGATATTGTATAGAGAAGCCCAGCTAGCCTACATTGTCAATGATGAAGCAAACCCCACTAATCACCCCATTTTTGCACTTGACATTGACTTAGAATCTAGCTTATTACAGGTCACCGAGACTCCTGAGGCCCCCTTGCAAATCAGAAAGCAACCCATTCTTAATCAAGAGGTGCTCCCTCCAACCACTTCTGTTTGGAATATGTTCTTTGATGGAACCTCTTCCGGTATAGGTGTGGGTGCTGGGGTGGTATTCGTATCCCCTTCTCAAGAGACCATATCCCTGTCATACAAGATGGAATTTGAAGTCACTAACAATGTGGCAGAGTATGAAGCTCTGGTTCCGGGATTAAGAGCTGCAAAGGAGATGGGAGCAAGGGAGATGGTTGTGTTCGGAGATGCATAATTTATTGTCCAGCAGGTGAAAAGGGTCTATCAAGCCAAGCATCCTCGTCTCAGGAATTACAAGAACGAGGTATGGGATCTAATTGATAGTTTATTCTTGGCTTTCAACATCTGTTTCATTCCAAGGGAAGAAAATGCTCCAGCCGATTTCCTAGCTTTCTCAGCTAGTCTGCTTGAAGTTCCTGCGCTGCCCATTGCCAGGTCCGATGTGGAAATAAGATACAGATCTGCTGTACCAGACAATGTCAAGCATTGGAAGGTATTCGAGTATGATCAGGAGATCGAAAAGTTTCTTCAATCCGTTGATAAATTTTATGCATTACACATAGATGAGGATCCTGACATTGAAGAAGAACCGGACCCTCACCCTAGAGAGTTGCTAAATAAAGTTGCTGACCACCAGATTATCCAGCTACCTAGTAACCACATACCAAAAGGACTAATCCCACTAGAAAGGTTATTTGATGGGAACGATGTGGCGATAAAGGGTAGAATTTTGGGAGATGACACTGACACAACTGAGTGCAACATAGGCACACCAGGAGAGCCCAAGTTTGTTAAGTTGTCGAGGAGATTGACCGAGGAGCAGAGGGTCGAATACACTAAGTTGCTGAGGAAGTTTGTTGACGTGTTTGCATGGACCTACGAAGATCTCAAGACGTATGACACATCAGTCATTGAGCACAAGATCCCACTAAAAGAAGAGGCTAGGCCATTCAAGCAGAAGCTAAGATAGATAAATCCCATGCTGCTGCCTGTCATGGAGAGGGAAGTGAAGAAGTTGTTGGACGCCCAGATCATTCTCCCCTTGAGATATTCTGACTGGGTGGCCAATTTGGTCCCATTAAGAAAGAAAAGTGGTGAAATCAGACTCTGTGTTGATTTCAGAAACCTGAACAGGAGCTCAAGGAAGGATAATTATCCCTTGCCCAACATGGAGCACATATTGCAGAAGGTCACTGGTGCTTCCAGAATATCCATGATTGATGGTTTCTCTGGCTACAATCAGATATCAGTCATGCCTGAAGACAGGGAAAAAACAACTTTCACCACTCCTTGGGGCACATTCATGTATGCCAAGATGCCTTTCGGACTAATGAATGCAGGAGCAACATTTCAGCGAGCCATGGACATAGCCTTCATCAGAGAAAAAGATAAGTTCGTGGTGATTTACTTAGATGACATAACAGTCTTTTCCAAGACTGATAAAGAGCACTGCTACCACTTGAAGAAGGTGTTCCAGAAATGTCGTAGGTTTGGCCTTTCCCTGAACCCCAAGAAATCACTATTTGCTATGCAAGAAGGGAAGCTGTTAGGCCATATAGTATCAGCAAAGGGAGTGAAAATTGACCCCGACATGGTAGAAGCAATTCAGGCCCTGTCCCTTCCCAGATCCAAGAAAGAGGTTCAGGCATTCTTGGGAAGAATCAATTTTCTGAGGAGATTTGTCTCAAATTTTGCTGAGTTGGTGAAACACATCACAACCATGCTCAGGAAGGGGAATGAAGTTAAATGGACCTCCGAAACCAGAGAATATTTTGTCCAAATAAAGAAGGCATTGATTGAAGCACCTGTGCTAATCAGTCCTGATTATTCCAAAGATTTTCTGATATTTTCTTTCGCTTCTTGTGATACAGTATCAGCAGTCTTATTGCAGAAAAACGATCAGGGGAAAGAATAGCTTATTTCCTTCTTTAGTAAGGCGCTGAGAGATGCAGAACTCCGATATGAGATCATGGAGAAGCAGGCTTATGCCCTGGTGAAAGCTCTCAAAGCTTTCAGAGTCTATGTATTGCATTGAAAGATCATTGCATATGTCCCTTCAACCTCTGTGAAGGACATTCTTATACAGCCTGACATAGATGGGAGGAGAGGTAAATGGATCGCCAAGATCCTAGAATTTGATCTGGAGATTAAGCCCACCAAGCTGATAAAGGGGAAAGGTTTAGCCAAATTGTTGGCTGAGTCAAATTGCAGGGCCTTGGGAATCAATTTCATCAATGAGCAAGTTGAATCATCCAACAGGGGTTCCCAAAACACTGTACCACTAGCAGCGTGCCCCTGGTACAAAGATATCTTGTACTTTCTGCAAGAATTAAAGCCTCCTGATGGATTAGGTAAAAGTAAAGCCAGAGCCTTAAATCTCAAAGCGGTCAGGTATTGCCTCATTGACCAAACCTTGTATTGGAAAGACCCCCTGGGGGTATTACTGAGGTGTCTGGACCCACAGCAGGCCCAGAAGGTTATCTTCGACTTCCATAGCGGTCTCTGTGGAGGTCATCATTTTTGGAAGACCACAGCTCACAAGATCCTCCGAGCTGGGTATTACTGGCCCACCTTATTTCTTGATGTCTGCAGAGAAATTAGAGCTTGCATCAAATGCCAGAAGTTCTCAGGGAAGCAGTAGCTCAAATCTCTGCCATTAAAGACCATAGTTGTCTCAGCACCCTTTCAGCAGTGGGGACTGGACTTTATCGGAGAAATTCATCCTCCCTCAAGTGGCCAGCACAGATGGATTCTGACTGCAACCGACTACTTCACTAAATGGATAGAAGTTGTTCCTACTAGAAGCACTTCTCACAAAGTGATCATCAGCTTCCTCGAAGATATCATAGCCAGATTTGGTTTCCCCAGTAGAATCGTTACTGATAATGCCTCCCCCTTTCGGTCTGAGCCTCTGGTCAAATTCTGTGAACAGTTCTAGATTTCACTGATTCACTCCACTCCCTACTATCCTCAAGGAAACGGACTGGCGGAGTCCTCCAATAAAATCCTAATCAAGCTGATCAAGAAGCTATTGGAGGACAATAAAAGGGCCTGGGACTCAAAACTCAAATTCGCTCTTTGGGTTGATCGAGTGACGACAAAGAAATCCCTGGGCCTCTCACCCTTCCAACTGGTTTATGGAATAGAAGTCATTTTCCCCACTCAGCTCGCCTTACCTGTGGCAAATCTCCTCCAGGACTTTGAGGGGGAACCTAACCATGTACTCAGAAGAATTCATCAGATGATGGAAGTGCAGCAGATCAGAGAACAGGTCCTGGATAGAGCCTACAATCATCAGCAGAAGATCAAGCAATCTTTTGATAGGAAAAACAAGAAGAAGGAATTTGAGCAAGGTGATATGGTGCTCAAATGGGATGCACCTAGGCAGGAAAAGGGAAAACACAGTAAATTTGATGCCCTCTGGTTCGGGCCTTTCAAGATCCTTGAAGTATTTTCAAACAACACTTACAGGTTGTAGGATATGGAAGGCAATGAAGTTTTTAGCAGCCCAGTCAATGGGCATTTCTTAAAAAAATGTTTTCTGTGAGCTGCAGTCGGCTCTTTTTGTTTTGTTTTGTAAATATTGTTTCTATTTTTGTTTTTCGAACTAATAAATGACTCCATAGCCCAACAGCAAAGGCACTGAATCTGCAAAAGAGTTCTTAGAGCATCACAGGGACGACTCTATCCCCCATGGAGCCAAATGTTAGCGATATTTCTTGTAAGGGGGTTAGAATGCAAAAGAATGG
>ML783967.1:314029-329275 GCA_009831015.1 Picea engelmannii | reverse complement strand
CTGAACGGCAGGCATCCACGCGCTCAGATCAACGGTGCACAACGAATTTTGGACCCCCCCCGCCTTTCTACCTTTAAGAGGAGGGGGGGGTCTGGAATCCGGGGCGCACCTCTCCAATGGTCCAGATCAGCGCGCCCGGATCAATGGTGATAAAGGCAATTTCGGACCCCCCTTGCCTTTCTACCTTTAAATGGAGGGGGGGGTCCGGAATCGCAGATGCAGTTTTTCGATAGCCACAATCGAGGAGCCCGGATCAACGGCTCATGAGCGGCCTCATCCCTCTCAGCTACCCTATCTTTAACCCGCGTGGGCCCTTCTCCCGTCACGTCATCTTCCTTTCCACCTTTCCCTTGCTGTCGTGTGTCATCCATCCGCCTCCCCTCATTGGTCCGCATGGTCCTCCCTCCTCATCATCCACTCGTTGCTTGCCATGTGTCTCGCTCCTTTCCACGTCAGCCTCTCGTCAAAAAGCAAGCCCATTATCTCTCGTCTTTCCCCCTTTCGCCTGTTGTCCTCTGCCATAAGCCCTCCTCTATCTCCCCTCTCACACCTCACCACTTCCTTCACGTCCTCATAGTCCGACGCCACCATTCCTATCATGCGCCCCATTCTCCGCGCTGGCCTCCATGCCCGTTCATCAAAGCCATTCAGTTATGCCAGGTGGCAGCGTGAGGAGTCTTCCATATCCCAAAATGCTGAGTTGGTCAGGTCATCCTCAATTCCAAGAAGAAGTTATTGAAGCGGTTGGTGGTGGTTAGACATCGTCTCCGCCATAATGGGAAATTCCTGCAATGAATTAAAGGCACATCTAGTCGCCGAAGAAACTATCAGAAGATCGATCGCATCTGCCATAAGTTGCACGCCCATTCAAAGATTGCAGCTCTGTATTGTCAGAAGCCATGCAGACGTAAAGCTTTCAATGCTACGTCTCGATTTCATTGTTGTTGTTAGTTTGAGTATATGAAGGTGTTTTCGCCATTTTTGTATCTATCGATGGTAGAGCTAAGCTCCCGACTGTGAAGTTTCAGCAAACATTCTGGTTTCCTAGTTATACCTCTGTGTTTGAGATTTCTTGGTTTATAACAAACAGTTTCCCTTTTTCATCTCTGTTTTCGTCTCATGTTGGAGAGTTCATGATCGAATGCTTCGTATGAATTAACACAGTTATGTTATGGTAAATGATTTATTGTGGCATTGTTGTTTCTCTGGTTCCCCACGTTTGGAAGTAAGAAGATCGTGTTTTCATATGCCTGCTCTCATCGTCTGTTAGAAGCTTGATGCTTATAGCAGGCCTTTTCACTTTTCTTATGAAGTCTTCCCCCTACTCACCCTTATTCCAACTCACTATTTGAAGTTTATCAAGACCTCACTCATTCATGCATGCCTGACCCAGCTTCTGAGTTGAGACGATACTGTTCTGAGTTTCCTTCCATTTGATCACCCCCTTTAAAACAAATCGTGACATTAAACTGATGGGCGTCGGGCTCTGCTCCTGCTAGCAATCCAGGAGTGACTTCCGGGTCCAACAGGTAGATATTAGAATAAGTACCTAATGTTTGTAGCCACCAGACTCCTAAGACTACATATAATCCTCCTAGGGGTACAATGTAAAATGATATTCTAAGTTGTAGTCTTGAATCTGCAACTTAATCTTGTGGAATTTTCCACGCCTTCAATTGTTTTCCATTTTCTACCATGACCTTCATATTGGGCATTGGGTACATAACAAAATTGAGCCTCCTTGCAATATTTGTATCAACAAAATTATGGGTACTTCATGTATCTATAAGAACCGTTCCATTGACATTTTTTATGTGTCCCTTCAACTTTAATTTTTATGGTTGGGATATCCCTATTATGGATGCTAATGATATTTTCGATGAACCCTCATCATTTGATTCCGAAGGAAAATTTTGTGGTTTTCTAGCATTTTCTTCATTTGACTCATCTTCTCTTCCAACTTCGCATTGATATAAATTCTTAGTGTTGTCTACCCTAAAACACATATGTCTAGGGTCCCACTTTTATCTACAACATATACATTTTCCTTCCTTAATCCTTTGGGTTTTCAAACTAAGCTTACTTCCTTATTTTTGATGTGGTGGAATGTATCTTTAATTGTTTGCTTTTGTGTTTTGGGGTGGATTCCATCTTGAGTAAACCTTCTCAAATTTTTGGGAGGACATTTTTAACTTATTTTTAGAAAACATTTCCTTACATCTAGCCTTTTCCATGGTTTATATTTGTGCATTTATAATTCCTCCCTTATGTAAGGTTTTAATCCTGACACACAAGTATGAAATAATTGGTCCTCTAATAATTTGGGTATTCGGGTTGCAATGCTTCCCATTCATGAGTGTACTCATTTACATCACCCTTTTTGTTGTATTTTGGTAAATTTTTCAAAGAAGTCCTTTTCCATGACACTGTAAAACATCTTAAAAAATCATCTTTGAACCTATCCCAACTATGGTAGAAGACCTTGGTTGCATACTTCCACCACATATACCAATTATATGCATCGCCTTCAAGTTGCATACATGTGTATTTTACTTTTTATTCATCAAAGTGAATGTTATGTATTTCAAATCATTTTTTTTCCTTGTTGATCCAAGCCACACTCTAATTTTCATCTCTATCAAATCTAGGTAACTCTAATTTTAATCCTATCGAGTATCCAAATATTGATTGAGTTGAAATGGGTTGTGGTTGGTTGATGTTAAAGATTGCTAAGCCATTGGAATACATGGTTGTTTCAATGCCAGTTGTACTCATAGGATTGGGTTATTGAAGAGGGGTGGTAGAAGTGCTTGAAGAGCTAGGTTACCGAGGAGTTGTATTCAATGGGTTAGTGTGGGGTGAGGATTCCCTGTCCCTGATACGTTTCTTAATTATTTCTATCTCGAGATATATCTATTCTTTGATTTCCTCTCTATTCTCTAGTATCTTCTTATCCATGCTTTGATTCATTTCATTTTTTAATGTTTGTAGTGATCTCATTTTTAGACTGTATTAACTAATGTTTAAGATCTTCATTGTTTTTTTTTAATTTCTTCCCTTCTTAGTTTTTGTCAAATTTTTCTTCAAGATTTTTGTAATTTTGTTTGGATTCTCTCTCCAGTTTCTCAATCCTAAGTTAATTTGTTTTGTTTTTTTTATACCGTTATGGGAGTTGTTTTTGCCCCAATTTTGACTAAGTCAATTAATTTCTACCACACTTTAATTTTATGAATTCTAAAATAATTTGGTTGATTGATTTCAATTGTACATATGTTGATTAATTAATTTATTGTATGGTCTGAATTTGTTTTTGATACTATATGATTGTAAATAATTGGAACATGGATGGATTATGTAGGTGGTATTGTTTTGATGGTATGGATGATGTCTGGGACTAGATGAGGTGGTACACCAATTGGTTGTATTTGGGTATACGGCGGGGTATGAACAATGGTTGAGCAAGCAGTAGTTGGGTTGTATGGATGGATCGTACGGTTCGCTCTGAAACCAAATGAGGAAATTATGCCTATGTTTGAAATTACTCAATGATATGAGAATGGATAAAATAATATACATAAGTTGTAAGAATAAATGAATGATTGAATTACAATGAGGGGCCCATTTAAATATGTGTAAAAAAATGCCTTGATACCTTTTATGAAAGGTTATGTACTTCCATTTTTTATTATTTTATTATCTTTTCTTTTATTTCATTATTATTTTATTTAATTACCCTCGCATATATATACTTTTTATTATTATTGTTTTATTTTATATATTTTTATATAACACAAGGACATCATGAAACTAAGGTAGCTTAGGATATTGATGAGAGTAGTGGTCATATGTATCACACAAAGCACAAGGGTGGTTCATGCACATGGACTTAATACACTTATTTGATGACTTGGGAAGTGAGACTTGCACCAAAGGAGTGGATGGGTTGGGTTCCAAGTCATTGATGTGTTGAGGGGGTTGGATTTCCAATGCTCAACAATAGATATTAAACCCATGGATGAGGCTCAATTAGAATCCTACCTATTTGGTATGGAATAATCCTTCAGGTTAATGGTTTGACAATCATTTGATGGGATTTAAAATTTGTTCGATTTCACTCTTTTTATTTTTTTTATACTTTATGTATATCTACTACATAAAAGAAATAAATAAAAAAGCTTTGAAGCATTTTTTGCTAAGCATAACTATTAGGGACAACAGATAGCAGTGATCAACAACATTGGGTTCTCTAAGAACTAATTCTATCAAGAATATTTTATTGTTTAATTAACTTTAAGAAAATATGGACATGATAGAGAGAAAAGATTCTTCCTTAAAACATAACTCTTAAAGAAAATAGTGACTAAGAATAAGTCAACAACTATGCTTTGTACTTATAAGAAATAGTTCTATAGAATATCTAGCAAACAATATACCCTCATAGAGAGACAATTGTTTAATGTTTATTCCATCAAAGATCAAAAAAATAATTTTATAATTATTGAATTGTTGAATAAAAATCAAACAATTTGCAGAGAATAAGATATTAACAAAGGCATACTCAAATTAATACCTAGAAATTCATGAAATCATACAAGCTAACTTTATTGAATTAAAATTCCTACTTGGTAGATCCAACATAACAATTTCTTGCAAAATAATCCATGACACAATTAGTGCACATGATGGTTCTATTAAAACTTCTTGGCTCCTCTAGAGATTCTGAATTAAATCTTAAAATAATTCATCCATTCTATAAAAATTCTACAACTAAATGTCCCTCTTGTAGAAGTTGACCCCTTTATTCATATGTAATACAAGTGTCAAAAATAGTAAACTAATCAAAAATAGAAATTGCATAAACAGAAATGAGTCAAGATGACTCATGTGATCATGGAGTCTCGGGGCTTGCATGTTCATATATATATTCTTCCCACTATGATTAGAGATCAGAGCATATTTTTCCTTGCATAAATTTATGTTGATCCATTAGTACACTCAGGGTATTATTGCTCTCTTGGTATCAATGCATGTACTTATCAATATTGGGTGCCAACTAGTCAAGTTGATCAATAGTCTTAATTGGTCCAATGATAAAATTTTGTAGGTGACCTCTCTCCAATATCAATATCTTCTTCATCTCTCTCTGGTATTCATCGAAAACTCTTTTAAGAACTGTTGATACCTCTTAGATCGAAAGAAAATATGAGGGTGACCTGAATGTTGGAAAGTGGTGGTCAATCATAATTTGGTTGATATTGTCCCATGTCTGATTACAAGAAGTTCACGCTTCTTCCTTTCACTCCCTTTTCTCTCCTATAAATCGACCCAATATATTTGTGTTGATTGCATTCTTGAAATGTTTTCATCTATCAAAATATTAATACCATGATCTTCATCTCCCTTGTATTTCTAAACTTCCATAATAAACTTGTCTTGGTCCAAAGCAAGAGTTCCCTTATCACCTCATCAAAGTACTTCCTTATGTGTTATCCCTAACGGTAGGGTTTGATGCAAACTACCACCTCTGCCTCAACAGAGTCTTTGCGTGACCTCCCAATCTTAAGGATCATTCAATAGTTTCCTAAGCTGAAGCGGCTCTTTCGATTCCCTACTGGAATCTCCTTCCAATCGATCCACAGGTCCTTTGGGAACTCCCCTGTGAAAACAACATTAGGTGCGAGCTCCTATCTCCCAAAGCGACCACAACGTTATGACCAAGGGACAAACCCAAAGGTGCTTGTCGTAACTCGCAATCTCGTGAGTTCGTGAGTTGAAGCTCCCGACTCTTCCTTTCCAATCTTGTGATACCCGAAACGACGATACAGGTATGGCTCCTTTCCTTGTCAGCGCCCTCCCCACATGTAACCGTAGGCTAGGGCTTAAATATCAGCGCCTCTCGCAACTCGCACCTTCGTGAGTTCATGGGTTGAACTCTCATGCCCTCCTATTGCGATCTCCCAAGACGCGATAGGTCAACATCAGGTTGACTCCTCCCTTGACGTTTTTCATTATTCGCAACCTCGCAGGTTGAAGTGTCGAGTCTTCACACTCTTACCCCGTGAATCCCTAAGATGTGAGAAGTCAACGAAGTGTTGACTCCTTTCCTCATGGCGACGCATGCCCGCCTGTCTATCAAACGGGCCCCACCTTATGGTTCTGCCACGTGTTCTCTCGTGCTCAACTCTCCACACTTTGTGACTCGTGAAGTAAAAAATTATTCCTTTCAACCTCCGAACCCCCGAACATGCGATAGGCGATGGGTTTCCTGATCCAACGGTCCTCCCGTTCTCTGGATCCAATGGTTGTCTCTGCTCCTCGCAAATTCATGACTTAGAGCACCCAACTCTTGGGCCCTCACCCTGTGAACTTCCGAGTTCACGAGACCTGAATCCTGGATCTCTTCAGCACTTCGTCGACTCCGCAATTGCTGCCACCTGTCCTCCTCATATGGACAACTGTGATTCTCTCACGACTTCGCCGCTCACGAAGTCGAAGGACTTCCCTCTATGAATTTCAATGTTCAAATCCCCAATAGAGAGGATCTCGTGACACACGTCCTCTCTCAGACAAATGGCTCAGATTTCCTAGGGACTTCGCTACTCGCGAAGTCAAGATGCTCACCTCTGTGAGTCCCGGTGCCCGAATCTCTGAAATGGGTGATTCTGTGACACGCATCCTCCCTCAAACAAACAACTCAGATTCTTTCGCCTTATCGCGATTTCTGAGGTCGAGTGCCCGAACTCTCGTCCTTCGGATCCCCGAACTCTCGAATGTCGATATCCCAATACAACCCCTTCGGGACTTTCACTTATGTTTGCTAGTTTTAAATCTCATGCAACTCTCAACAGATCCAATGGCTGTCGAGTTTTAGCTTAAGATCTGATAGCTTAGAACCTCCTCCTCGGCTCTTGCGCTCCTCCTACTGCTCCCTGGGCACAAAATATTCAATGGTCCAGAGCTTCTTGGCTGATCCGATGGAATCTATTTCTCCTATTGAGCCTTGGCGCTTTTCTTCCGGACTTGGAAGAATTTCAAATTCTCAAAGGCCTCGACCTTTGTTTCTTTTCTCTGCGAGCTTCACAACTTTGAATCCTCGCCTGCGCGTATGAACGCTACTCCTCCTGAGCTTATCCTTTGAATCCTCAAGGGATTCTACGACTTATGTGCCTCTGCAGAGTCTTTGCACACAAAGTGCTACTCCTTCTAAGTTTTCCTGCTCCTCAAGCCTTAAGGAAATAAATCCTTCTTCCTTTCTCCTACAGATGGAGAATTTGGATGCCCTCCTGGCTATCCCCTGCTCAAGCAACCTCTTACTGAGTGTTTCAGGGTGTTCAACAACCCTGTGAAGATCCTTCAGTGGACTCTTCTTCTATTTTCCTGAACTCAAAGAGTTCTTTTCCTCTTTATGCCTATATGCACATTGTCTCAATGCCCTCCTGGCAGAGTTATACAGAACTCACAACCGAGCTTCTGTCTTCTTCTGAACTCACAGCAGATTTCTTCCTCTGTGCACTTCTTGCACTGGCTCAATGCCCACCTGGCATAGCTTCACATAACTCCTCAGAGCTTCTGTCTTCTTCTAAACTCACAACAGAGTTTCTCTGTGCACTCCCTTGCACCTGCACAATGGCCACCTGGCAGAGCTTTTACAGAACTCCTCTGAGATTCTGCCTGCAATTTTGTTCTCCACAACCTTTCCTCCTGAGGTGTTAAACAACCTCAAAGGTCTTCCTCTGAATTGTTGATGTCATATATTGTGCCCTCCTGGCACGTCTTTGTCTGACTCCACAGAGTTCAGAAGTGCATCTATGCACTGGTATCCAGAGACCGCAGTACTCTGTCACGCCCTCCTGGCATGAAACCACAAAGAACCTCTCAAGCCTGAAATCAAAACAACTCCCTGCAAATGTCTAGTATACATTTACAGCATAAATTGAACACACATAGACATTCATTCAACACAGGAAATATGCAGGAAAAATTGTTGTTAGTATTAAAATGGCAAATTCCTATTTTTACAAGGTGTTCCTGAGCATGAACTATATCAAAGTCTCATCTCCTTCTCTTCTCTTACAAGTACTCAAAATGAGATCAAAATTGATCTTTTACATGAGGGGGCTCTTCGAGCTCTTCCCTCCAACCTACCTACCCTATTCAATTACATTGAATGGGTTGTCTAGTCCAGAATTGGATCTAGATCTCAGCCTTACAAACATTAAAGGCCTACCTACTCTAATGCCTATGCAAAGGCATGACCTTAGGGCTCAACAACCTAAACATTAAATTACATTCAAATTCAAAATGGAAGACGAGGGATGCGCCTCTCTTCATCTTTGAATGCACGCGTTGACATGGCTGGCTGGCTGACATGGAGAGATGCTTATGCATCAGGGTTCCTTATTGAAGTTATACTACCTTTATCAAAACATTATATTAGATTAAAAGGTGCTTATCGTATTCTTTTAGGAGGTCCTTGACCAAGTTAGGAGCTCCTCTGACCTCTTGGTAGTACTGGACTTGGTGTTGAAGATATGTTTTTTATTTTCCGACTACTTCCAACTCTCTTTCTTATACTATGGATTTATTTAATGAAGCATGAGTTATGTCCATAACTACTGAAACACAATCACTTATATTGGTCTTTTTTGTATCAAGAACAACCTCCTTAGAAGTACATAGAACACCACTGTGTAATTTGATCTTTCTCTTCCATCGATTCCTTCTTATAATTGACTTCATTTTCCCGTCATATGTGAAATATTATAGATTAGACACTTCATCAATTGGTTGGGGTATAGGATGGTCTCCCCAAGATAATATATTTCTAATACTTCTAGGAGTGTGAAAATTTTCAAGGTGGCCTCCTGACTCTTCCCTTTGGGTTGGGCATCCTGATTTTCTTATTCATCTAAGTCTCTTGAGTCTTCTCATATTCTTGAGTTTTTGGGACATTTTATCTATTTGATCTTTTTTAGTATTATTAGTTGATTGATATTGATGTGAATTTTACTCTTGTGTGGAGGATTTATCCACTTCCTTCTGCCTCAGTATTGTTATATCATCAATATCCCCAATATTCTTTCCTTCTCCTCCCGACGAGGTTTATTAGGGATTATAAGCATCTTAAATGTCTTATGGATCCTTGGGATCAGGGACCTTGTTAGTTGAGATATAAGTATGATCTTTTCCATGTCCATCAACTGATCATGTGGTGTTCCCTTCATGCATTTGAGTGTCTTCCACGGTGTTACCCTGATTTTATCATGTAGCCTTTTCCTTTTTTAAGTCTTGAGTAAGCTTGTTTGTTTTTGGAAAATTTTGATTGGATATGGGAACACCTATTTTCTCCATATCTTCCTCATATTTTATTAGGTTAATGATATTGGGAGGTTTAGTACTTGTCAAATTCTTTTTTTCTCCCTCTTATTTTCCTCTTCCTTTTCTCTATTTATTCTCTCAAGTTATTCCTTTGATTTATGTTCCTCTTGAGCTCTCCTTTGTTTCTCTGCTAACTCTTCATATACCTTTTTATGTTCTTCCATGTCTTGTCGATCCTTGTATTCTCATTGTCTCATTTTTTGTTCCAATAGATCTTGATTTTTCCTTTATAAATTAGTCTCCATTCTTTGTTTGGCCAACAACTCCTGAAAACATATACTTCTTGTTTCTTCTTTACTTCAACCTTTTCCTTATTTTGTTGTTCTTTTTCCTTCGGAATTCTTTCTCATTCTACTAGCATGGATTAATGCTCTTGTTATGCATTTAACCTTTCTTCTTCTTCTTTCTTGGCTTCTTCATATTCTTTGTTTGAGGAAACCCCTTGATTTATGATCATTATTTTCTCTTCTAATGTCAGGGAGGAAACAATAGTCATGTTTAGATGAGCCTCCCTCTTTTCCACTTCCTTCCAATCTTGTGCATTTTATGTAAAGAGCACTTCCTACCATTTCTCATGTTCATAAGGCCAACTGATAGAGACATGCTCAACATGCTTAAGAACTAATCCTTTAGGTTCATATTTCACTAAGCTTCCATTCATGAAACTATATTCTAACTATATTTTACCTTCCTATTTAGCATTCTTGGTATCCCCCGTAGTATAATAAGATATTTGAAATTTGTACGGATAAATAATTTCTTATTATCCTTTACTAATGTACTATTGAAATCTTGCATGATAGACTAGTAACAAATTTCATCAATAACAAGTCTCTTAGGTACATAGGTAGGTAGGAGGTGTGGTGGGAAGGTGGCTCCATATATTTTGAGGTACATGCATTTTTCCTCCCAATACCATTTTCCAATATAGGCAAGTATTTTCTTATCATGTTTTGATAGCCTAGGGAATTATTTCATAAATATAAGGGTATATACGCATGTTATGAATAAATCACATATATGAGAGTATGACATTTTGTATTTCTTTTCCATTAAAATATTGAAATATAAATGGACTAGTGGTTTAGAGATTTTCCGATTAAGTGACAATCCTGGGAAAGTATTTTTAGTACATAATGCATCAAGAAAAAAATAAACCATATGGAATCATGAAACTACACCTGGTTCAGGTTTCTGAGCTTGTCCAATTTTTTTGTTGATTTGTTTTGATATTGTAGCTCCCTACTTAAAATTATTTCCCCACATAGAGATAGTGTAGGATATAGACAAACAAGCTTCATAAATTGTGAGAAAAAGTTCTTCCCATACAACTTGCATAGAAATGCCATCAGGTACATGCATGGTTCTCGCAAAATAGTGCTAGGGTATCATTCTAATGACCTACTCATAATGTTTTTCTTCATTCCACCAATTTGCTAAAATTCTTCTTGTGGTGATAATTTCCCCCCTATGGACAAGGTGAGTTCCCCTAGTTGGGTTTCCTTCAATTAGACAGTTAACAACAAATGCATCCTAACATTTTCATCACCATCTATTATATATTCTTCTAAAAGAGTTTAAAGGAGATAAGTAAATAAGGATTATGTACCTTATTTATGAATTTTTTCCTCGCTTCTCCAGTAGTTGAGCTCTAATCTAAAGCTCCTCGATGAGGATGATTCACAAAGAACAAAAAAAACTCCCCTACTACTAGTAATCAGTAGATAATAGTAAATATACTTATGCTAACTTAAATACAAGTACCATAATAAAGAGGAGAACAAGATGATTTTAGAGAAATAGGGAAAGTTATATTATCAATAAGAGCATGAAACACTTACAACCATTGGGTGCAGTTGCAGCCCTCCAAGATCCCTTCTTCAACCCTTGATCACACTTTCAATGCCTTCTCCCAAGATCATAAAAATTACTCTCTTAACATCCTTCTCCTAAGTTTCTCATAAGATCGGAAGTTTGATGCTCAGTTTGGTTCATCACCCAAGCCATGGATGGCCTCATTATATGACCTCAAGGGATCCAACCAACAGGTCTAAATGGAGGAGATAGTTGAGGATTTTAATGGATTGAGTAGAGATTGAATTTTATCTTTTTGATCATGGATCTCCCTCATCATGGAATGGAATGGAAAGAAGTTGAACAAATATTGATAAAAACAATGTAATCCACCCAGATCCTTCTCAATATATTCCCCTAGATTCATGGGATTTTACCAAATATGCATGGTCACTCCCCTAGAGAGGTGTATAGGGAATCCATGAAACCCCCTTAACACTAGAATAGGAGTATGGATGCCCCCCTTGTTAATCCCTAATATTGGCTCATTACCCCTTAATTGGAGCATATTACATTAGTAATGTTATTTTATTTATGTCAGCTTTATTCCATTAGTTGTAATTATACCTCCTAGTCTCCTATATATACCAAGGAGACATTTTCATTTAGAATCATCTTGTACTTGAACATTTATGTGGGGTAAAAGGAGGTTTCCCCCTCGAAGAGGCTTATTATATGAAATTATCTCTTTTTCAAGGCGTTGAGTACTTATTCTGAGGTTTTTATATGTGTTATCGGACTAATCAGTAGGTGCGGACACTAACTGATCTCCCTAGATCCACCTGGATCTAGAACAAAACACACCAGAACATGAAGCTTTCCTTAAGTTTATATATCGAATTTACTAACTAAAGAGGGATGGGTGACATACCATTTAAATGTCGCTTCCTCTTGCCATCGCCATCCTAGATCCGTTCCAATGCTCATACAATGATGATCCTGCAAAAGAACACAACCAACCAAAGTGATAGAAATAGCATAAACTCAATACAAACCTATGTATGTGGTCAAGGAATCATACAATAAAACACAACAAGCTTTATAGGAAAGAATCATATTATTGTATCATATTAAATGTGAAAGAGATATTACAACCATGGCCTTGATGTCATAAGGTCCCTTCCAACTGTCCTTCGTTCCCCACACACTTTCACTCCAATAATTTTGAGAGCATAGATCTGATGATATTCACAATCTATCTTGACAAAGCAAATCTCAAAGCCACTCCAACCAAGCTAATAATTCCAAGCCAACCCAAAGCTAACAAGCTCAAGAACCAGCTTAAGAACCCCTTCTCTATGAGAGATCCTCTCCTTTTAGAAGTTGAAGAGGATAAGGTGAGGAGGTTAGGATGATCCCACTAAATCATGAAAGTGAGTAAGATCCAAACCATTCAGATGCCACCTCACCATGGAAGTTTCTCCTTCTAGAAGATTCGAGAAAACGCTCGTTTTTCCCACGTGTAAGCATTCTCGCACCCTGCTTATAGTGAAACCTACGAACTGTTCACACCCTAGTTATGATGCAGCCTGCGAGAATCAGGAAGTCTCACACCCTAATACATAGGCAGCCTGCGAACTTCCTTTTTTACAAGGTTTTTACAAGGGAAAATGCAACTTCTTTTCTCATGAAAAGTTCTTCTCCCTTCTCTCTTCAGGAACTTAGGCCACTGACCCCTTTGAAGGAAACAGATAGGTTTGCATCATTAACGATCATAGGGATGATAAAAATAATGTGTAACAATATTCTATATTGATATTTGGTTCTTAACATATGGTATCAGAGCTCAAGGTCTTGGGGTTTCGCTGCTACATTTGAGACACCTTGGAATTTTAACTATAATGTTTTTTCTACAACGTTTTTGAAGGAATGGAATGGAGGATATTTAGTATATAGATCAAGGTAGATTGGGTTAAAATTTCATCTCCTAAGGCCTTATACTTTCGTATATACAACCTGTGAAAGATAGGGTTCTGGAATCATCATGAACTGAGTCATTGTGGAATTGTCGCTATAAAAAAAATTATGTAACATTTTGGACCCTAAAATCCGATGGATATTCACATAAATTAGTAAGGTATCTTTGGTAAAATGTTCATCTTCTGGGTCATCTTACATTTGTAGATACACCCTATGGAAGATAGGGTATCTGACTAGTCCTATTGACTAGTCTCAAGAAGGTGTTCCAAGTAAAACAATCATAACTTCTTCCTGGAGTATCCAAATTGAGTGAGAATGGTTTCATTGGATAGTGGACAATCTTTAGTATTTTTGGTACGAGTTTCATAATTTTATATCAATTATTTTGTGTGGGTAACTCTATACAAGTGAGATCTCCTGGAAAGGCCAAAAATCAACAAGTTGTGGGGAAGTTACCATAAATTCCACTTGGCACATCCAATTTTGATCAGACCTATGGAATTGCAGAGAAGAAATATCAGAGAGCTACATAAAAGAAAGTTTCATACCCAGAAGGGCGAAAACTTGGGAGATACAACAGAAGAAAAATTGTCTAGCAGAACCACCCCAAAATCAAGGTTCAAAAGGGATACTTCACCAACATGCCACCCAAAAAGGGAACTTCTACACCAAATAATCCTCCAGACAATCCTACTTGGAATCTTGATGAAGGTGAAGAAATGCGTAGGGACATAAATGATTTAGAAAAGAAGATAGTAACAAAAGATGAACTACAAGAGATGGAAGTTAAGTTGGAGGCAAAGATGGATGGTTTAAAAGAGGATATCATGGAAGTATTGAAAAATTTTATAACAGAGAAGACACCTGAAAGTGAAAATGCTTCCCATGAAATTCATGATGAGGACACAAGGAAGGTGAATCAAGAATGGAGAAACTCCAACTTTGGGTTGAAGACCAACCACATTCCTAAGATCGATATGAGAAAGTTTGATGGAAAGGACCCAATCACAAGGATACTTCAGATGAAGCAATTCTTTGATCTACATAATGTGCCACATAAACAAAAGGTACGAATTTCTTCTTTATATTTATAACCCAATCAATTTGTATGGTATCGATGGCTTTGTTCTCGCAAATAACTCTTCACTTGGACAATTTTCACGGAAGAAATGATAGCACACTATGAGGATACAAGGAGAAATACCTTCTTTAGCCAATTGATAAATCTCAAGCAAAAAGGTTCAGTTACCAAGCACATTGAGAACTTCCAAAGATTGAATATAAAGGTAACAAATATTCCAGATGAGCACTTTATTGATGTATTCATAGGAACTTTAAAGGATAACATTCAACATGAGGTTCGCCTTTGGGAACCCAAATCATTGGAGAATGTATTTCAGATGGCAAGAAATGTTGAAAGTAAAAATATGGCTATGGCTACTAGAAGGAGCAATCCTAACATCTATAGAGAGAACAATGCCCCTTCTTCTAAAACAACTCAACCTACAAGGTTGACACCTCAACAATTGGAGGAAAGAAAAGCAAAAGGTTTATTCTTTAATTGTGATAGCAAGTACAGTAAGGGACATAAGTGTGGTGAGAAGAAATTATTCTACATAGATTGTGAAGAGGAAGAAGAACAAGAACAAGAACCATCTCAATATGAAAACGTAGAAGCAATTTCATCTGAAGAGTTGGCTCCCATGATATCGTGTAATGCATTGGCTGGAATTAGCGCTCCTCAAACCCTCAAGATCGAAGGATACATCGAAAAGAAAAAGGTAATAGTCCTAATTGATTTTGGCAGTACTCATAATTTCATTCACTATAAATTAGCCAAAGCTCTCAATTGCTTGGTATAACCAGTTCCAGAGTTTCAAGTAATGATTGTAGATGGAGGAACTATCAATTTCTTAGGAAAATGCAATAAGATCAATCTTACTATGGGGGAATATGTAATGAATAGTCCAATGATTGCTATACCCAAGGGTGGTGCAGATGTTGTACTAGGAATCCGATGGTTACAATCATTAGGAACAGTGGCTTTTAATTTTCAAGAACTTTTCATGAAATTTTCATTGGAAGGAAAATAAA
>ML783967.1:297534-311450 GCA_009831015.1 Picea engelmannii | reverse complement strand
CCATTTATGGCACTCTATGGATACCACCCTCCTTCCATCACTTCTTCTCTAAAATAAAAATCTAAGGTTCAAGCAGTGGAAGATCACATCAAGCATCAACAACAAGTTCTCCAAATCTTAAAGGACAACCTGACCATGGCACAGAATCACATGAAACAACAAGAATATCAACATCGTAATTAAAGAAGTTTTGAAGTAGGGGATTGGGTGTTTTTAAGACTACAACCATACAAATAGATGTCCCTCAAGCAAGCCAAGAAGGATAATAAATTATCACCAAAGTATTATGGCCCTTATAAGGTGTTTCAAAAGATTGGTACTATGGCATACAAATTGGAGTTGTCTGCATCTTCACAAGTACACCAAGTTTTCCATGTTTCATGCTTAAAGAAGGTTATACACGACAAGATCCCAGTTCAAACTATATTGCAAGAACTTGACGAGGAAGGAGAAATCAAATTGGAGCCTGAAGCCATCACTGACAAAAGAATTCGCCAGCTGAGGAATAGATCCATTTCAGAGTATCTCATTAAATGGAAGAAACTACCAGCTGAAGATTTCACTTGGGAAGATGAATCTTTTATAGAGAAGCATCCAGAGTTACTCAAGTGTTGCGGACAACACTTGTCTCAAGGGGAGGGGCATGTTAGGCCCTAATATTGTCTCATTACCCCTTAATTGGGGCATATTACATTAGTAATGTTATTTTATTTATGTCGACTTTATTCCATTAGTTGTAATTATACCTCCTAGTCTCCTATATATACCAAGGAGACATTTTCATTTGGAATCATCTTGTACTTGAACATTTATGTGGGGTAAGAGGAGGTTTCCCCCTTGAAGAGGCTTATTATATGAAATTATCTCTTTTTCAAGGCATTGAGTACTTATTCTGAGGTTTTTCTATGCTATATTGATATTTGGTTCTTAACACCCCCCCCCAAAGTGCAGAAGGGGGCCACCATGGCCAAACAGGGCTAGAAAGACAAGGGGGGAAGTGATATTTTGACCCTCAAATGATGTTTTTATTCCTCCAACTTCACAAAGGATCATGACATGTGATTTTTACATGGTAACAAGGTCAGAATACTTAGGAAAGTGTGACACTTGTTCCACAACATTATTCCATTGCAACTGCGACAGTTAGGGTGAGGTATCAGCAATATGACACTTAGAAAAGTGAAATGTGACACTTCACTAGGTGTGACAAAATGGTGTATAACATATGCCCCGCAAAGTGTGAGGTTAGAGAAGAAAAATTGATGGCTAAAACACTTTTCACAATTGGTGTGATCAAGAGACTGAAGTCGGAATACCTGTCGGATATGGCCAACAACCAATACACTGCGGATCCATGAGAGTACCGACTAAGTATATGGCCACCAAATATATAATTTGGATCCATATCTCCATGAATCGATCAAAATGTAGCCACTAGATTGTACACAGTGGATCTACAACATGATAAAACAACATAGCCATGGAACAATACAATGTGGATCTATGT
Organism: Picea engelmannii; assembly: GCA_009831015.1. Lineage (NCBI taxonomy): Eukaryota > Viridiplantae > Streptophyta > Pinopsida > Pinales > Pinaceae > Picea > Picea engelmannii. The sequence goes on along the minus strand of ML783967.1, from coordinate 309,943 downwards.
CACAGTATATATCACAACTTCATAATCTCCATCACAACCTAGGGAAGGTAGATAACAAAAATGAGTGTTTACTTGATATCCCGCCCCCAAGGCCTTCAATATTGATCCCAGATAATACAAATCTATCCATGTGAATAAAGGTCTTGGTTTCGAACATGGTAGAAACCACTTGATTATTGGTCAATTATGTATATCGTTAACAAGTGCAAGGGAAATAACCAATGATGGCAATAACTCCAATGTACTCTGAGTACATTCCATCGAATTTGAATAGATGATTTGAAGTTGAACATGTTGGATTACTGAGAGGGGGGCTAAATCAGTAATAAATCAATGTAATCCTTTTTAACCATAGTATATAAATGTTTTTTTATCTTTCTAATCAATTTACCAATATCATTTAACAAGTGAAAAATAAATAAACCATGAACAAATGAGCAGTCACACACATAAATAGTACACCCATATTTTTTATGTGGAAACCCAATGTGGGAGAAAACCACATAATGTTTTTTCTTATATGTCTTAAAGAATTACATTCACTGGAAGCACCAAGTTCCTTTGTTTTCCAACTACAACTAGAAGGAGGCTCCAACCTAAGGGAAGCTCCAACTCCCCAATTTTTTGGCTCCAATCAGAAGGAAGCTACAACCCCCTATGTTCTCCAGCTACAACCAGAAGGTGTTTACAACCACCTATCCTTGCCCCATCCAACCACCCTGAAATATAAGTGTCAAATGATTAAACCACAACCACATTGTCCCTATGAGATATACCATTGTAAACATCTACCAATTTGTGCCAAAAACCTGTAACTAACCTGTACCAATAGCCTGTAATCAATCATGTACCAGAATTTAGCTTGTACCAACAAATGCCAATAGGTATGTAACTTGTATATGTTGCAGCTCGTGTATGTACGTGCCTTGTCTATACTATAGTCTGTGTATGTACGCGGTCTTCCTATACTACAACCTGCGTACACCTTCAGAAATCTAGGGTTTTCAACTTTTCTAAAACTTCAAACACTTTGTTGCCTCTGTCACATCAACCTACAATATGTCACTGTGTCTCATTTGTAGTTGTTCCCTATGCATACATCATCTTATATATCCTTTAACCAATTGCATCTGTCTCTCTAGTCATGTTCCATACATGTGTGTACAATCATGAAAAAGTGTAATAACCCTCACATGGACAAGTGTAATATGCATCCTCACACTACACAAACAAATTCATAACCAATTCACAACTACAAGATCTCAACCATGTGCCAAGAAATCAAAGATATTCCTCAACACTAACAAGATGTACCAATGATAAATATCAAATATACTAGCTCTGTATTTCTGTAGATCTGATTTATTCAGTAAGTTCCATATAACCAATAGCCTCTCTAGGGAAAATCCTAAAACCCCATAACCATATCTCATGTAGAAAACAATATCCAACTACACATAGAAATAAGACATACCTTTTGAACTAGTAGAAACACTAAACACTGTAGACCTTCCTGTGAGCTTGGTTTCAGAGTCTAGAGACTTGACATCTTCATCTCCAAAAGATTTCATGGATTTTTCCAACTGTACATGACCTCTTCTTATTCAGCCTACATATGTACGCACATTGTTCTCCTTCAGCCCACATATGTACGCGCCTTCCTCCACTACAACCCGCGTACACCTAAAAAACTAGGGTTTTTTCAATAATTCTGCAATTATGAAAATTTCGACGTCAACCCTTCATTCTACCTCAAACTTGTGTAACTTCAAATGTATTAATGAGTACCTACAATAAACCTTACACAATAATAGATATCCAATGTTCTCAATAGGTGCTAATAGGAGACCCTTGCTCTCTTATTTATACTCTCCAAGTAGTTTCCTCTAGGGGTTACCTTCTAACCAACTTAACCCAATTTCCTTATTTTAGGGATAACCCACTTCTAACCACTTTTACACTTATAACCAATTTATCCACAAATAGTAAACTCTCCATGTCAAGTTGCAACTAATTTATTTTTAATTATTTTCTTATTGCAACAACGTAACCTATGATTAAATTCTAGTTTCACCTACTTTGACTAGTCAACTTCCTCTAGGAGTTTCTAGAATAATTTGACTTCTTTGACCTTCTAGGGGATCCTAGATAACTCAATAGGGTTCTCTAAATTCACAAGTGTTATAGCCCTAAAATTCCCTACTCATTCATACATGGCATTGGCCTTCTTGCTTGCATAATTTTCTAAATCACTATTGAGGAACTCTACTTAAAACAACATTTTTTAGAGCATGTATGCACCCTAATCCACTACTTCCAGCGTGTATAATATTGCTTCATGCTAGACATCCTGCGTACATATTCTTGTTTCACACTAAAAAACCCGCATATACCTCGAAAAGTTGCAAAAATTAAAAAGTTGTAAGGAATTCAGTGGAATTTACGGCTTATTGGAGTTTTTCCAACCAATTCACCTGTTATATCCCATCCCCCAACCAAATAACCATCCCTTTTTCATATAAAAGGATTTCTTTGGGTCTCATTCTACAACCAAGAATTATAAAAGTGAAAATCTTCCCAATTTCACTTCCCTTCCTTGCCCAAGCATTTGCAACCTTTTGTGAGTTACTGCCTGAACATTCCCTCTTCAACCCTTTTTCTTCCATTCAATCCAATCCCTTTCCTTGAGGTGATTAGTATATTGTGATAAGAGGCCTATTGAAGGTTCACTTAGAGCATTGTAAAGAGGAAACCAGACTAGGTTTGTGGAACGGTGGCCTACGAGGATTGTAAGTTTCAGTCTTTGATTAATGAATAAAAGAATCTCTTTTCCCTATCCCAAATGATCATGTTTTGTGTCTTTTCTTTGATTTATACATAATGTTATCACATAGGTTGGTAAAGGGGTGTTTTTCCCTTAGGAATGGACACCATGGCGAAAAAAATGACAAGAAGCGGGCTAAAACCCACTCATCCTAAGTTTTATGCCCGGGTGCGTTGTGCTAAATCTGCATGTAGATCTGGGTGGCTGAGATCTACATGCTCAGATCTACGGTGCGGGATCCATATCGGACCCCTCCCCCCCCTCCCTCCTGACCTTCTACCTTTNCCTCCCCCCCCACCCTCCGATTAGACCACTTACTTCCTCTTCTTACCACCCGCATATCCCGCTGACACCTGCTCCCCACTTCATCTCTCTCCTCTACTTGTTGCATCTCCCGCTTCCCCTCCACCTTTCACTTCCGCACACCTATCCCCAACTCACTGTCCCACCTTCGTACCTCACCCTCTTACCTCCTGCGATGTGTCTTCCACTCACCCCCATGTCATATCTCCTTTTCTCTTCTACCTCTCACCCCCCCACCATCTATCTCCCACATCCTACACCTCAGCTAGTCGATCCCACTTTTCTCAGTCACTGGATCACCCCTTCTACCTCCACGTCACCTTCCCATGCCACTTTGCCTCTGTTCTTTTACACCTCAACACCTGTGTTCTGTCGCCCACTCTTTCCCAGTAATCGCCTTGCCAATTGTACCTTTCCACCTGGTCGTTGAGCATACGCCATGGCCCGCTGAGATTTCATCAATATCCTCATCAGCATCCTTCGTCCACCTGCCTATCTTCCTAGCAAACATCCAACAAGACACAGATGGAAAAAGAGAGGTCGCCACATGTTTTGAGTCCAGGCATTGACTCTTCTCACTCAGATCCCGATGAAGCAATTAATTAAAACATGGAAGGTGGGTGAGACATCATCTCCTTCCATAAATAGAAGGTCAAAAAGTGACACATCGCAGAATAAGATTGTCAGTCCAGTCTAACAGAGATCACGTCTGACAGAAGACTGCTTGGGCAGTCTGACCAACATCTGTATGTGCAGCCTGATACAGAATATCCTCAATGCAAAGCTTTGAAAGCATGGAAATATCACCTTAGGAAATGGGCGCCATTTCTAAGTATATGTAGGCAAGTTTTCCATTTTGTTAGTGTCGATGGTTGAGTTACGCTCCCGCATTGTAAATTTTTAATGAATCTTTGGTTCTTCTAGTTATGTATTTGTATTTGAGACTTCTTGTTTAATGTAAGTCGGTTTCTTTTCGTCTCTCTGTAACAACTATGTTAGAACACTCGAGCATGGATGATCCATTCAAGGGTAGTTATGTTTTTGTGATGTAGGTTTGATCACAGGGACATCACGACTAGCTTTAATTAGTCTCTTGTGTTGTCTTTTCCCTCCAATACTAAATGACTCAGGCATGGATGATCCAGTCGAGTTGTTGTTATTGAATTGTGATGTATGTTTTATTTTAGTTCCCTGAAACTTTGAACCAAGAGGATCTTTCCTTCTGAGTTTTTCCTCCTTAGGTTGTTGGAAAACCAGATGTCCATAGAAGACCTCTTAGTTCTCCTCAAGTTCTTCCCCATACTCACCCTTACTACAACTTATTGACCAAAGTTATATCAAGACCTCATCTTCTTATGCATACCAACCCAGTTTTCTGAGTTAAAGCGATATAATCCTGAGTCTGCATCCATTAGACCCCCTTTAAATTTATTCATTGTGACATGAAAAATGATGGGTATTGGGCTTACCTCTACTGTAATCCAAAGGTGACTTATAGTGCTAACATTTTTGGCATTGTTGTCACGGATGAATTGAATATTTTCCCTAGGATTGAATGACAAATATCACTGGTTTTGAAGGTGCATCATAACTAAGTACATTGAAGATTGCAACTGTGCGCCTGGTGACTCCACTGGTACAACTCCACTTTTTTTTATGGCTTCCAGAGGCAAACACATGAGGGCTACTCCACAGCTTCCTTTAGAAACACCTGAAGTTGACCAAGATAAGGTCATCAGAAGAAGAAAGATCCTCCAGGAAGGTACTTCAACTACTAAACCAGGTATTTATGATGATTTTCACCATCCTCCTATAGCAACTCCAGTAGTTATTTCTAATTTTCCTATTACACCATCTACTGGAGCTTCTAGAAGTTTAAATTTTGGGATTTTTCCTACTAATTTCCCCTCTCCCAGTTTCACTACTCCTCCTCCTATTAGATTTGTTGATTTTGTAGAAAGGGAAATATTTGTTCCCTCAAGACCTGTAGTTTTTTCCTCGGATCCTCTATTGTTTCCCTTTCTTCCCAGGAACATACCCCCAATCTCCCTTGTTCAAGATCCATATCCTCATGGTTCTCCTCCATCTATCATCCCTATGGTAGGTGATAATCCCCCTAGGAACATAATGGATACCATAGTGGTTGCAAGATATTCCCCTATGATCTTACCTCAACCCATGAATTATCTCCCTGCTAGAGATTACGTGAAATACATGCCCAAATTCACTGGAGAAGAAGACATAACTATTGAAGAGCACCTTGATGCCTTCTACAGTTATGTAGAAAATTTGAATATCGAAAATGAGGATGTGTGGATGAGAGTCTTTGTCCAGAGCCTTGATGGTGAAGTTAGGAAATGGTTTACACGATTGAACCCTAGATCCATTGTTGGGATTGAGGCTTTAGATGATGTTTTATTGAGACAGTGGGGGGATAAAAAGGACTTCATGTATTATATCATAGAGTTCGGGTCCCTAAATACAAAAGAGGGAGAATCTATCTATGATTTCTCCAAAATATTCTCCAAAATGTATAACAAGATCCTTGCTGAGATAAAGCCTACAGAGGCATCTTCCAAAATTACCTATGCTAGTGCTTTTGACCCTGACTTCTGCCTCCTGTTAAGAGAGAGAAGAGATACTTCCTTGACTCACATGAAACACGCATCCTTGGAAGTAGAATCCAACGTATTAGCAGTGGATAGACTTAGAAATAAAGATGACAAAGATAAAGGAAGGGGGAGATATGAAGCCTCAACCTCCATCTCCTATGCTTCCCATCCCCAAGTAGATGAATTGACCAAGATGGTAAAATATCTTTCTGCAGAGATGGAGAAGATGAAATTTGAAGGGAAACAGAGTTATAAGAGTGCCCAAAATGATGAAAATAGAGGCAACTTCAGAAGACCGAACAATACCCCTCAGATACTTCCAAGAGATCCCAGAAATAGAGATAGGGTTGATCAGAAAATCTAAACCCCTCTCCAAAATAATCTCATTGTTGATGAAGAAGGTGAGGAAGAAGATACAGATTATTCATCCCATTTTCTTGGAGACACATCCCCTTTCCCCCACTTAACTTAGTCTGCATACGAGGAGTCCCTCATAGACATCCAAATAAATGAGATGAGTAAAGGAGAGAAGACCAATAGTAATCCCCATAAATATAACCTTGGGTCTAAGAATAAAGAAGGGAAGTCTGACATCCCTGATTAGCCTTCCAAGGCAGAGAAGCCTGCTAAAGAGTTGAAAAACAACATCAAGGAGAAGGAAACACAGAATCCCTCACCATTAGCCAAAGATCATGTCCCATAAGTGAGAGAAATTCTAAAGCCCCCTTCCAATTTCAACTTTGAGCATGAAATTTAGAAGATTAGGATCCCTATACCCCTTTCAAATCTGGTCAAGCACGAAGATTTTAAAAGGTCCCTCTCTAAACTCTCATAGCCTGAGCCTTCATCTTATTCCATAGACTCAGTAAACCTTCAAGATGAAAAGACAAAAGTCATTTTAGGTCCTTTGATAGAAGATAGAGATTATTCATCCCCTCCCTTCTACACCTCACTAAACATACATGACAAGGTGTTGCATAATTGTTTGATGGGCTCAGGGGCATTCATAATCTCATGCCTAAAACTGTCATGGACGAACTTGGATTAGAAATCAAAAAATCTTATCACGACTTGTATTCTTTTGACTCGAAGAAAGTGAAATGTCTTGGGCTCATTAAGGATCTGGTTGTGACCTTGTTTCAACTGCCCATGAAAAGTATAGTGATTTATATTGTGGTATCTTATGTTCCCCCCAAGTTTGGCATGCTCTTGTCAAGATCTTGGATAAAACAACTTGGGGGAACTTTTCATATGGACCTCACATATGCTATCATTCCTGTGTTTGGGGGGGAGCATAGAAGACTGTACAGAGAAGCTTAGTTGGCCAATATTATTAGCGATGAAGTAGACCCCACCAACCATCCTATTTTTTCACTTGATAATGATATGGGATCCAGCTTATTGGAGCTCATTGATGCCCCTGAACCCCCTCTTGAAATCAGAAATAAGTCCCTAAGTCTCTGTGAATATTCTCCCCCGATTGCCTCTATTTGGAAAATGTTCTTTGATGGAGCCTCTTCTAGAGAAGGTGTTGGTGTTGGAGTGGTCCTTATTTCACCTATGCAAGAAATTATATCTCTATCCTACAAGTTAGAATTTGAAACTACCAATAATGTGGCAAAATATGAAGCTCTTGTTTTGGGTTTGAGGGTTGCAAAAGATATGGGGATTGAAGAGATATCGATGTTTGGGGATGCTAAGTTAATTTTCCATCAGATCAGAAACATTTATCAAGCCAAGCACCCTCGGCTTAGGAGTTACAAAAATGAATTATGGGATCTAGTCGACAGATTTTTCTTGGCTTTCAACATCTCATTTGTTCCAAGAGAAGAGAATACTATGGCCAATTCTCTAGTTTCTTCAGTAAGTAATTTCAGAGTCCCTCTGCCACCTAAACTCAGGTATGATGTAGAAGTTAAATATAGACCCTCTATACCTGACAATGTCAAACATTGGAAAGTGTTTGTAGAAATCAAAAGATTCCTGGAGACCGTTGATGAGTTTTCTTGTTTACACATTGATCAAGATCCTGATTCTGAAATAAATCCTCATGATGATGCTTTTCTGAAAAACATTGCTAGCCATCATATTGTCCAGTTGCCCAACAATCATATCCCAAAGGGACTAGATCCTTTGGAAAGGCTATTTGACAGAAATGATGTGGCAATGAAGGGTAAATCTTCAAATGAGGAAGCTGATGTGGATGAGTGCAATACTAGCACAAAGGAGGATCCAAATTTGTCAAGTTGTCAAGCAGCTTGTCAAGGGAACAAAGGGCCAAGTATGCTAATTTATTAACAGAATTTGTTGATGTGTTTTCCTAGACCTATGAAGACCTCAAAATATATGACACAAGCGTCATTGACCATAAGATCTCATTGAAAGAGGAGGCCAAACCATTTAGGCATAAATTAAGACAAATAAATCCTATCTTGATACCTATTATGGAAAGGGAGGTAAAAATTCTCTTGGATGCCCAGATCATTGTCCCCTTGAGATATTCTGAATGGGTGGCCAACCTGGTCCCAGTAAGAAAGAAGAATGGGGAAATCAGACTGTGTGTCGATTTCAGGAACCTAAACAGAATCTCTAAGAAGGACAATTACCCTTTTCCAAAGATGGAACACATATTGGAGAGGGTGACAGGGGCATCCAGGATGTCCATGATTGATGGCTTTTCTGGCTATAATCAGATCTCGGTCTTGCCTGAAGATAGAGAAAATACAACCTTCACCACTCCTTGGGGCACATTCATGTATGCCAAAATGCAGGAGAAACCTTCCAATGAACCATGGACATCGCCTTCGTTGGAGAAAGGGATAAATTTATGGTCATCTATTTGGATGAAATTATAGTTTTCTCCAGGTATGATAAAGAACATTGTCAACATATGAGAAAGGTATTCTTGAAATGCAGAAGGTTTGGTCTCTCCCTTAATCCCAAAAATTCATTGTTTGCCGTGCAAGAGGGAAAATTGTTGGGGCATATAGTATCAGCTGAGGGGGTCAGGATTGATTCAAGTAAGGTGGAAGCTATCCAAACCTTGTTACTTCCTAGATCCAGGAAGGGGGTTCAGTCCTTCCTGGGCAAAATCAATTTTCTGAGAAGGTTTGTTTCAAATTTTGTTGAATTAGTAAAGCATATCAAAACTATGCTCAGGAAGGGGAATGAAGTAAAATGGAATACTAAGTCCATATAATCCTTCAACCAAATCAAGAATGCATTGACCAAGGCACCTGTGTTAATCAGTCCTAATTATTCCAAGGATTTTCTAATTTTTTCCTTTGCCTCTTTTGAAACAGTGGAAATTGTTTTATTGCAGAATAATGTTGAAGGGCTAGAGCAGCCTATTTTCTTTTTTCAACAGAGCACTGATGGATGTTGAGACCAGATATGACATCATGGAGAAGCAGGCATATTCCTTGGTGAAATCTCTCAAATCATTTAGATTCTATGTTCTACATTCAAATATCATTGCATATGTCCCTTCATCTTTGGTGAAGGACATTCTTATCCAGCCTGACATAGATGGAAAAAGAAGCAAGTGGATTCCCAAAATCCTAGAATTTGATCTGGAAATAAAGCCCACCAAGCTAGTTAAAGGCTAGGGTTTAGACAAGCTACTGGTTGAGCCTAATTGCAAAGATTTGGGGGTTAACTTCGTCAATACTTGCTTGGAAAATCAGCAAACTGAGTTGTCCAATAAAAGTTCTCAGGACAACCATCCATTGGAAGAATGTGCTTGGTACAAAGACATTATATTTTTTCTACAAAATTTAAGGCCCAGTGATTGAATGGGGAAGATCAAGGCTAGATTCTTAAAGTTAAAATCAATTAGATATTGCCTTATTGACTAGGTCTTGTATTGGAAATACCCTCTGGGAGTGCTCCTAAGATGTTTAGACCCACAAGAGGCCCAAAAGATTATGTTTGGTTTTCATGACATCCTATGTGGGGGGAATCACTTCTGGAGAACCACAACCTATAAAATTATCAGGACTAGATACTTTTGGCCTAGCCTATTCATTGATTTCTGTGCAAATATTAGGGCTTGTATTAAGTGTTAAAAGTTCTCTAGGAAGCAGTAGCTCAAGTATTTTCCATTGAAGCATGTGGTAGCTTCAGGACCCTTTCAGCACTGGGGGCTAAACTTCATTGGGTGAATTCAGCCTTCTTCAAGCGGTCAGCATAGGTGGATCTTAACTACAACAAATTATTTCACCAAATGGATAGAAGTTTTTCCCACAAGGAATGCTCCTCACAAAGTAATCATTGGTTTTCTCGAAGATATTATAGCAAGGTTTGGTTGTCCGAATAGAATCATCATTGATATTGTTGCATCGTTCAAGTCTGAACCATTGATTAAATTCTGTGAGCAGTTCATAATTTCATTGATCCACTCCACCCCCTACTATCCCCAAGGAAATGGACTAGCAGAATCCTCTAACAAGAGCCTTATAAAGATTATCAAAAGACTGCTAGAGGACAACAAAAATGCATGGGACTCAAAGTTCAAATTTTCTCTGTGGGTTGATAGAGTGACAACAAAGAGGTCTGTGGGCATCTCTCCTTTTCATCTTGTGTATGGAGTTGAGGTAATATTTCTTTCTCACCTTTCCTTGCCTGTCACAAAATTATTTCAGGACTACCAAGGAGAGATTGATGATATGATCAAAAGAATACAAAAGTTGGTAGAGGTGAAACAGACTAGAGAGAAGATGATGGGGAAGGCACATGGCCATCAACAAAAGATCAAGTAGGCCTTTGAGAGGAAGAGCATTAAAGAGGATTTCCATATGCGAGATCTAGTACTCAAATGGGATACACCCAAATAGGACAAGGGAAAGCATGGTAAATTTGAAGCCCTCTGGATTGGACCCTTCAAAATTTTTGAGATATTTCCCAATAATACTTACAGGTTGCAGAATTCAGAGGGGGATGAATTTTTTGGTGGCCCTGTTAATGGGAATTTTCTGAAAAAATTCTTTGTTTGAGCCATGAGTGGCTCCTTCACGCCATTGTAAATATCATTTTCTTTTTGTTGTAATGGTTGACTCCACAACCCAACAACAAGGGGACTGAAGCTACGAATTATTGGCATCTCACAGGGAGTAGGCCATCCCCCATGGAGCCTAATGTTATCAAATAGGTTGGTAAAGGGGTGTTTTAAATGTTAGCACTAGAACTGGATTGCAGCAAAGGTAAGCCCAGTACCCATTAGTTTTCATGTCACAATGAATAAATTTAAAAGGGGTCTAATGGACGCAGACTCAGGACTATATCGCTTTAACTTAGAAAACTGGGCTAGTATGCATAAGAAGATGAGGTCTTGATCTAAATTTGGTCAGTAAGTTGTAGTAAGGGTGATTAGGGTGAAGAAATTGAGGAGATCGAAGAGGTCTTCTATGGACATCTCGTCTTCCAGCAACCTAAGGAGGAAAAACTCAAAAGGTAATATCCTCTTGGTTCAGATTTTCAGGGAACTAAATGAAATTATCACTGAACTGAAATCAAACATACATCACAATTCAATAACAAAAAATCGTTGGATCATCCATGCTTGATTCATTCAGTGTTGGAGGGAAAAGAAAACACAAAATACTGATTAAAACTAGTCACGTTGTCCCTGTGATCAAACCTACATCACAAAAACATAACTACCCTCGATTGGATCATCCAAGCTCGAGTGTTATAACACATATGTTACAAAGAGATGGAAAGAAACTGACTTACATTAAACAACAAGTCTCAAATATAGATACGTAGCCAGAATAACCAAAGCTTCATTAAAACTTTACAATGTGGGAGTGTAGTTCAACCATCGACACTAACAAAATGGAAAAAATGCCTACATATACTTAGAACCGGCTCCCATTGCCTGAGGCGATCTTGTCATGCTTTCAAAGATTTGCGTTGAGAAGCTTCTGTATCAGGCTACGCATGCAGACACTGGTTAGACTACCCATGTAGTCTTATATTAGATGCGATCTCTATTAGACTGGACTAATAGTATTCATCTGCGATGTGTCCCTTTCTAACCTTATATTTATGGAAGGATACGATGTCTCACCCTCCTTCCATTTTTTAATTAAATGCTTCATCAGGATATGAGTGAGAAGAGTCAATGCCTACACTCAAAAGACGTGGTAGCCTCTCTTTCTCCATATGTGTCTTGTTGGATGTTTTCCAGGAAGATAGGCAGGCGGACGAAGGATGTTGACGAGGAGATTGGTGAAATCTTAGTGGGCCATGGCGTATGATCGACGACTAAGTGGAAAGCTACAATAAGCGAGGCAATGACTGGGAAATCATGGTTGAAATAAAGTGGGCACTAAGGTGTAAACGTGCAGAGGCGAAGTGGAACGGGAAGGTGACGTGGAGGCAGAAGGGGTGATCTAGTGACTGAGCGAAGTGGGATCGGCCAGCTGAGGTGTAGGATGTGGGAGATAGATGGTGGGGGGGAAAGAGGCAGAAGTGGAAAGGAGATATTACATGGGGATGAGTGGAAGACACATGGCAGGAGATAAGAGGGTGATGTATGAAGGTGCCACATTGAGTGGGGTACAGGTGTGCGGAATCGAAAGGTGGAGGGGGAGCGGGAGATGTGACAAGAAGAGGAGAGAGATGGAGTGGGGAACAAGTGTCAGCGGGAGACGCGGGCGGTAAGAGG